>CM026287.1:14815104-15415104 GCA_014851415.1 Cnaphalocrocis medinalis | reverse complement strand
TAATGCTGTAGCGTGGCTCACGCACATTGCAAGAGCACTCTTAAGATGTATCTTCAGAGTACCCAGACTCAAATCAAGTAACGTAACTCACTATTACCCTTGACCTACCGGACCGGGAATCGAACTGGCTCCGACGCGGTCTGCGAAGTCAACCGCAATGTTTTGAACTGGTTGTTTGTTTACCGCATTATTTTTTCAATTATATCATTTAACCCCGTCCTATAAACAGTTCACTGACTTATGTAACTCGACCACGATGAGAATAAATGGTGGGAGGAGGCATGTGCATAACAGTTCACTCGCTCACCTGCGCGGCTTACCTAAAAAGAGCGATAAAAATATCAGACAACAAAGATCAATCAGTGTAACATACAACTAAATGTTTAGTGTTAATAAAGGTAAAGACATTTATTTGCATACAGTTCTTTTGAATCTAAAGAACAACACTCATTTAGGTCAGTAGTTCAATTAGTTCACTTGAATCAATACTTTACTCGTATTTAAAATGCTGAAAGAAGGAGTGAGTTGATTACTCACTCAACAGAAAAGAGGAGCAGTTCTGTTCAACTAGTTCACTTGAATCAGTACTTAATTTGTGTAGAGAGGTGAGAATAAAACAATGAATGATTCAGTCAATTGATCAAGGTAGGACACTATTAGTTATTTTTTGAATTCGTTCTTTGAGTTTCTTTTTAGTAAACAACACTTAAACATAGACATGGACAACACATGGAACTAGAACAAATATTTTTTCAAGTTATGTCCACAGAAAACTTATGAATGCTAAAATTACACATACCGCTGGTTCGGAATGCGATTTGGAGGAAGGTTTATATGACAAAAAGAGTGAGCTATCAGAACGGTCAAGTGAACTAGTACATTTGAACTGTTCCCTCAGCAACTACACAAGCCTAGTGGGTGGGTGGTGGCATTGGTGGGCCTCCAAGTCTGATTGTCTGTAATTCATCGTGCGTGTAAGTGAATAGTACGTACAGCCACACATCAAGGTATACAAAACTGTCAAATTTCTACAATCGACTCTCGTTTTACTGTCATACACATTAGGTTGAATATCAATTGAGGAAATTTGACAGGTTGTGGTAACTTGATGTGTGGCTGACTGTACCAACCAGTCTAATCTCTTACATTGTTAGAGTTTATAATAAATTTTGCTTTTAAAAAAAAACTAATATCGACATTTTTAAGAGATAACAGTTAAAAAAATCTTTAGTGGTAATATGATAGGTGGCAGACGAGCAGACGGATTACCTGTTGATTAAAAGCGATGGCCGCCCATAGACATTTGCAACGCCAGTAGAGTCACAAGGCCGCTACCAACCTAGCAGGCGCTGCGGTCTTCCATGAGGTCGTGGTATCACTCCGGCCATGCCGAAGCGTAGTCAGGTTACCACAATCTAAATTTTTCCTCAATTGATATTCAACCTAATGTATTTGACAGTAACATTAGAGTCAATTGAAGAAATTTGACAGTTTTGTATACTTTGATGTGTTTGGCATCATTAGTTTCGGGACCGCATTGTATGACCTCAGCTGTCACAAACATGAGCCATCAGGTGTTAATAAGCTAAAAGAGCAGTTTTCAGTTAGTTTGACCATTGAAGATGCTAATGAAGTAACGGGCGGTTGCTCCAAAAACTGCGCGTGAGTGGCCTTGCGGGTTGCGCGTCTAGATTTACTAGGTCACTCTTGGAAAACTTAAGAGAGTTGTGGTAGCTTAGATTCAGGCAGGGGTCGCCCCGGGTGCCAGGCAAGGGCTGATAGACGATATGTCGATATGACGCTGGGCCTCCCGTCGTAGTCGATAAAACGAGCCGCTGGGACCCCCCTAATAGTCTCTCTGCTGTACTACGAGGGCTAAATAACGGAAGCTGGGGTACTTCCAAACATTCAAAGGATTAAAGGTTTGAGAAGGTGTCATTTTTTTTTCTCAAATTTTGATCAATGAAACCTAACACCAACACCCAGACACGACGATTTGGATCTGTATCTCCATCTTGAAATTCCTGCCCGAGTTGTCCCCTAAGCCTATTTTAATAAGTTCTAGTCATTGCTCTCTCCATTAATACCTAACTGGTAGTGGTATACGAAGACAATAGATTGACAAAACATTTAGCGGAATGTGACTTAATTATAAAGATTAGGTCGAACGCGTATTAACTCTTCGAAATCGACGGACTTATCTCCAAAACCCATTTACATACATAGAACGAATCTAGCATTGTAGGCACCTGCTTACTAGTGCATGCAGTTATCTATCCGAGAATGTAGGTCAGAGATGCTCTGTTATCGGTCACCGACTCGTTCGTTCGTTTCCGCAGACCGCTCACTCACTCAGTGCTCTGTGAGACGCCCCGGGGCGCGCACGTCGAAGCTAGTTATGTGAATACTTTCGCGACTGCGCATAGACACCGAGTGATCAGCTGATATTGTGTTTAGCATTTTTTGTTTACGATTTGTGATTGTGTTGTGATACGAGATGGGGCAAGCGTTCGGAACCAACTCCCACAATGGGGAGAGGCATATAGCCAGGAAGGAGATAGGTGAGTGCACTTGCATCCACGGTCGATATTCGCCGGCTTTCACTTGCTCTGGGGTTCGCCTCTCCTGGTACTTGAAATCTATTTATGAGAACAATTTATGATTGGTGTAAATATTGAATGATTAAAGTAAATAACAAACATTGAACGTCAGTTCTTCTTCGGCAACTGGTTGTCAAACTTGGTTGCCAATGCGGCCGAAAGGGATAATTTAATTATGATACTTTATTAACTTATCCTCTGGATCCTTTATTAACAAATCCCTAAATAGTAGCAACCTCGTCTAGATAACAAATCAAATGTGATTTTAGTCAACAATATAGAATAATAATACCTACGAACCTACTAATTTCTAAAGACGTGAGGCGAAGCTGTAACTACCCTTGTATTTATGGGTATCATGTGACTACCCTGGACAGTTGTTTTGATATTTGACAGCTATAAACAAGGGTATGCTATTTTGCGACATGTCTTAGATTTGATCAAATTTCTCTGACCTCATCGCTGCTGTATGGAGTTTTTTCAATTGCCTACAATAAATTATAAAATAGACTTTTCTATTGCTAAAAGATAAATAAGAGTATATTGCCCTTGTATTCTCCAAGAAAGGATTTTCTCTACTTAGTACAAGGGAACAACAATGACGGAACCTCAAACACCCAAATTCAACACTAGGTATCTGTTACATCAACAAACCTACTGTGGTGATACGGGAATCGAACCCGTGACCTTAAGTCTCACACCAGTCACACCGCAAACCATTACCAACTGCGATAATAAACAGGTCGGGAAATTTAGATATGGGTCTATTGTTTTAGACATATTCCAAATTAAAAGGGAAATTATATGTGTGGTATATAAGGTATTATCATAGTTATAAATGTACAGGTGTTTGAAGATAATATAATGTTTGCATTGGACTCGAACAGCTTCGCAATCGTAACACTTCAGACAATCGAACATATGTTTCAAAATAAACATAACACCCAAGATAGTTGGAAGGAATCGTCTCGAAGCAGTTTATCTGTAGAAAGTCTTGCGTGGGGTGATGATTACTTAATTTTCAAGATTGTGGACAAAGCGTACACAGCAAAACAATGGACTATTATGCGATAAAGTGGTTCAGATACACATAAGTAAGGGCCGTCAAAAGCAATATATAATAGTATTAATATAACAAGTGACTGACAACCCTGGCAAAGTATAGTGAGCACTGGGTACAGAATGGTAACTCCTTTTTACCTGCATTATGCGACCTACCCTCGGGTCGGGCTATCCTCCTGTAGCCGCTGGAGGTATACCGACTAAATCCTAGTCACTCGGCAGTTCTCCCTCATCGCCAAAGAGTAGAGGAGACGTTGAAGAACCTATTTCACGTTCCCCCCCAAGCGATGGTCACTCCTTGCCGTTGAATACGGCGTCACTCCCCCTCGGTTCAGTTATCCTACAATGTCTTTATCACACACACACACACAAGCACGATACGAGTTTACATGCACGTACTTATGCTGGTGTGGTCAGCAGAACGTGTTTGTGTCATTCATGGCGATGTGACGCTGAGGATACTCTGTCAATAAAGTCGTGAAATTTATTCTTGAGGAACTTTTACGGAACTCCATAGTATTATAACCATTGTGGTCATACTCATAGAGTACGTCATGACTTTCTTGATGCATTATAGAGATCGGACGGGGACGCTAGTACATAGACTCATTCTTAGGTTTGCGGTAGGTACTTGGATATGAAGGGCTCTCACATCGCTGCTGAAGTCAATCAAGGCGGTTGTAGGTGGAACTTTTGAGTCATTGTTTCGTCGCTGGAGCGGCGCTTATCAAAATTTCTCCGTTTCATTTCTATACGTGTGGCAAAAATATTTACGTCCCTCACCGTTTTTGTTATCATCAAAACATTATTTATTCTAGAACTTAATTTAGTGTGTTATCTAAGATAAAAATGTTATCAGCGTCTTAATCCGTAACTATATGATTTGGATCAGACATGTAAAAGTGTCACACTAAAGGTATTTCACATTTCCGTAGCTGATAATATTGTGACGTCTACAGTTGCAAACCTTTATGATGACAGATAAAATGTATGTTTGTTTTGATAAAAGCTATTATTATCATCATCAAATTTAAAAACATCACATTTGGGGATAACCAAAATGTATAAAAGAAAAGATTTGTACTTTTAAGAAATGAGCCTAAAATAAAACCGAATAATACATCGATGAAATCCTATCAAACATAAAAATAAAGTTACTAAATTATGTTCCTTGCTGACACATTTCGACTTTTTGTAGCGACACAAACGCGCGTTCGACTGTTGCGCGATTTACGCTTATGTTGCTGCAAAAAGTCACAACATTAATGGCGCCGATATTTTGAGATGATAGACTGACAGACATACACTCACAGACACAAAAGTAAAAGACTAGTCATTCATGGTAAACACATTTTAATTTTAAGTGACGAATCTTCATCATTTATCATTAAAATAAAGTGTACAAAATTGAAACTAATATAAAATTATTTAAAGGTCGTAAGGCCCATAAGCCTTTTAAAAGGCATAAAACAATTGATTTTCTATTGTGTCTGCTGTCTCGGGCCTTAGGAGGTTAATCAACACTTCCATTCTGATAGTGTTTGTTTACACTCTCTAAAGAAAGAATAATACGTAACACCAAGACTCCAAATAAGTTTGGAACGTGTGTTTTTATATTTTCCTCGTATCTACAAGCGATCGAGAAAACAAACAATCGTTTGGTAATCCGTTTTTATAGTTTCCCCTTTGTTTCGATCTTAATTCGGCGCATAAATGTTGCTTTTGCAGCCGATAGCGTAATCTTGATCCCTCTTGTTATAGGTCAAGATATTTTGGTACATTCAGATATGACAATCGTAAAACTCTCGTATAGCTATGTACGATAACACGTGCTATTTACGCCGACCAACAAGTCCTCAAACTAGGGCATTCCCTTTACTGTGAATACTAGATGATATTATGAACATGTGTTTTCCTTGTCATGCCATATGGAATCCTTCACGATGTGTGATATTGTAGTCTAATTTCAATATGGCAGTGCCAACGGATGGGATGCCTTGTTATCGGGTCGGTTGTAATTCTTTTGCGTACACAAAAAACAACATAGTGACGATAACAGATAAAAGCATTGTACACAGTATTAACAACACCAAAAACATTACTTTGACAAAAAAAAAATGAAAATATTACGAGACAAAAGATAGATCCTAAAGGACAATTGCTTTTCCGGGTAAAATCATCTATATTTTACTATGATACTATACTTGATAAATACATATATCACTCAGCTAAAGCCATTGCTTGTGGTAAGTATACCTTCAGACCATGGCGCTGATTACATGTACTTTACAAACACCTAGATACTGAATAAATACAAGTGTCATAGTCATAATATTTATTGCTTTCATGTAGTGTTAATCTCACAAGTGTTTCTTCAGGAATAGAAGTCCAAAGGATCAGATCCTACGAGGTAGGATCACTAACAAATGTAACCATCGGGTCAGTCACGATCCGTCTGGTGTGATATGGTCACCCAAGGTCCAATTTTTTATGTTCTTGTAATTTTTTGTGTAAATAATGTATTGAAAACAATAAATGTTTTCCTATCTTTACGGGTGGCAGAGCGGTCAGTCCCAATCAGGTGAACCGTTCATAAAAAATATTTGTCGTGGCTTTATGATACGTTTTTGGGTTCCGGGGAATCACCAAATAAGTCACATCAGTGTGGAACCTTACCTTACCTTAGTGCATCAAAATTGTGCAGCCAATGCGCCCAGGTGCGCTACGATTTGTAACGTTTCTCAAGGCTCCATGGCCTACGGCCAACCACGAGCTGGTTTACCATATCACTGCTTGAAATGTGTGGGAGGATTTTATTCTCTACAAACCAGCAATATTATTCAAAAATTGCTACAGCCTTTGTGTTATGATGATGTGAATTCGTCTCTGTTGAAATGTAGAATGCCATTCATGACAATAGAATTGCAGAGATTGCTTCGGGCAATATGGAAATATTTATATTTTTCCTGCTAGTTATTTTTAGTTCTATATGTCGTGTGCCTGTTGTGTTGTTTGTTACTCATTTGTGTACATAAAACCGAACGTATTTGGTTCATGTTAATTGTTAACTATCATTTTCGAGTTTGTTTATTCAAGACAGTGGTCCGTTTTGCGATGACTAACTTAATTGTTCCGACAATCGGAATCTAAACACGAATCTAAAACTGGATTTGAGAAAACATTTATGTGTTTCTGACTCCGTTTATTTAGTTACAGATGATTCATTTAGAATATTTATGTGTATGTGACCATATGTTTGAGAATGCCTTAGTCCACCTTCTGATATTTTATTAATTCCTTTTCTCTCTCACTTAATAGTGACTAACTTCATGTTTTTATTAAATTCTTGGAAGTTAATGAGTTTTTTGGTCTTTGCAGTTTTATTCCATAATGATTATTCATGAAAAAGATAAATACTATCAATGTTGTCCTTCTTCCTTGGCGGTACCTACATTTTTCAACCAGAATGGTGATAGTCGCATTTGTGTTATTTCTAAAGTATGCACTGTATTTCTTTGGTACGTCTTTTATAATGTGTTCAACAAGTCTTAACGGAGTTCCCATGTTTTTATAACTAAAGGGGTTATCGTTATCATAGCCAATGACATAAGCAGCAGTGGAGTCATCAATTAATTTCATGACTTTATTCACACAATGTATCTATCAATGTTCACCGGCTAAAACTAGATAAAGTTTACAACAGACTAATCTAAGAAATACTGTATTTAGATAAGGAGTACTGTGAAGACGGACCTTGCCTGCACTCGATAGATACGTCTACTGCAATCAAGATAAGTTAATTGCGATGTATCACACATCGACTGATTATTATGCGTTGCGCAATTTCCTGGATAGACGATTAAGTGTCGTCATTTTATAATGTTGTGGTAATGTAAATGTGCAAGATTCAATGTAACACGTATTAGATCGATTTGATTTGACCACATTATCATTTTCCATAATTGTATGTTGTTTTGGTTGCGATGAAAGACGTTCCGAGTGTACCTGTATAATTAATAACCTAGAGGGATCAAATCCGCTGAAAATTTTTTTAGACTTGCCAGCTGATGGCCAATCTTTAGTAATGAAGCGGTAATTCAAAAGAGAGAGAGAGAGAGGGGGATAGTCTTCAATCAAACACGTCGTCTAATGTGAGTCAATAAACAGATTAATGTGTGTCTGACTTTACTTCACTAACACGCACACAAACAAAGAAGGTAGAACGTACGAGTGGACTCCGCTGTTTTGGCGTAGTTTGAAGTACTTCATTTATGTTGGGCGCACAAGGCTAGGCATTATAATTATTTTATTTTCAGCTATCGTGAACGATAATAACTGAACTGTAAAGTACCTAGTTGTTTCGTGTAACTAATTGTATCAGAGTTTTGTAATTTCTAAAGTGGTTTATGTATCGAAGAAACCTTTCTGAATTTCTGCTCGTCTTTAGTTCTATTATTCGATCCTAATACCTGAACTTTTTCTTACGTCTGAAACTTCGTCGGTGTTTGTCTACTGGCTAAGTTTTCTGTCGGTCGGCATAAAAACTCTACTCTCAAACTTGCTCAGAGCTAGGGCTGCCACATGCTTTGGTTCCAAAATATGTAACGCCTACTCGTATCATTATCATGTATACGTATATGATCCGTTAAAAGTTAATAAACAAGCCTCTAAGTTCAAAATTATAATTGTCTTTCTTTATTATTCTTCTCTAATCTCGTAAATCTTCGTAAATAAATACATATTTTTTTTAATTGAGGTATAACCAACCTAGCAGGATTTGTAGAAATTAAGTAAACATAGGTACTAGAAACATCTAGACATGATAGTTTTGGTTAAATCATTTTGAAGACATTATCATCTAGCAGGATAAATATCAAAGTGGAAACTATCTTCTTTGAACCCTGTAACGCAGTAAAAAGGTAATTTATCAGGTATTTACTGCCCATTGCCAATTGGGAATTGACACAATGTGTGCATTTAAATTTATTGAATCCGTTTTTTTAAAATGCTTTTTGATTGACAACCCTACTAAGCTCTTTGGTGTTTGCAAAATTCGGCGCTCGATATTTTCTGAACTATTAACTGCTAAGAGAACAAGCAAGTTTCCTCCTGGCGGGAAACTTCCCCGCTCTCAATACACCCTAAGCCAGTTTAGCTTTAAATTACATTCGCGAGCTGAATCCATATTGGAGGAATAATAAATTTCTAGAATATTCACTTCTATTGAGCGGTGTTTGCTCTAAGTTGTGGACTGTTAAGTGATTAAGAATAATAGTCCGCCCTCAATTAGTTTCGGGAGGTAATTAGTTCCGAATGATACCAATAGATGGCGCTGGGTGTTGATTGCATCGCGCAAGTCTATCGCCTTTTCGGTTTACTGATAAGGCTTCTCCTACGCAGCATTCACTCTTTCTTTATTGATTTTGACCGACATGAAGGTACGATCTTCTTGTTGTTTTTAGAAGCAATAAACGAACGCATTTTTTTGTTTTTTTTTATAATTGAGTAGATTGGGTTGGGGAAAGAAAAGTACTTTTTAATAAACGTAACAAACTAGTTCGATACTACGTTTGATTTATCTGTTCAGACTCGACTTTTAAAATTGTTTTTGGTACCTACTCTGATCTTAACCACATTTTATTAACTGACAACAAATCTTCTTATGGTTTTCCCCAGCTAATCTACGTTAATCGGTGCGTCTATTTACAAAGCTTAGTTATGTAATCATGTTAAAAACATTACTGTGTATTACCCGACTACGGCGAAGCAAAAAGGACGGTGGTGATTTTGACCTGTATGTATTTATGTATGTGGGTATGGATGTAGATCGTGGGTTCGATCCCCACCCTGGACAAATATTCGTCTAATTAATACTTGTGTTTGTTTAATGTCTGGGAGTAATATTAGTATTTAAGTATTATATTTGAGATTCCTGTTGTCTGTAACACAAGTGCTCGAGCGACTTAGTGCGGAGTCAGGTCCTTTACCTAAATATATCTATGACAATAACCATATAGTCACGATTGTCTGTAATGACTTGTGTTTATAAAATAAGGCTATCTTTCTACGTCGTACATGCTACGTATTAGGTACTTTGTCTTGTAACTACGTAGTAGATGCATCGACGTAACAAGAAGTTCATGCATTTTCCTTTCAAGTAATGTTTTTGTAATAATATTTATTTACTCTTTATAACACAAAAAAGGATTCAATTAGTGGACTTAATGCTAGACAGCATTTTCAACTGGTACCATTGGGGAACCGTTGTTCTAGTGTTTTAAGTAGTTTGATTCCCGGGTCGACAGTAATTATGTTTCGGATTTTTTAACCTAATCCCATCATATTAGCCATGATTGATTTCTTGATGCTGATGGGGGTATCCCTCGTCCTTTGTCCGTGAGCCACACTTCGGATTTTCGGAATGGGCCAGCTCGGTAGAAAACTGGCGTGAAGCAATTCCAACCCAGGGGTTGCCACGAGTGAGTGGGGATTCCGGAGGATTAATTTGGAGAGAAGGGGAAATAGTTGGCAGCGCACTGTGACTCTAGTCTATGCTTCCCATCCAGGTGATCTGTGTGATCGTCGGTCACCTATCACATAAAAAATCTTTCTTATTTTTTCTTGTAAACATGTCAGCGACCTATGTATGTAAGATCTCGCAGATTTTCATGAATGTTCCGATCATCAGGTGACCTGCTTGCTAATTTTTTGCTTCAAGTACCTATAAAAAGTTTAATGGAGGGAGTGAATGATTTGCATTGTTTACTTAAATAAACAATTAGTATTGAAGGTCGCGGTTTTTAATTATAGCCCACACGGAAAGTGCTCGGGCGCCGCTAGGATAGAGATTAAATAACCGCCTAGCCTTGAGTTGACATCACCGGCGAATATAATGAGCGGAGATATTGTCAACAGAAGCTATTCAAATTGGTATGTGTATGGCTAGTTCATCGCAAGAATTACTGTGATTCAATGTTATCTTCTTCTAAATCTATTTACGCTAAGTGAGAGCTGACTGATTGGTCTATAAACGCAGGGAATAAACTATAAATTGGTTGGAATACCATATGAGTTCCTTTTATATAGTAAGTTTTTTGTATATTCACACCCTAAGGGGGTAAACGAGGGTTGAAAATTGGTATGCATCTTTGCCGTGTTATTAAAGACCTTCATTGAAAGCCTTAAAACACATGTAAAATATATTTTTCGAAAATCATCCCCTACGAGGTAGTGAGGTATTAAGTCCCGTCCCCCACCCCCTTATTACCCCCAATGTGGTAAGAAAACTTGGTAAGACATTTTTTCGGAAATCATCCCCTAAGAAGTAAAACGGGGGTTAGAAGTTTAAAGTTCTCTGATTTATCAAAGCTAATGTATAATTTTGCATGCATCAGAACTTTAATTTTAAGGACTCATTCCACTCAAGGTAATGTCTGATTGTCAAGTAAAAAGCATTTAAAGAACCGCTGTCTATCTCTGAAGAAAGATTTGTGACTGACTATTAAAATTTTACCCTTTATGTCTGAAGATGATTGATACTCGTAACTATGATTACGTACTTTCAAATTCTCAACATTGCGTTCGCCATTTCTCCCAGACAAATGTTTTGATTGCCGTCTGGACATAATATTTATAAAATATTAGAAAGTGCGATTGTATAACTACGCATAAGGTTCAGTCAAAACAAGTTCTACTAGTATCGGGTTGAGAAAAAATGTATCTGACTGGAGTAGTGTTGGGAGGACTCGAGCTCTTCAGTCTTGCAATCGAGACTCGTGTGGTTTTGCGTGACTCGAAAATCTCGAAGTAATTTACAGACTCATGATTCGAACAATAAGTCATTATTTAGGGTAAGAGTATCACCTACTGGTAAATGATCCGCGTCGCACATAACCAATCATTTGAATTACAGAGCTTTTAAAAAGAAAAGGCATAGAGTGTTTTTGAAATTTTGAACGTCCCATTAGGCCAGAAAGGAATACGATACGCACATTGGAGGTTCGTTTTGCATATGTCTGAGGGGAGGGAAAACAAAGAAACCAGCACTTTTCGCATTGTCTCTTAAAATTGTGGATACTCACAATAGTTAAGAAGATACCTAATGATTCTGAGCGTAGGTATTACTATTAAATTCCACGATCCGTTTAGTCTGGTTCCCCGTCTAAGATTTGCGAAGGTCAAACGTCTGTCGCTTCATTGTAATTACCAAACATCCCGAATCCTGGATCATGGTCCGATCATACCTCGATACAGTTCTTCAGACCTCGAATTTCCATTATTTTTTAGACTTGACTCTTGGCTATATCTCGAGTCTGTGTCACAACACTGACTGGAATCGGCTTGCTAAATGTAGGTAGGTAAGGCACAGCATTACAGGTTCCGAGTACTGAGGGCTGTTGCTAATTGAATATCGTATATCTGCATTAAGATATCGCAATCAGATAGCGAGACCAAAGGCATCTTGTGCAATGATGGCTAAGTAGATTAGTGGTTTGAATGGGGATTATGATTACTGTAGATCAAAGAAATCATGTGTCGATTCTATTATTTTTATCATCACCATCATCCACCTACTGCTGAGTATTGGCCTCTTTATCACGCCACAGCCACACCCTATTCCTTGCCAGCGTTACAATATTTTGTTGGACCAACGGGCAGATGGCCTACCCACAAAACGTCGTCCCAATCGGATGTAATGTTCACCGATACACCATATATATACCACCACCACCATACATATATACACCATATATACATATTGTATCTTGACAATGTTTATGTAATGATTTTGTGCAGAAGAATAAACGTTTTATCTATCTATATCAACAGAATTCATCAACCAGACTATACAGTAGTTAACATGTTATACATAGACTATAGTGGCCTGTTTTTACTTTGTTTTGGGATCAATAGATGGTTTCGCCTTTATGGTCTACCTATAAGCCTTGTTGCAGTCTATAGAATTGACCTCTTTATAAATAGTATAGATAAAAGAGCATCAACACCTATTAACGATAACACGAGGACTGAATGGCGGACAAACTTATCACCGACATGGCACTTCTATAGATATCATGCTCTTCATTTCAGGCACTTGAGGTTGAGTGAAAACGGTTAGGCATCTAACCCAAGTTCTTTTAGGGTTTTTCTGATCATCAATTGTAGTATTCCGAGGTGCAAGCAGTTTAAAATGGCGAGTAGTAACCCCTAGTAGTAATTATGCCCGTAGTAGTGGCTCTACATGTCAGTGACAGACAATTGGTCAGCGTAGTGAAATAGAAGCCTGAGGGTCTAATTTGAAGTCGACGTTACGACCGAATCGGAGTTTCCCTCTCTTTCACACGCGCTGTACGCGCTTTTGTTTGAATGTGACAGGTATATTCTCATTCGTTACGGGACGTCTTCGTTATAAGCCACCTGGTCGCATGCCTTAACTTTGGAGCAACTATGTATAAATATCTTCGGTGTAGTATATTTTGGGTCGATGAGCTATCGGAGTAAGAAAGTAATCATATGAGTGGTAGGAAATACACATTAAAACGTTCTCGTGAGACCTCTAGTTTTCCATAACGGCTTATCGCCCATACTTAGCGAAATGTATAGTCATAGTGGCTATCAGGGTATTCGCATAAGAGGATAAATCGCTTCAGCATGGGGTGTTAAGCCCATTAGTGCAGCATAATGGGTGGAGGGCCGGCCAAATTATATCTCGATCGATACGCACAGATGTACCAACTTCCGGCTAGGTACAGTCCTCTGCACTGCCGTACAACGTAGGTACGAATATCTACACTATTAATAAAGTGATAAACTGCATAGACATCGAAAATTATTTGATTTTAAACTCCAGATGTATTGTGATGAAAACATTTCATTTATTATTTTATATTATACACTTATTTTACGTACGACAAAGCCTTGACCATACTCTGATATGATAATAACCTTGTCATCTCTATATCTGTTCAAAAACGGTACGTCAATGGATGTATGTGCCTACGCACATAAACAAATCATAACACAGCTACTGCATTATAAGTTATCAAATCAATATTAGTTGTATTTTTATTTTTTTGTCCTACAATTTTATTTTTGATCTATACTCTGATTTTTAATCAAGCGAACTAAGATTCTAATGACAATTTATTTCAGCAATCCTTCTATGTATAATTATAGCCTCTACCCTCACTCACTTGGCGAAACAGCGCAGGCGCAAACAAAAGTTGACAAAAAAATTGTTTACACTAACAACAAAGTTCAACAACGAACGTTCAATCAGCATTTGATCACAAATTGACGTGTTTTTGGACGAGACTGTACACATGGCGTCATGGTACATCGGGCTGCCCTTTTTGCAGGTACTATACCGTCCTTATGTCCGCGACATAAGTGCTATTTTTGCACTGCGCTCGGGTAACTCGTGCTGGTGCCGATTGTACCTTAGTAATTCAATCGTGTATTTGCTGAGCCCACGGGCATGCTGGCGTGTTTGCTAATGCGTATATCTGTTACGTTAAATGCGTAAATGAAATAGGCCGAGTTGAGCGATTTACAAATGTGTGGGATATTGTGAAATTGTTTCTGGTATGTTTCTATTTTATGTGGAACGGTTGATTGTATACAAAATATAGCAGCTAGATGAACAGTTTCATAGTTAGTTAATTACTGGCCCGATATCGTATTTGGGAGTGACCATGCCTCTTACGCTAAAGGTCGTGGGTTTTTAATCCCATCCTGGACAAACACTCGCGTGATAAGCTATATAGATGGATAGATACTCTTTATTGCACAAAGTTTACAAATCTGAAATTATTAAAAGTTATAAGGCGGTCTTATCGCTAATAGCGATATCTTCCAGACGACCTTTGGGTACAGGAAAGTAACAGTGTATTGGTGAAAGAGTGAGGCAGTGCAATACAATTTTTCAGTTTTAATTAGACTACGATTATATGTTGATGCCTAGTATTTGTATACAAATTATTGTCGACGTTGTAACTTATCTTGTCAACTTGTACTTAAGTTATACAAATCAATTATTCTATTGCATATTGGTAAGTATTATTGGCTTTTATTAATACAAGGTCAAGGCTGACTTTGGGTCACTACGCCTACATAGTTAGTAGTTTCTATAATTGGCTTAACATAAACTGTTTAAGTTGGATTAGCAAGCCGAAGTGGCAGCGGGCTGGCCACGTTAGCCGTATAACCGACAATCGCTGGGGTAGACGAATCTGGTGGCCATAATAAAGCCGTATCAATGAACCTGTCACATTCAAACAAAAAATTCGCTACTAGTTATAAGACTGCCTTGTTGTTCTGTGTTTGTTACTGTAACCCAAACTTTCTGTTATTGTGCGATAAAATATCGATCTATTTATAATTTCACTAAATCTTCCGATATTCGGTTTCGGCGGTCAGTCTTAACGATCAGCCACTTTTTTTTTTAGCTAGCCTATACATAGAGTCCCACTGCTGGGCAAAGGCATCCCCCAAGTTCCTCCATAGATCCTTGTCCAACGCCCCTGACTGCCAATCTTGGACATACTTATACAAATCGTCACACCATCTTTTTCTAACCAGCCACTTAAGCAGGATATTTTATAGTGCAAGTGTGTTATTATTGAGTAGGTACAATCTCGGCGGTCTTATCGCTAATAACGATCTCTTTCAGACACCTTTTGGTTAAATGAATAGTGCGAGTTGACAGTATATATTACTAAACGAATTATCAATACTTATTACTGTAGTAGTTAGTTAAAGTTAAAAATTATACCCATTTAAATTAATAATTCTTGTCAAACTTTCGATTTCCCTTCTTTACCTCCAATAGTGTTTCACTTGAAAAATATTATGTTGTTTTCTAATTATTGTGTTATTTTGTTCCAGGTATGCCAATTTCCATTCTACGGCTACTGGCTTCTAATCCACAATCAGGTTAATTTTTATTTTATTTATTATTTTTCTGTTTATTTTTATTATGAAAAAAAAGTTGTTATCGGGGGTGAAAGAAGTGTTTTTCTTATCTTATTGTTAGTATGTTATCTTATCGTAGTCGGAATTTTGTTATGACTGACGTTTTGTAGGTCATACCTATTCACACACCAAACAAGTTGGTGATCATCACTTAATATTTATAATCAATATACTTGTTTTAATTTTTCTTAAGTGATAGTTGGCAATCGAGCTGGCGAACCACCTGACGGTAAGCAGTTGCCCCCGCCCATAGACACCTGCAACCCCAGTGCAGTCACAAGCACCTTGCAAACCATTAATCTCCTTCCCCCGGACTGGGCCTCTGGTACCCTCACTGACTCGGCAGCAAAACTACACAGGTGCTGCTTCACGCCGGTTTTCATACAGAGTATACTACGAAAACGTTTTAACCGATATTAAACAAACAAATGGGTACTTAATCTTAACAATGCCTGGAGTCCTAAGTACGCTTAGATGATAATGCAGGATTTGTTAAGTCTGGTAATAATTACCATGAACCGTCTGACCTGCGCAACTCTCAAGACAGGGGAACTGAATAAAGTAGGTAAGAGGTATTATGCCAACATTTGTGCAAAGGTTGCAAAAAATTGGCATAGATTTCAATCCAGAGCAGGTGCTCGTACCTACAACCTCCCTTTCGAAAGTCTCACGTTCATATCCACTGATCTACCACTGCTCTCTTCACACATACCTCGTCAATGTTTATAATCATGAGCATTGTGGCTACAGATCGGCGCAGTCTCTTTGTCTGCGCCTGAGTCACGGCCCGGATGTCGACGCATTCTGTTTGGCCTGTGTTGCGCGTGCGCACATTGTGCCGCGCACTCCCTGGAAATGTGCGCATGGATGAGCGGGTTCCTAGAACTTGTGTAGTGATTTTGATGTCTTTTGGGCACCATCACGATTCTACTTCCAAATGCTTACAATCTTTGGTGAGTCCTATGTCCAGCTGAGGACTGCGACAGCTGATGAAGGGGTAAACTATGTGAGGATATCATCATACTCACCCTCACAACGTTTGTAAAAAACACAGAGTTTTGAAAAACGTATAAGTATACATTAACATGACTTTAACCGCGTTCTCTACCAATCATTCTAAACAACATTTTTGTTCTATGACTTTTGGAAATTCGTCTGTATAATTTGATAAACAACTCATTTGAAGTCGGTAGACTAGATTTGATTCGAACCTATGTTTCTCGGTTTCCGAACCTCAATCCTCAGCAATTCGTCAAGATGATATACAAAGAAATAGAAGGCAACGAACACGTAATTCCAACTTGATGACTTGACAGCATGATCTCATTTTAATTTAAACATTCATTATAGGAATTCAATTTCAAAAACTAAATGTCTTATTTTTTGCCTTTTGTGTCTCAGTTCTTAGCCTTAAGAACTAACAAAAAAACTTCGTTTTAGATCTGCCATAGTCATGCTAGACCAATAGAATACGTTTTCACGCTTCATTTGATAGATTTATTGTAGGATACAAGGCTGAGGTCTGTGAATAATCAGAATGTGTAGACCATTCGCCTTTTAAGCCATGTCATGTCATGGAATAAGCCCCCATCGAAAGCATCATCAGGCACAACTAATGAGGTCAAGTTGTCTATGTATTGCAAGAATTTTCGTCCTAACGATATTTCAGCAACGGTGTGGATCTTAACTATCAGCCAAGGGCCCATGGTATGATGCATAAGTGTCCGCACAAACACAAGTGCACAAATTCCTCTTCTGGCACATTTCGATAACCAGCTTGACACGATTTTTCCGAGCCATGGGAGAATAAGACCTATAATTTCAAGCTGATAACAAAATTTTGGCTAAACTAAGATTCATACCTGAAAAAGTCAAGTAGGGATAAGTGTGTAACCGTCCCGAGTACCGAACCTGGACCGGCGAGTTTAAAGTGCGGCTTATTAACCAGTGGAGTAACTACACCATCAGAGGCCACTGGCAAATTCTTCACATTAGTCCCTGGGTCTAGGTTACAAAGTTTTGTTAATGTTAGTTATTTCTGAACTCTCACGGGCTCTTAGGTCCGGGGCCTTCTCGGATCGGGGCCCGTAGCATTTTGCCTGCCCTGCAGTTGCGCCCCTGCCAGTAACCAGTGCATTACCGATGCAATCATTCTACGTTACGTCGGTATACTTAATTAGGAAAACCTAGTTCCCTAGGACCCGAAGGTAAATCTTAGTTGGAAGGTTGGCGCTCTGAGTAATATTTAAAGCAAATGTCGAGACAGATGGGCGAAGCTACAGGCGGAGACTAGTGCAGATTATTTAATTAAGCATGAACATCGTATTGAAGATAGCTAGGATGGAGATAGCACAAAATAAAAGGACATGAAAGGTCGGATTGATTGATATTGAAGAGTTTGTTGACTTTTGCACGAGACTTCTACATATGTGTCGTGTCACTCTCGCTACACATTCCGTATAGTCTGTGTCTATCGTATGCTGAGACATACTGAGATCACGTATACGCGCATGTATGTGCGTAGTCTGGTGGCTTAAAACGAAACCGTCCCGTAGCGAATATATCTGTCGCATTCAAACAAAGGTGACACACATCGCTTATAAAAAAGATGGCAACTCTGATTCAGTCGTTCGTAACGTCCGGTTCGAATTAGGCTCTCAGTTTAGCTCTCGATGAACCGGTTACATCGAGTGCTAAACCGAAAGCACAAGGACTAGGACAAAGACGATACGTTACGCTTAAGTCAAATGAACTCTTCGTTATCTATGTCCATTTGAGCCGACATCTGTGTCTTTTTATTTTGTGTCGAAATTTTATTGACAAAGTTGTAATTAGGGGGTAAGAATGCATTACTTTGATCTACTATTCATAGTCCCACTGTGGCAGTGCATAGTAACTGCAAGGTACTCGGCGCCATGGAAAACGGAATCCGTAAGTCTACGGCGACTACGTTGTACAGAAATTACATTTGAATTTTAAATCAGTTTGTAAATCTGTATAGCTTGAAGGTTGCGTGTTGAAAGTTCTCTTTTATTGTTTGATTTCTGGTCGATTGGACATGCTTGTAAAGTGAATTAAGTAGAAGAGTACGTCGGTTCGAGGTCAGGTAGATAATAGACATTTCTTCCGTTTTTAAGAGTAGGGTTTGTTCATAAAAAAGTTTAAGTTAAGTATCGGCCTATATACTTTCCCACAGCAAGGCCTCCATCATAGAAATCAAGCCATACTATGTTGGGATTAGGCTTACTGACCTTGCCGCTTGCCTAATGCCGATTGGTGTGACATGACATGACCGAAGAGAGATTGAGCGCAGAACCAACGGTTAACATGGTTTCCGAAGCACGGAGGTACAAGACTGCCAACTTCCAGACTTCGGACTGACAGTGAGAATTTCTGAACAGAAAAATTAAGGTACAAATGTTTGGCTGGACTCGAGGATGGAACCCGGGACCTCAAGCGCAGCCGTCGCATTAAAGTGCGACCCACTACCTACTTATAGCGCCACCGAGGCAGTCAGAGCGACACAGGGTTGCCAGATGCTGAACTTTTTTTCTAGTACCAGGGATGCCAAAAATCTCGTACTTTTGACACCAAATCTCGTTCTCGTAGTTTGCGGTCCTAGCTGCTCATCATATTGGCTACGACGAGGGGAATCCCAGCGATCATAATCATTAAGTAATGTACTACTATGATCGTTTAATGCTAACTCAATTTGTATACATTTACATGCACAAATTCTCGTATACTTACGAGTCTTCAATTAGTCTGTGAATCTCGTACATCTGGCAACCCTGGAGCGACAGAATCTATTGATTGTGCGGACCTGCGCGAGCGGCTCGCCTTGGGGTGCGCGTGCGCATCGACCTCCGAAGTGGCGCGTTCAGTTTTTATTTGCTCCGCCACTGCGCGCCGGCGACGAATCGAGTAGCTATAGCTTCTGTTGTTTACTTTTTGTATTTTGGTACCTAGGTTGTTGCCGGTTGCTTTGTTATTGTAATCTTAAAGAAATCCTGTCCTAAGTCGGCGTATCATTCCCGCTTATAATCGTGAAAAGCATCCTCAAAAATCGGTTATATTTTTGTAAAGAAACTCACAAAATACTAGACCATTTTACAATCCAGAATATTAGAAAACTTAAAAACATCGTATTAAACTAACTATCGATATAAAGCGAATTTGATGACAACACAATAATCGTTAAAATTGTATGAAAATCGTGTAAGAAATTGATAATCGATATTGTACCTAATCTATGAAGTACTCGGACTAATTAGAGCTCTTCCGAGTTGAAGTATGAGGTGATGTATTTTTCTTTTTCATAAAGACAAATTGATTTGACAAGTGTCAATAAAACGTTTGTCAAGAAAAGATGAATTTCATGTTTTTCAGCGATATAATGTTATTAATTTCAAAGTTAAGGATGGCTTTTTATCACGGAGGTAAATTATACAATTGGATATAATTTTGGGCTATGTGCCCCGTATAAGTACCTATACTTACCTATTATAGGTAAGTACCTTCTTAACCTCACTTTTAATATTAATTCAAAAATTGATCTTATTAGTTAGAGGGAGATGTAGCTTACCATCAGGTGGTCCGTCTGCTCGTCTTAGTACAATACAATGTACTTAACAGTAAAAGTCACGTTAATTCTCGTTTTAATATTTAATATAAAAACTATTTAGTCTTATCAAGGCTAAAACCTTGGTCATATACCTATGAATACACTTGAATGTGTACTTAACCGCCAAGTAGCAGCTATCTATCACAGATGCTATACAAGCGATAAAGACAACATCCTTTGTCGTCGACACCCGACGTTGTCAAGATGACCTATCGTTTCAGGGTGGCTACAACGAAACCGTCCTGTAAACGACGAATATTCCTGTCACATCTATACAAAAGGAACACACAGCGCGTGTGAAAGGGATGGGGATAAACATTAGGTTGTGAATTCCGTTTCGTTATATGCACTGTGGGTCAATGCTCTTAACATAAGACGCGCATATTGATAGCAGTGAGATCATCTCTTATCGAGTATCGAAACATGGTCAATGTCACACGCAAATCGGATGTTAAGTGGTTAGAACCACTTCAATATCACACTTTGTATGGATAGAGTACTAGCAAGTAGGTGTACAAAGTATTAAAAAGGGAATTAACGCGACGTTTATTGTTAAGTAAATTGTATTGTACCTACTTACTCCTTGGCGTCTCGTCTACGTTGCAGCAGCCGTGGTCACAAGCGGACTGGCGGTGCTCGAGCTATTAGGGCCCGGCAGCGAAGCTACGGACACCCTCATACTTTGACTTATTAAATCGCCACTAAAAGAGTTATCAGTGAAGCTACTTCGACATTAACTACGTCATCGTTATCCTAGTGAGGGCTAGATACGATACGTTTACGTTCCGATTTCTTGAAAAGATCGTGCCAGGCCTAACACGAACTGTACGTATAGGTTTTTCAGTCCTACATTAATTGGTCACGAAGTATAATGGACGTAGGACAGAAAAACCTGTAAGTAAAAGAAGAGGCTTGAAGTAGATTGGTCAACCTTTCATTTATGGCTCAAAAGCCAACATTGACTTGTCTATATTTAACTGTCAAACATACTCGTATAAGTTTATTAGTCAAATATACGACTAGAAACGAGTTAAAAAGGCGTGCCCATGAAACGCGTGAGCGCATCGGGTTTCCAGCTTTCAAGGTCGCCCCTCGAGTGTATCATTGCATCGCGCGGGTGCATCCAAGCGGTTACGAAAACTGCATATTGTAATAAAGCGTAAGGCCTTTGTCACTGTACAACGCACGTCATCACGCTTTCGTCGAGTTTTTGCAAACGAAAATATCTATTGATGGTGTCACCTTCAACTTGTCATATTTGGGGTCCCCACAGGGTCGAAGACCGCTCCAGATGCACCTCGGGAGGCCTCCTCTCCTGGAGTGCACACACCGGTCCACGAGTGACACGAGAGCAGCCCGCCCAAACCGCACATAAGGTGCTAGGAAATTTGGATCGCATTGGATCATTTGTGGAACAAGGTGGTGTGTGGGACTCTAACCCTAACTAAAGCCCCTGGGGTGTCCGTCTCAGCGCAATCGCGGTTGGATACCCCACAGCCGGGACTGGACCGTTCCGCTAATCGCTTTCGCCGCTTAATGCAGCCCTAGCCCTCCTGATTGCACGGTCTACCAGGACACCCAGTAGAATTTTCCTTCGCGATGTCGTTAACTGATTAAGCCACTGCCCACTCTGACGTACTCTGGGTATGCTCACGTACTCCGAAGGTCCGTTTAGTCACCTCTTACGACAAGCTTGGAAAACCTTGGCAGCCTTCTTAATGCCCCAAGCCACAGTTCTCGTAACCTAAAAGAAACTGGTCCGATTTTGACGATATTTTTTGTTTTGTATTCGTAATTTTGACGTCGAAATGTAACTAATCCGCTCGTTGATGTATTAGATCAATCGTCACGTAACATTATGTCTGTGTTATTTTATCATTTGCAAAAACCCTCATTGACGATGACGATGGTCGAGCCGGCCAATTAATCCCGAAGCCTGGCTCTCCCACGACAAAATGTCTAGTAATAACATTGACCCTAAACAGTACATAATTGTATGTTGAGCCACTATTCAAACATTGCTACATGTGTGAAATACGGCGTCGAAGAGTGAGCGAGCGCAGGCTGCGCGGACGCATGCGCTGTTTATTCAATATGCGCCAATTGCGCTCCCGCGCAAACGCAATCACGCCGCGTTCCGGTTTCCATGCGGTATAGCACCCAATTGAACCGTTTTCTGGATGACTCCTGGCTGTGAGGTTAATCTTTTTATTATTGGTCTCCAACGGGAAAGCGATTGGCCCTAGTTACAATACGTCTTCGCTGGCTCAGAGACTCAAAGTGGCATCGATACCAGTGTTAGCCATCCATTATCTTGTTCCAAGCTAGTCCCCTCCGGCCGTAATAGCACATAATAATTTGAATGACAAATTAATTAATAAAAGATGTATACTTTTTATGCATACAAAATTAAAAAGAGTATCATAAATGTATGTGAAAGTAAATTATTTCGCCCATTTTTATAATTACTATATTATATTCTTTAATTTTTAGGTAGAAAGACACTCTTTATATTGCTCAGAAGGTTACACCGAGAACTTATATATGGTAGCTGAATACAATTTCAGCGATCTTTTCGCTAATAGCGAACTCTTCAAGACAACCTTGAGGTAAAGGAAAAATACAGCGTATTCAAAAAGTTCAAATTCAAATTTTTCTCAGTTTAAATTTTTTTTTACACAATTCTCATATCATTTTAATTTCTCATATTTTTTTAAGGTTAATGGAAATTTAACTAGCACAGTTTCCTGCAACTATTGGACAAAAGTGCTTTGTACATTTGTAACGGTGATGCAATTCCACTAACATATGTATGTACTCGTATAGTATACAAAGATACGGAACACCTGATCACATAACGATGTTTTGTGACACTGAGTAAATACGATTCAATTGAAACAAGCTCAATTGGATAATAACCATAATATTATTGCATTTGTATGAGTGTTAAGTACTGGTGATACTTTGTCTGAAAGGAGGAAGAGAGTGAGTATCCGTATGTGCCTTGTGTAGATTGGGCTGCTAACGAAATGACTTGCGGGTTGCGGCAGATGGTTAGAGTATTTCATTCATTAATAATAAATTATATAATGATGTATTAAGTATATCATTCATTATTAATGAACGTGAACGCGTTAATAGTACCGCCAATGAAGGCTCCATTTTCAAATGAGCGCTATTTGGCATTTTCAGAATTTGAAGGCAAATACTATGGACTAGAGTCGAAAATTAAATACCTTACCTACTACATTTTGTTTTCGTTTGGATAACTTTTTCAAATACTCAGTATTACCCGTGTTACGGAATTGTGAATCTAGAAATTGCTAAGATATTGTCACAGTCAAATAGTTCGAAATGGTCAGTAAGTTTAAAGGAAAGTAACTGTTACTCGAGCCAAAGACTTGTGGCAGTTGGTGTCATATTTCATTCAAAATAATTAATTATTAATGAAGCAAATACTCGTCGTCGTACTTACATCGTCTGCCGCGGTAATAGAAACGATATTCGTTTAGTATAATAAAACAAATTGCATTAAAATTATGCAAAGAAAATTTTCTGATGCAATAAGAAACTTCTATAATCGAACAGGTTTAATAATGAAAAAAAAAACAAGTTTGCCTTCAGACCTAAACCTTGCTTGCTTGCAACATCGTAGTAATTAAAGGGATAACTGATAGCGAGAATTAATAACAAAGACGAGTACCTTATAAAACCCATTCTAACCTCGTCAGCATTTTTATAAAAAAGTTCTTTGTTTATTGTTATTTTAAGGGTCATTTCAATTAATCTTTATCCATCTATTCCATTCTATTTTTATTCTAATTATAAAAAAAATACATAAAAATTTGAATAAACAATTTAATCTTGTAGACAACGGCAAGGTTTATTATTGGTACAACAGAAATACGTAGCACTAGCGCGATGTAATCGACCCCCAGTGCAATCTATAGGTTCAGTTAGGAACTAAGATCCCGAAATATGTCAAACGGGGCCACTTAACGCTGTCTGGCCACGTATGGTATGACAAGACCTCTATGTAAGGTCTAAATACATTGGGATAAATTACGATTTGTATTGTTCCCAGTCCCAGATAAATTTAGTCGAATCAAGCCTTATTGGTTTTTTGTTGTCCAGAATTTTCTGCGCTTCATTGTCACCATCAAGCTATCAATGTTTAACATCAAAAGAAAAAAAGTCTCGTTTCAAATTACTTTTGCTTTCATTGTGTATTTTATCTTCAACCCCTCAAATTGCTATAATAAGTTGCACTTAAAACTTTCTAACTCCAATCTGGAATAATTTAGACTTCTTAAACCCTTTCTCACTTTTGAGTCGCGAGTTTGCTAAGTGAAGTTACCTACCAGTTTTTCTCGAAGTGATCAGGTGAAAAAGATGCTATATTTTTGCGTATTTCTACCAGTTGAACAGCAGTCAGCGAAAACATCGAAACATCGTGATGAGACCTGCACGTTTCGGATAGTGTCTGAAACCTAATTATAACCATGATTCAGTCTGCTTCCCGAAAAGTCGCTTTATGATAATTACCAGATTGCCCAAATCCTGAACCATAGCCTAAGCAGCATAGGCAGCTTTGGACGCATCTGGGAATCTAGGGTTTACTGAGATGAGATGTCTTTGAGTGATAGTCGGATCATAGTTGATTGTCTATCTTTTTGCTATTTGATCGGAGAAATAATTACCTATCTAATTCGTCATGAAATTTTTTTTAATGTTGATGTTCCATATTTTTTTCTAACCTACTTTGTGATTAATAATACCACTTGATTAATAGTAAAATGTGATGTTCACCACATTCTTGCAGATTCTTTTAAATCTACAATGTAAGTACTTAACAATAAACGTCGCGTTAATTCCCGTTATAATATTTTATTATTATTAAATCTTTTAAATCTCTTAAAGTCGCAGAAAATCTACTCCCTCAATTAAACACAAAACTGCTTTAGCACGCCAAATGGAACACTCCAGGTGCCTCTTAATTCCTCATCACAGTTCCAAAACACAATTAAAGCTGCCTCCAAATAATGTTGGTCACGTAATCGTTATTTGTAATCTAATAAGAACATTGGGCTCGAATTTCCTCCGTGATCCAATTTGGTGGTTTTTGTGATCCGTTTACTGGTGCGCCGCTCGCTCGCCTTGGCATTGCCCTTGGCGAAGCCCTACGCAGTGCGGTTCAAGTGCAAACTCATTAGAGACTGCTTACCTGCCTTACTGACGTAAATATTGCACTTAAAAAAATCTCGGAGGGTTCAGGTGGGACTCGAACCCACAACCTTCCACAGTCCGGGTGGCTGTACTACCAATTATACTAACCGAACCCCTTACTAAGCCGACGAATTTCGTAAGTGCTTAACTCGCCATGAGCCTGAAGGTGGGTTCGAGTCCCACCTGAACCCTCCGAGAATTTTTTAAGTGCAATATTTACTTAAGAATAAATTGCAAAGAATTGCTATACCAAAAATAAAAATATGCTTTACTGACGGTTGTCCACTGCTATGTTAACCATAATGAGTGATGATTTTGAGTGATGGCACTTCATCTTCAATCCGCATCAGGCAAGCGAGGTGATTAGCCTAGTAGTACCATCATAGTAGCGATAACTTGATGTCTATGATATGATTTTGCCATGCAGTGGGACAGTAAGGAGAACTTGCAATGTGCCCTGCCCATTGCCACTTGAGTCACGCAATTCTTAGGGATTTGTCTGTGAACATAGATCTCCTGCGGATCTCATCATTTCTGACTCGATCCCGCAAGGAGATTCCGAGCATAGCCCTCTCCATTGCCCTCTTTGATTATTTTATATCAATCAAAGTGAGGCCCATTAGGCAGTAAGCGTTTATTTGCTGAAATGATGATGAAGATAAGTAATTTTAGGTTAAAATCATTTGTAATTAGGTAATTACTTAAATCTTTAGACCTGTTTAACGATGATACTGATAGTTTTCACTAAGCTACAGTTAAGTGGTACTAATTACGAAAATCACCGCTTAAGCCACTTGAAACTGATAGTTTAGTTTCGAAATGAAAGGTCAGTGACTGAAGATATAATGCAGACGGGATACTGAATGTCGGTGTAGGTCATAGATTAGATTTAATATCTAACATATAGGTTTGATTAAGTAAACCTGAAAAAATAAGAATAATCTGTTCCACTGACGTGACGGTTTCTGTCATTGACACTGGATGTGGAAGGACACTGATTTCTATCAATGTGAATATGAATGAATCTAGCACAGAAGCACAAAATAAATACACATTCCACCTTACTAATGAAACTAAATTGACAATTGTCAAATAGGCCTTCAAAATTTGCCCTAAGTAAAATAAATTGAACTGACATTTCTCGAAAACTTTCAACATTTATGACATAAAACCTGGCTTATTAAAAATAGCTAGTATTATGACCAATATATTAATTGGATAATAATGTCAGGGGCATATTTTGTTACCGGCTATAACCTTAAGTTTTGATTATTCTTGCCTTTGATAACAATCAATTAGGTACCAACTTATGTTACACCGCCGCCTAGTGTGTGAGCGCTTTATCTTAGTGACATATTTTTTTACTAGAAATCAGGCTGTTAGTCCGCAATTTGTAGGTATACCATATAGATAGATCTATACATAGATAATAACCCTACTAGTCAAATCGACGACCTCGCAGCCTCAAGCCGCTCAAAGGCTCCTCTTGCGTGGAAACCGGCAAACGTTGCGATAGCATGTGATAACTATCATTGACACAGCACAATCGCAGCTGATGATAAAATTGAGCAAAACAACCGACGTGCCAAATTGCTGTCATTGACTTTACGGATGGTGTAGTAAAGATAGGGTGAAGTAGACCATCTCTTTTTATATGTTGCGACAGACAATTTGACCTAAATCACTCCCCGATGTTAGGAGAAGATGAGGTTCACAGTGGAACATGTTTGCGCGTGAAAATTAATGAAAGAGGTCTATGTTATATTTTCTCTACATTTATCCATGGCTTTATGAGAGATTTTTAGTTTCAGTATAGAAAATCATCCAATTAAAATAAATGCCAGAAGTAAAACCTGCGCCCATCAGGCCCTTCAAATCTCTATGTTCCACTGTTCCGCTGTTGTTCTTTAAAAAGTTCTTATGTCAGTCTAATTAACATTTCAATATCAAGATGCATAAAGAATTTAATGTCCAGGCTAGACATGCCTAGTTACTACAAAGTTGCATAATGAAAATAAAGCTATTTTTATATGTCACTTAAGACTTAATCGGCTGAATTTTCTGAAGCGGGACATAGGCTTCTCCAAATGAATGCTAGTAATCTACTACTTTCTTGTACTTTTACTATGTCTTCAATAAGACTTCGTTAGAGAGGTTTTGTGTCATCAAAACACGAGTACCAACTGATAATAAAGAGATTTGTTGTAAAAATAACTCTGGTAGGTATCATTATAGGAAAGTGCCATCTTTGTAAGAACATAAAGTGCTGAGATTAAACACTATCTCTTAGAAGATTTGTAGAAAATTCCCGTTCGCTGGGCGTCAACAAGGTAAGTGCAGTGAACGCACCCTTATCTGGTCATTGTTCGATGATTTACCGCCTTATTTACAGACCTTGTGGATAGTAAATGCAATAGCATAATGATAAGCTAGACTTGTGAAGCAACGCTGGGTGAACCTTGAAACCACACAAGTTAAAATGTTAGCTACAGCTATTGTAGTTATCCATGACAAGTACATATTTAAGAAAAGACACATTTCATTTCAAGACATTCATAATTCTAAATAACGTAACCCGATCACACGTTATATGTCATATTATGTCATCATGTCATGATATAATGACATGAGTTTGACAGATAGAAATCGCAACTTTTACCCTCAAAATGTTATGTCTGGGATAGCTTTTTTTTTTTTTTTATTGTATAGGTAGCAGACGAGCAGGCGGATCACCTGATGGTAAGCAATTGCCGCCACTCATGGACACTTGCTACACCAGTGGAGTAACAAGTGCGCTGCCACCTTTTATCCCCTTCCCCCCCCGGGTGGGCCTCCGGTACCCTCACTCACTCGGCGAAACACAGCACAGGGGCTGCTTCACGCCGGTTTTCTGTGAGGCAATGGTATCACTCCGGTCGAGCCGGCCCATTCATGCCGAAGCGTGGCTCTCCCACAGTTAGCTATGTGACTCTTAATCTTTACATTGTGAAACAGGCCCTTAGCCAAGTTAGTCTGACCATTAAACATAACACTTATTTTGACGATGAACTCAACAACCAATGTACCTATATAATATTGAACTTAGTTCTCAGTTCATATGATGGGATAACAAATTAGCTGAACTTAATTGGTTATTGCTAGTAATTGAGTTGGACTCCATTACAGGGCGTAATGAGACTAAACGTAGTAATTATGTAATAATTATTATTCACTGGTAATTATGTTATATAATACATTTATGTTCCATTTCTTATTTAAGTAGGTGCAATTTTATTACAATATGTGTTACCTTCGTTGGTACTAAGATACCTACTCATAAAGCAAGTGCTATTTTGGGTACAAAATGAATAAACTTAGAAGACTGCTCCTGACATTGATATCAAAGAGTTCGTTGACCTATGCGCTAGGCATCTATTTTGTAATTGGAGATCCGGCTCTTGTGTATAGGTACTATTGCCTGATTTTTGATTTGATGTTTCTAGAAAGTTAGTCTCATAGGAGGAATAACATTTCGTAAATTACTACATGAGTTTAGATTAATCTTATACAAAATGGACGAAACGTTTCCACGGTTGAACAATATTGTTTAATGAACCCAGCCGGCTTGCAATTCGACCTAGGTAAATAGTGCGAGAAATTCGCGGATTCCCGGCGAATCCAGTAATAACCGATGTAACATCATTACTGGAGCAGGGAAGGGAAATCTAATTAAATCGCAATGTACAAGACAAGAAGGTATACGTTTAGCTTTGAGTCTTAATGTTTGCTCAGCGTGGGTAGATATTAATTTAGTTTAAGATTTTGACAGTTAAAATCGTTGGGACTGTTTATTAAATGGCCCTATTTCACCACACTGACAATTGTCGGTAGTATGTAGTGACATTTGTCAAGCGACAGGATGAATAATACAATACTATAAATTACATATTTCATTTAAATCCGTTCAGTAGTTTTGGCGTGAAAGAGTAACAGACAGACAGACAGACAGACAGACAGACAGACAGACAGACAGACAGACAGACAGACAGACAGACAGAGTTACTTTCGCATTTATAATATTAGTATGGATTTTCCATATTTCCGTATTTACTTACAAATATGAATAGCATTTTGTTACAATAATTGTATGTATGACAATAATTAATAAATCACCGACAATTGTCAGGGGGGCCCAATATGGGCCAGGTTGTTAATTACATATTTACAGTTCGACTATGGTTTTAAAAACAGTCACGGTAATGACATCTCGATGAGAACCATTGTGCTCATGTTCCTTTAGGTAATTAAGTAATATCCAAATTCTCATTTAGTTTAGACCACACATGTTATTACAATCGCTCGAATAGAAGCATAACTCTAATAATAACAGACGTGAGGGGGATGGGGTAGGAGAGGGGATCCCTCACCCGGCCTAGGGGGTCAAATTAAATCTCAGTATGTGCTCCAGACCAGAAACAAGCTTAGGCAGACGGTTACAATGACAATGCCTAGGTTTTTAAATGAATCAGACGAGTCTGTTTAGAGATGTTTTGGGTGAAAATGTCCGTACCTATATTGTTATTTCGAGTTCTTTGTTCAGTAACAAAGGTAACAGATTTAAACTAACCTGGTTTGGTTTCTCAAATTAGGACTTGGAATAAAAAAGTTCGAGGTTTCTTCCAAATTGGGATATTTATAAAACAAAGGCTTTTGTAAAGCCGGCTGCTTACTTACTGTTGCGGGGCGTGGGCGAGCCGACCCATTCATCCGAAGCGTGGCTTTCCCACGAAATAAAAGTGACAGCATCATCCTTAAACCATGACTAACTTTTGACTATTATTTTCTTTACTGAACTCTAGAGTTGAGAAGCAGTCTACGATGTAGCGGGCTAACCCAGAAGTAGCCTATTCACTTTAGCTTTAAAAAAATTGTGATAAGGGAGTAAAGGGTCACTTGTTTCGGGACTTTGCAGGGCTCCATTAGTTCCAAATTGAACCAATAGATGGCGCTGGGTGTCGATTGCATCGCGCAAGTAGTTTCAACTTTTCCGTTTACCTATAAGTTTGTTTGTCATTTTAGCATCTACCGTAATCTTACCGTGGGCACGATACGATTTCTTGTAAGGTTCGTGCTAGGCCTCCAGGTCATCGGCTTAGCCCACATCGGGCGTGTTGACTCGCCAGCCCCCAGGGTCGTCGCTCCGGGTTATTTTAGCGCCGTCACTCCACTGTGAGGTGACCAATGTTTTGTGAGACAGTGGAAATGTTTCCCAGTCGTTTCAGTGTCATTCCCTATTGAGGCCAAAGATGTCGCTTAGGATTGTTTTCTTTCACGTTTTGAACAATTGAATTAGAATATGGTAAGTTATAGTTATTCTGGTATTTCGTAATCCTTAGTCAGAGGAACCAGACCAACTGTAATATTACATTTTTGGTGATAGATGGCAAACGAACAGGCGGATCGCCTGCTGCCCATAGACACCTGCAACACCAGTGGAGTCACAAGCGCGCTGCGAACCTCTAAACATTTTCCCTTCGGACTGAAAAACAGCACAGGTGCTGCTTCACGAGAGTCATCTATGTCGCAGTGGTATCACTCATGTCGGCCCATTCATGCCAAAGCGTGGCTCTCCTACATCACAAACTTGTGCGGTTACGATACTACCTATCGAGTAGGTGAAACTTCATGCTTCAGCATTATTATCTTTACTATACAAAAATATAATACATGAATGAAACAACAGCGATAAACAGTACAATAAGGCGGTCTTATCGCATAAGGTATTTATATTGAGCATAAAAAGCAGTCCTGTAATCCTCAAACAGTCGTGTGATCTCACAGAGGACCGATCATCGCCAGGCCGTCACCCGCTGCGCACGCGCACTCTTCTGGGAAGTTTTCGCAACAACGGTGTTTGTATCAAACCGGCCGGTAATTGTCCTTGATTCGCGACTTCCGTACCCTTTTCGGATTTACCGTATTGTAAATAAATGCTTGTAATGACACTTGATTGGGTATTCAATGGGACAGGACGTGGTACTTTAACAGGGAGCTTGTTCGGTGGACTTATTACCTTATTAATTAGGCTAACAGTATTGAGAATAAATACGAGAACTTAATTTTGAATGATAGTTTGCTCATTAATTGCTTTCATATTGATGCTATTTAGTGCATTATAAAACAGTAAATGTGAATATTTTTAAGCGTTTTTATTCTGTTTTTCTGAGCAGGAAATAATGAGCAATATAATATAGTTCACTCAAAGATAGATTTTTTGCCACAGCACACTATATGTCTCATAATAGTGAACTGTCATTTTTATTTCTAAGACCTACTAATACACGAACGAATCGTCTCGTAAAGAACGAGTATGATACATACAAAGCAATAGATACGCACAGAGCGTGTGATAGAGATAGACGGTGATTGTTTCGGTTGTGAATTCGATTTTGATGTAGACTCTTCTGCGCTGTCTGCATTCAACGTTATCTTCTTCTCTACAACTTTTCTCCGAAGACGCTCCACGCTTCGGCATGACTGGGCCAGCTCAAACGGAGTGATCATTTCAGAAGGTCGGCGTGAAGCAGCGCCTGCGCAGTGTTTCATCGAGTGAGGAACCGGGGACCCAATTGGTAGGAAAGGGGGTTAAAGGTTGACATCGCACTTGTGACTCCACTGGCGTTGCTGGTGTCTATGGGCGGTGGCAATCGCTTACCATTAGATCATCCGTCTGCTCATATGCCACCTACCAAATAAAAAAGAAACTTACATCAGCCATTTCTTAAGAGACCAGTACATCGTTCTAGATCAAGTCGTCACAGATTTTTCTCATTCAGGGATTTTTCAGTATAAGACGTTGTTTATTTTCCTTTGTCCGCGGATGTGCCTGCGTCTGTCATTGCGCAACTGATTGCACATCATCCTCACCCCGTCGTTAGTGAGTAAGCTGCGTGATGTCACCGGTCGCTGCGACGCAGTGCAACCTGTAATTTATGTTATCTCGCTCGTCGGCGCATGTCGATTGTCGACGTCTTGCGTTTTTACGTAAGTGGGGGGACTGAAGTTTGCTTTGGTAAAACCTATTGTTTTTGCAATATTCTGTTAAATTCTTGGCGGAGAGTTTTGAAGCGTCCACACGTCTTAAGAGAGACCCCACAATAGCATCTTTTCAGCGTCGGCGTCTTGCCGGCGACCTCCCTCCTCCTTTGAAGGATTCATGGTTTTAATTAGGATTATTTAATTTGTTTTAATTACTCTTCGATGTTTGGCACGAGGTGGCGACGCAGCACTGGCTCTTGATGAAGGCCCTAATATTGCATTCTAGGACTTCATTTGGGTCGCCGCTGAACTAACTAGTTATAAAGTCCCTACAACCTCCTTTTTAACACTTAAGCTTCCATCCTAACGCGTTAAAAGTGTCGCCAATGAGTTTACTCAAGTCGCATCAAAGCGCTTTTTGGTAATATCGGCATTTTAAACCAGTTACTATAAATTAGGATCGAAAATAAAGTACCCATTTTATTATCGACCTCGATGGCATATTCGGAATCAGAATATCTTAGCTGTAAAAATATTAATGACAGCGCTGTTGTATTCACTTTTTAAACGCTTTGAGTATGGAATTTTGTGCATCTAGAGATTATATCGATGCACTTAAGGTCTTATTTACATTGCAGCGATTCAAACATTCGATACAAAGTCTCGATGCAGCATCGTCGCAGTCGTAAATTGCATTAACCCGTTACTTAAAAGCAGTGATACAATCGAGGTACAGTTGCACGACAGTCAAACGTGCATTAGTATCGCTCCGAAAATTCGCAATGTATATGAACATAACTCGGGTTTGTGATCACCAATTCGGATTAGGTAAGTGTGGTTTTTAAGCCTAATCCCATCATAGTAGCGACGGCTTAATTTCTTTGATGGAGGCCTTTGCCCTGCAACGGGACAGTATATAGGCTGATACTTACTTAATACTTTTTTTATGTGATAGGTGGCAGACAAGCAGACGGATCACCTGATGGTAAGCGATTGCCGCCGCCCATAGAAACCTGCAACACCAATAGAGTCACAAGTGCGCTGCCAACCTTTAACTCCCTTACCCCCAATTGGGCCTCCGGTACCTTCACTCACTCGGCGAAACACGGCGCAGGCGCTACTTCCCGCCGATCTTCTGTGACGCTGTGGTATCACACCGGTCGAGCCGGCCCATTCATGCCGAAGCGTGGCTCTCCCACTTCCCACAATGTCTTAATCACGAGTCAATATTCACCGCAAAGAGGCTATTTACTCCTATGACTTCCATCAATTGAAATAGCTTATGTTAGTAATATTGTTTAGAAATTACTGTAAACTATTATATCATCCACGTAATCCCAGCTCGGTCGCCGCAGACAGATGTGTGCTTTGTACAGCAAACACATTGTGTTTATGCCCCCATCGATCTGCCGCGAATGTAAACAAACGCAGAATGCAGCCCGATGCAAGATGCAGTTGTATGTGTATAGTAGAGATTGAAGTCTAATTAGAATTTTGTATGGACGAATGTATAAAATCTCTAAATTCGACTTCAATGTCGAGTGCACAAGAATTGGTCTCCTAGTCTAATTAGCCTAATCTATACTCGCCTATATGGTACACAAGTCTATCTCTACCATACACATACAACTGCATCTTACATCGGGCTGCATTCTGCGTTTGTTTACATTCGAGGCACGATAATTGGTCCCCAGGGGGCTTTTTTAAGATATAAAAGGCACACTAACCTGATGGTAAGCGATTACCGCCGCCCATGGACACCTTCATCACCAGTAGAGTCACAAGCGCTGCCGACCTTTTAAAAAGGAATACGCTCACTTTTTAATGGTTTACAGGTCGCATCGATCCGCAAGTTTAATTTTAATTTTATTCTTTATTATTTAAATTCTGACCTCTGGAAGTTGGCGGTCTTCTTCTGTGCCTGCTAAAGGGCGCTCGATCGCCGGCTTCGCTAAGCAAGCCGCTGCCACTACCTTTGACTCATTCGAAAAAAAAAATAGTTCGAACTAACTACTTAAGCTTAAAAGAATTAAATTTCAGAAACAATACCGGTATTTTGGTCGTCTTTGTAGCACAAACATTCTATTGTAGCGATATCTACATGTTTCATATCGCACTAAATCCAAATTAGCACGCAACAGCCACAGGTAGTTTGTACAAACATTTGTCGATAGATGGCGTTGTTCAATAATTTGTAGAGTCATCTTAGGACTTTGGTTCTTTTCTGCATCGCGGTGGTAGAGTTTTCTTTCATCCATCTTTAGATCATTTATCTTCGGAAAATTGGACCTCTTTCATTGAGATTTTCTCTACTTTAAGTTAGGAAATTGTGAATCCAGAGACAGCACAAACTCTTGTTTGGTTTGTTGGAGCGTCAATCACTCAGACGCTAATGCTCCCATACAACCCGACTCTAAAATTAGGATCGGCCAGAACGTTCACTCGTCAGGTCTTTATTAAACAGCTGAAATTTGCTGAAAACAATCCTTGAGTGAACACAAAGCGCGGTTTACGGGGAAATTCAATGTGAAGCTAAAAGCAGATATACTGACGGATGCATACTAAACTGCATTTGCGAGTGATTTATAAATAAATTGAGAGAGAATATATTAATTATCCTCTTCGTAAGCTTTGTTTGTGTTTTTCATATTGGAGCCATTTTTTTATTGTAGATAGGCTAACGCTTGACCACAACCGCTTGACTCTACTGGTGTTGAAGGTGTCTATGAGCGGCGGCAATCGCTTACCATCGGGTGATCCGTCAGCTCGACTGCCACATCATCACATAAAAAAAGACGTTATGTTTGAACGACTCGGTTTTTAATTATTCTAGAGTAAAATTTATTTAACGCTAAAATATTACCTAGGTACCTAACCTAGTTGATAAACTAATGCCTGGTAATAATTCTCATCGTGCCAAATTTAACGAGCACTAATTTACAAAACTCTTACAAGAATTATTACCATTTTTGCAGCCTCCCAAATGCGAAGTATTAAACCAAACAGCATAATCCTTGACCTTATTACAACAGCGTAAAGTATTTTTTGGTGTAACAAATATAATTATAATTGTCATTGTGAGTAAATAAATTACCTTTATTATTGCTAGAAGGTCGGGGGTTCTGTGTTTCGTATACATTACCCTTTTTAATGAGTTTGTAAAAGCAACGAGCGACAGTTAAACGGTAATGCAGGCTGGAAAATGAGGCTTTTGTGCGCTGACCTCTATGGATAATGAGGAGATAGCTATCTGTTAGGCTTTGTGATAGCACACTTTGACCATTATTGCGAGAGTAACGAGATCCACTATGTAGAAGGAAATGTTGTTTATTTGTGGGCTTTACTTCATAAATGATATAAGTAAATGGGGCTAAACGTGAGTACATTATAGTACTTATTGCTTGACGTTTACAACCGCGTTACAACGGCCGTGGTCACAAGCGGACTGGAGGCGCGCACGGCGTCGACTTACATTGTATCGGTACCAAACCCTTGTGGTGTAAAACCAGAAACAACGAAAGAACTACAAACACCCAGATCCAACTCAAATATCTCATTCATCAACAAACAGTTGTGTCGGTGCGGTAATCGAAAACCACTGTGTTAAACGGATCACCTGATAGTGAATGATTGTGATCACAAGAGCGCTGCCAAACTTGTCCTCACTCTCTTCCTTCACTCCCGTTTACCGCGAGGCCGTGGCATTTCACCGGCGGAGCTGGCCCATTCATTCCAACCAAGCTCTGCTACAGGCCAGTTTCTCCCGCCCCAATTTCTACCTCAACTATTACCCCTGAGAATTTATGTTTACATTTTGTCCCAAGGCTGTATTTAACCGTGCTAAATATAAGTTAGTGTAGTTCTATAACTATTTATGTAGCTTAAGATACCCCTAATATAAAGTCATCGACATCTACGCGCTTCATTCTCGGTTCCGTCAAAAGCTGTCGCTTTAAAGTCCAGGATACCCTTGGGACACGATCCAGGATTTGTTGTCAAAAAATACAATAAAGCGACTGCCGTCTAACCTTCGCAACCCTTAGACCAGGGTACCAGTTCAACTGCATCATGGTTAAATACTTAAATTCAAAGTAGGTAGGCAGGTAGGTAGGTATTCCATGCCCAATCCTCGTAGTTTTGACTATTTTGAGATGGATTTTCTCTTGGCATTTCGCAAACCCGAATGTAATGCTTAGTGAATCATTTCCCTGGCGTAGCCTTTTAGCGAGTTTTAATGATCAGCGTAAGTAGTCTAGCTTATGTGGATTAGTGTTGCGACAAGTGCTTATCGATAAGCACAGATAAATTAGTATTAATAGAAAATAGTTATGAGACCTGACGATTTAGTTGTAGGCCCTCTGATTTTGATAACAATATTATACATTCATATAACTAAGCAAATAAATAAATAACATCTTATAACATTAAATTGTTTTCATTTCAAAAGAAATGACTTGACCAAGCCAGCCTGTGGTTAATTAGTCTTGAATTAAAAACTATGGATTCGATATTTACCCGATAGATACAATATCTTTATTGAATACTCAACTCGACTCTACAATTACTTGACCTAACTACCAAGTTACGGCTGAAAAAACGTCGTCGAGACTAATCTGCAAGAACTTGAGGTCAGTAACCGGCAAGAAGTAGCACAGGATCTACCAAAATGTCAATCTCTTGTTTTGGAGGACAAGACTCGGTTGGGTCGCTGATCTAGCGTAGTAAGTAAACTTACCGAAGTTGTCAAGTCTCGTTATTGTTCGTAGCCTCGAGTTGAACAACCTACTACTGACTCTCGATTCGTTATTTACCTTATCTATACATCCCTAATGTAAATCCCGCCCAGGTCCATTAGTTAGATAGGCCGAGCTGGCCCGACTGCGGTGATTAATGGGCCAAGTTCAATAATGAAATAAACGGCTCAGCCGCAAAAACGATGATCGAGTACAGTTGCAATTTTGTTACTAATAGTTTTGTTGTGACTCGGTGTGAGGATTTGGTGAGATGGCTTTTTGGTTCACTGAAAACCGACGTGAAGCAGCGCTTGTGTTTCGCCGAGAGAGGGCACTTGAGACTCAATCGGGGGAAAGGGGAGTAATTAAAAGGGTGACGCATTTGCTACTATACTGGTAGGTCTTTGGGCGCCGGAATTCGCTTATCATATTATGATCAGTGTGTTAGTCTGCCAACTACGAGTATCACCTAACGCTCAAGTTTTTAGGTATATAGGCATTCTGAAAATGAATTCACGACCAATTTCGTTTTCAAAGTAGGCTCCCAGACTCCAGACGATCCCTTTGATGGATGACTGGGTCAGTGAAAAAATCAGAGATAAAAATATGCTTTAGATAATTTTGGGCAATTCTTTTTTGGTTCGACTATAAAATAGTTTGATAAAAAGCTCTTATGATGAAAGGTTATATTTTGATTATGATTTTAATTGATACCGTTGCCTCTCCTATGCTAATACGAAATGGCTAAAACAGATAAACCAAGTATGTACCACTAAAAAGCATGGACGAAAAAGACCTACCATAATTTTAGTAGAAATTTAACGGCACCATAAAAGTGATTATCACTAAACAGGCGATGATTGCCGGCTATTAACAGCGCGCCAAGTTAACGACAGTGTTATCAAATATAATTATTGTTTCCGCACAAAAACAACAACAAACGGTTGCGCAACGGGTCGCGTAATCGCATCGCTTTACGTAATGTGTCGATTACGGTTTGTATGTTTTCCTCGTATCAAAGTTGATAGATCGGCCGGTGATTCTGCGCGCGGTTTAGCGAACTTGGCTCATCGTTTACTTTTTCAATTATACACACTTTTTTAATTTTTTTTTCTTTATGGATTTTTATGATGTCGCATGCCCAATAGTGCCATACGTGTTGCGCCTAAGCCACAAGGTCCTAGGTTCGATGTCGAACGTAAACGAACTTTCCCTAATATGTTTTCTGTATTGTGTTTCATGAGTATTAAATGAAGTTTGTTTTCTTTGCAGGTACGTCATCGTTGTTTATTTTTACGAGAATGATGACAGTAAGTCTCTTAATGCCATCTTCACGATGATTTTTAATACGAGTAAGCTGACGTGATACCAGCACACTACAGCCCATTTTGAGTTTTTCTCTACTGTAGGCCTAGCACTTTTCACAGAAGTCGTCGTACGCGTATTGTAAACAATTTCTATGAAAATTGAAGAGCTCCATGAAGAGAGCCATCTTTCGGACAGCGGAAAGACTTTCGGACAGAGGAAAGAGTATTCTGATACTCGAAGTTTCTTGCCGCTGTCCGAAAGATGGCAGTCTTACAGAAACGAGCTTAGTGTCAGTATAACAATAATGTATTAATTTATCTAAATACATTAAAATCTCTTTCACTTTCATCGTCATATAAACTTCGCGCAATGAAACATGTTATTGTGTTGTCATTATCTATAAACCCCGAAGTTAATTAAACAAATTCTGTTTAGTGACGTCACCGCTTCAGTCGGTTTGGAGGTTATCAATGTTATCGCGCAGATAACACAACAAGTGACTAAACATTCCTCCTGATTCTGGGAAACATTGATAATGCCCTCCTCCTAAGCCTAACCGATATATATATTTTTATGTGATAGGTAGCAGACGAGCAGGCGGATCACCTGATGGTTAGCAATCGCCGCCGCTCATGGACACTTGCAACACCAGTGGAGTTACAAGTGGCCTGCCAACCTTTTATCCCCTTCCCCCCCGGGTGGAATATATTGGTTAAGGCGGCCAATCTTAACGTTCAGCCATCGACGCAGAACTTTATAGGGCACAAGTGTGTGCGTAGACACAGGTGCACTCACTATTCCCTTACCCATATTTCGATGGGACACCAGTGTGACACAATTGAAGAGGGATCAGGCGCAGGACCAACAGCTTAACGTGTTTTCCTAGGCTCGAGTCGGGGTACAAGACCACCAACTTCTAGACGGGTTGATACTGAAAATGTCTTTACAGAAAACCTCAGGTACAAATTTTGGACTGACCCTGGACTCGCAAACTACCGCAGCCGTCGCTCAAAGGTGTGACCCACAACCCACCGCCCCATCGATTCTGACATTTAGAGAAAAATCTTAAAAAATTTCGCAACATGGCAAGGTTTTCATATTCCTGGTCAGCCTTTTCCAATTCAACCATAAAAATTCAATACACGTAATAATTTTGCACGAATGGCTGACCATTCGTGTGGACAATTTTATTGCTCTCAATCTGGCGATTCAATTAACGCCGTTGACACCGTTCAATTTAATCATTCATTCGGTCAGCGGAGTGAAGGAATTCTTTGCAAAACAATTTTTTAATTGTGAACGGATACGGTTTAGTAACTGTCCTTTAGTGGAACTTTGTTATACCTCGATAGCGAAAATGTCGTGAGGAAATTCACGTCTTAGATATATTGTGTTCTAAAAAGAATACGACACTCGCTTCCGATCCCAGGGTATGGCTCAGACTATGGTCCAGAATTTGGTGGGTGTCTGGCCGTTTGTCCTTCGCAACCCTTATAAATACTATTAAATTTCCGATTAATTTTACACTATCGATAGGGCTATGTTTCGATAGTATTCGATGCTGTTAAAACTCACAATACTATGGATAGAATCGATGCTATTCACCCGTGGCAACACTATCCAGACCTACTAGATTGAGCAATGACTGTTTTTAAAGATCATTCACCCAAGATGTTCAAATGTCCTTTACTCAAACGTTGCCTGTAAGAAATCACTCATAGTTATTAGGGCGACTTTGTTGTGCATTACTCCTGTCATATCTACTTTTAAATTATATACCTCTGTTTCGTGTGCAATAAAAAGATTATTCATTCATTTATTCAAATCAAAGGTCTGATCAAAATATAAGAAGTAGTAATTTTTAGTTATGTTCGAACTTGTAAGTTCAAGTTCGTACAAGATATTTTTGGTTCCAGGATGTTTCTTCAAAGACCACCTCACTTGAATGCCAAATTTTATTGAGTGACCTCGAATCTTGACTTGAGTATTAAGTAAAACCCTTTGTGAATGTTAATGTGAGACCAACAATGATTTTAATACTGGACTATCTAAACATATGCGAATCAATCATTGTCATGATTTATAACAAGGTATCAACAGTCGTATCTAAATCAGTGAATCAGCTTAGTTTTTATTCCAGTTTCCTCAAGAATTACAAATCAATGATAACGATAAAGTAAATATTATTAAGTATGTCTGTGACGTTGGTAAATAAAACTGTATTTCTTCCTTAAACATTTTGACTTTCATAAGTGTTCTATATGGACTTAAATTGAATAAACTAGGTAGGTATGTTAATATAAATACGTCTCTGAGCTCTTTTGTTTCTATGTAAGAAACTATTGCGTATATTAATCTAAGTAACTAATCCTTAACTGTCTATCTTTTGTTTAAATTTGATTTAATTACTATTTATTTAAATTAGGATACTTAGTTCTAAATACGTATTTCTTTTCTTAGTTCAGATATTTATACTATTTAGTAAAAATCTTTCTATGTATACCTACAATTATTATTTTCATTTTTAATTCATGTAATTCATTCTCATAATCTTGATGGTTGGCGATCCAGCACTGTGCGTTTCTCGCAAAATTTTCTTCCACGAACATCAGTTTTGTGAACGGCTTGACCGCCGCAGTATTTCCTCAGGGCTATGACTAAGGGATCTTCAAGAGAAGAGTGTACTCCTTCTTTAAAGACCGACAACGAATCAGCGACCTCTCTGATCTCGCAGATGTTCATAGGCGGTGGTGATTACTTTGCAGGTGACCCGATTGCTCGTTTACCGTCTCTAGTATAAAAAAAACTGAAAAGTTGTGAGCACAACCTCCCGATGGAAGACGCCTTCTTATATCCACTAAGTTTCCATCACTTTCGAGCTCTATGGGCAACTACTCCTATTTGTTAATACACATAAAAGCTCGCGTCGATGTAGTGGGCAAAGCCAATCCGAGGAGTAACGTGAATTTGTTTTCATTACGGAGAACACTGGATTTACGAGTGTGAGAGTTGTTTATTTTGTTTTTACGTACATTACGTACGTTGGAAACATACGGGTGCGAATTGCAGAAGTCGCACAGATGTTTACTTCATCAGATTCTTTATAGCGGCTGTTATGTAAAAAAATTGTATTCTAGGGTCGGCCATTACTGTTAAAATCCTTGATGATGGTGACGCTGATAATTCGACTTCTGTTAAATAGTACCTATCTATCTACAGGTTGTATCATTATTTCAGCCGCAGGACGTCCACTGCTGAACATAGGCATCCGCTATCGACCGTCTATTTGAGCTACTGGAGGCGGTCTGAATCCAAACGGGGGGGAAACCGCGACTCTGACAAGGGTCTACTGTGTGTATCTGTGAATATTTATATCTCTAACTGCCTCTCCTACCAATCAATCTGAACTGCTTTTAAATTTCGACTTCTTTAAATTTTACTTCAGCGAAGAGAATACAATAAGGCTCTCTTAGAGATTTGATCTAGATGGGTCTGGAATTCTCGTGTATTCGACATTGAAGTCGAATTTACAGTCTTCATACCTACATTCGTTCATACAAACCTCTAATTCGACTTCAATGTCGAGTGCACGAGAATTGGTACCCTGGACGCACATACGACTTCTTCCACGCGTCGCGCCCTGCCCAATTATTCTCCCGCGGGTACACGCTTAAGCTGTTTTTAAATCTGCAGAGTGATTTACAGCGGTGCGGCGCGAATTTATTAAATCGTTCATCATCGTTTCCTCCCCCTCTCCCCATTAAGGGCGGCTTTCCTAATTAAGGGGCTGCCTGTTTTCATCTTATATCGTTTTTGTATTTACTATTTGAAAGCCTTTTTTAGATCCATTTTCAGGTCTGCTAGTTTTTCATACTTAAAAATACTTCTGTTATTGAAAGCGTCTACGATGGGCGGTGGTGATTAATTATTATTGTTAGTCCTATAAGAAGTTATAAGCAAAAAGTAGGTGGCAAGTCTAGTTTTGGAGTATCTGATACGATTATACTTGATATCTCTTTTTCTACTAGGGCTATAAAATTTTGGGATAATCTTATGTATTCCGAATTTTCATGTAATGCGATGGTGACCTTCAGGTAATCCGCTTGCTTCTCTCCAAACGCTTTACACGTCTTCTACCAGCATTACTGAACAACATTAGTTCTAAGACTTTTGGAAATTTTGAATAACCAACATTTTGAACAAGTTACGTGACCAATCTGTATGAAAAGTTGAAATATTTTTAAGCCAATTTCCAAAACCAAGTTAAATGTGCTTCAAAATGGATAGTAAAAGACGTGGTTAAAGGGATGCAAATGTTCACAGATACACCCTGTATAAGCAAACGCTTAAACGTCTCTAAAGGATTAACGTAAGTTGTCAAATTCTATGTCCAAAGAATACATAATACAGAGAGTAAATTTGATAACTACTATGACACAATTTTCCAAAACTTTTCTAGGTGTAAATTTTGCAGCCTGCTTGCAGAGTCATGATTTCCCAACTCGCTGAAGAGGCTGGGCTGTGCCAACTGCCAGGGTGAATTGGCACGGGATCAAGCTCTGAGCTGCAACGAAATTTGGCGAGACGCTGCTGATATCATCTACGTTTTCAGACCCTTGAAAAACACTGAAGCAAAGTTATTTTTCCATACGACTTGTTTTGTTTACCTATGAATTTTCAGTCTCTGTAAGTGTTGAGTGATTTGGTCACAATAATGATGATAATACTTTGATTGTTGTTTGCATGTTTTGTGAGAGGAATTTGTAACGGCCAATATTTATCTGGGGTATTACGAACGATTTGAAAAGCATGGCCTTCTGCGTATGTAAAACTGCTAGAGTTGGTAGGTACTGCTGTAGATAGGTAAATAAAAATCACTAATCACAGTATCCTATAAAGTATCAGAATCTTTGCTGCCCCACTACAGAACGGGCTGTGTTCTGTAGTGGGGCAGCACTATAATAGAAAGTCATCGCTATGATGGAATTAGGCTTAACCTCTACAATCAACTCAATCCCAAGCTGTGTTCTAAAAATTAAAAAAAAAATGACCCGAAATCGATCCCAGGACCCAAAGTCCACCACTAGTCCAACTGGGCGACTTCATATGCCATACAAAATATCGACTTAGCTATCTGTGAACATTAACTAATGAAATACTAATGATTAATTAATTACCGTACATTGAGATGATTATTACAATAGATTGAAGTGACTGATTGATGGTATCATAGATACCAACTAAATACTCACAAAGCCATAGATAAAAGTAGGGTACCCTCAAAATTGGTAACTTCGCATCGAAAACCCAACAATGCCGCAAGACGCATTTGTCTTACCCTGCCAGGGACCCGTTGTCACCGCGTTGACAAATGGCACCGTTACCTGTGTGCCGACAGAGGGAGCTATGCACACAATCAGATTTGCGCATTCCAAGCTTGGCGTGTCACGTCTGTGCGGCTATTTATTCTATGGCGTCACTGAGGTTTGCGATTTTATTGTGAAGTTACGAAGATGGATGTGGTTGCATGTTTTGAAATGTAATGTGATTTAAACGAGACGGGATCCTGAAAAGCTAAGAATGAGTTGATTCTTATGATGGATGATGAAGTCGAAACGTTTAGGATGTGGGATGTGTATGGGTATGGACATCTATCGTCGACTCGGGAACAGCTTGCTGAGCGTTTTTATAGAATCTCGATAGATGGCGCTGATTAATGTATGTATTAATGAGTGGCGACGCGTGGGGAATCCCCGCGATCTCAAAAACACAAACCATGCTTCTTTAAACAGAAAGAAAATTGGCATACATAGATGAAATATTGACGGAATGTTGGAGTATTCATGGGTCTTTGATGTACATTGGTTAATAGGAAACTGTACAAGAGATCATTCATCATGCATGAGGCAGTCTGTTGAGACCATTTCCCTGCTAAATCATGGGGCATAAACATCTCGTGAACAATAAACTTCCATTCTGAATAATGGCAGAACAGTTGCAGTTAAATTTTAAAATACAGGATGGGCAGTCGCGCCGTATCGATCGAGCGACGCCGCGCGCCGGCACTATGCTAGTGTGCGCCCAGACTTGCGTAAGAACACCTGGATGATAGTTTAACTTGTGGCGGCTTCCGGCTTTGTCTGTGAGGGTTTCGTCTGCTTTTGTATTCTTAAGCGATGAGTGCCTTCCGATGAGTGAGTTGAGTACTGTCTCAAGGAAACATGCTTTGATGGTTAGTACGATGGTGGCTCAGGTGGATTTCAACCTCACACAGTTACAGTCCCTGCCGGGGCAACACCTCTGACTTCTGAAATCTGCCACTAGGTTGGCGGTGACTAAAAAAACATTGGGACGTGTTTTTTCGATAACGGATCGGATAGCTCTCGAAGTTAGAGCTTAGAGCAATCGTAGCTCAGTGGTATAAAGAACCGTACCTTACATACGCGGGGGATCGTGGTCCGAAATCCGAGCATCCTATGAATTTTTCAAATCTATGTGTTTGTTTAAAGTATGGTGGTGAGGTAAATCATTGTGAGGAAGCCGGCACGTTTCCAATGGTTTCTGAAACGTGTAACCATGATTAAGTTGGTCTGGTTCCCCTGTTGTGTTGCGAAGGTCAGATAGCAGTCCCTAATTCTGAATCCTGGTCAAAGCGTACCCTGGGAGAGTTGATGATGTAAAGACTTAAGGGTGAACCTGATACCTCAGTTAAAATTGATTTACTGTTTGAGTTTTCCAAACATAGCCATTATCAGGATTAATATCACATTTTCTCAGGAAGTCGTTTTCATCCCAGAACTGCAATGCTATTCGCATTCCAAGAATGCAGCTGCAATGTGGATCAGACGTGGCTGCACGCCTGATGGTGGCTGTGGATCGATCGCGAGCGGCGCCGGGTGAAGCGGCGATACTATACTAGTATGTGACGTATGGCGACGCCGAAAGACAAAGAGAAGAGTTAAATGACAAAATAGAGACAGAAAACATATAGACGGTTTCGGAAAACCGGCGCGAAGTAGCGCCTGTGGTCTGTTGAATAGATAAGTATACCGAAGGCCTAATAGGAGAGGGAGAGGAGAAGAGCTGCAATCGTTTACCGGTGATCCGTCTGCTCGTCTCCCAACTAACAAACTTTAATCGTGAAAGAGCCACGCTTCGTCATGAATGGGCCGGTTCGGCCCGAAGTGATATAGCGGCTTTACAGAAGACAGGTAGGAAGCAGCGCCTACGCTGTTTCGTCGAGTGAGTCTTCACTCACTCGACCTGATACCTTCGTATCAGAGGCCCAATTGGGAGGAAGGGGGTTAAAAGTTGGCAGAGCACTTATGACTCTACTGGTGTTGCAGGTGTCTATGGGCGGCGGCAATCGCTTACCATCAGGCGATCCGTCTGCTTGCCTGCCACCTCACGCATAAAATAAAAAGAAAACCGGCGCCGATTGAGTTGAAACAGCGCCTGTGTTTTGTTAATGATGTGTGAATTTAATTTTTTAATCTTTAATTTTATATTTTTTTTATGATTTGTTTCAGGTAAGGAAAAAACTTGATAAAACATCTGCCTTACAAACATTGTGAGTATTTATCCCATCTAATCTAGTTGGGTCTGGGTGTGCTGAGAGACACCCACGGCTATCCTCATTTGTCCTCTAGTCTGTAGGGATGTGCTAGTTTGAGACTAAATAATCGGGGTTCATTCGGTTAAGTACTAACTAATGGTCTGCCCATACTACGTTTCAGGAATTTATTTTGCTATACTTCCATACTTTACCAATAGATGGTGCTGGAAGTCGAATACAATCCCTCCGACCGAACAAGAATGAAAAGGTTGCCACTTCTAAAAATTGACTTTATTGATAGTTCGGTTCTTTATGACCTTTATTGTAAATGCAATACTAACCAAACTAGGGTAGGTTTGTACTCTCGTGACACCAATATCGGATACACTTTGAAATAGCAATTTCTAAATGTGTCAGCGTAACATTCCAGTAAAGTTTTATTTGAACCAATGTTGAGTGGGGCGCTCGTGTAGCGGCCGGGTATCGAACCCGGTGCGCTACGGCGCTGGCACGCGCGCCGCGGCGGGTGCCAAATTGCTGAATGCACGTTTGGATGCAGTGATATTGCATTTGAATATTTTTGTGTTAGATTGTAAGTAACGTTATACGTAACCCTTGAAGATGTAAATGACGTTTTTCTTAGACGTTATGCGATAGTGAAATGTATGATTCTGTTAGTTGGAAATAAATTAGATTAGTACTGATTAAAAGATTTTCAAAATAGGTATTATAGTTTAACCTACTTATTACAAAACATGGTCTTAAGTTAGTTGTGGTTTAAAACGGATGCTGTAATTTTTAAACCTTGACTAACCCTAGTTTCCTTCTCTGTAATAAAGGAGAGAGAGTTTATTTGTTACAAACTTGGAAAATACAAAAATTATGCCTCTTTATTAATTGGTATAGACAGATATGTACATTATGTCCCTAACTACTTTTGTTCTGTGTCTTTGACTTAATCCACTTATTGTCGGTTTATGCCACTCCATGCCTTTAAAATCATTCCATATCAATTCAGAACACTTTTAATTATGAAAATCGTAATTTTCAATTTTATTTATTACGACATCCCTAGTCACAGGTCAGGGTCAAAGTCATTGCAAAACCGTCTTTATTACCACTGCATAAACTCTGCAGTTTATCTGAGTGACGTCGAATTTATATGAAAACTTTTTCCTGATCTAGAACAGAACTTTTATTGTCTCATAAATATGTTTCGCATTAAAACCAAAACGTGTCCAATTTGGTCTATATCCACATGTTTAAGTTGCATATAGCAGCTACGAAAAGAGCTATATATGCTCGGCGACACGAGGTTGTTCGGCAGATAACCAAGGACATCGACGTGACTCTGCAGATTAGCAAGCCGAATTGGCAGTGAATTTGTCATAGTGGAGATATCAGCCGCATATAGGGTTGCCAGGTGTTATAAACGAAAAGCTAGACCTATCCAGTTTAGCCGGACATTTTCCTAAAAATTCCGGACGACTACGGGGCGGAAGGGTGAGCGGTTTCTTGTCGCATCGACTTCGCAAGGTCTTGGGCATCCTTTGAGGTTTTTTCTTTTTTTTTGACGAGCCATCATTACCATCAGACGAGCAGACGGATTATCTGATAGTTAGCGATTGCCGCCACCAATAGACACCTACAACATCATTAGTTATAGTCACAATTGCGCTGCCAACCTTTAAACCCCGCTCCATCGAATTAAGCCTTCGGTACCCTTACTCACTCGACGAAACACAGCGCAGGCCCTTCTTTACGCCGGTCTTCTGTGAGGCCGTGATATCACTCCGATCGAGCCGGCCCATTCATGCCGAAACGTAGCTTCCACGGTTGAAGTTTGGTGCGCTTATTGGTACGCATGTCATCTCTTACAACGTGATTGCAAATTTTTATACTCGGATACCTTTTGTAACTGTGAGCCTTGTAGTCTCGTCTTGGCGACATTTTACGTGAAAATGTCTTGGTGTGTTCGTGTTTACAAAGGTTTTTATTGCGATCTCAGATATAAACTTTGTTTACGACATGTTTCGATCGGGAAGGATCAAACGGGCCGCATAAACAGGGCCCCACAGAGCCTGGCAGTTGTAAACACATACACTTAGATAAATAACCCACATATATTTTTCTTTGTTAAATCAATCACTCGACCAATTGCCGTCCGTTTATGTACAGGCGGCGCCGCGTCGAGTGCAGACATGCAGTGCAAAAATAGCACTTATGTCTCAGACAGAAAGACGCTCTAAAGTCCAAAAAGGGTGAATCTGCGTAGGTCTAGGTTCGTAGGCCTCCCACAAGACCTAAAAAAATATATCAAATTAAAATGGATATTTGCAATATGCCAGAGGTTCTTAAAAAAATGCAGTAATAAGATTTTTAAGAGCTGTTAGCACTCATGCTAAATTGTGGGAATCCCCCCCTATCTGGCTTCAGTTGGTGGTTCTTTAAAGTCATAGCCCGGGGGAAAAGTATTTTTATAGGGAAAATTCTGAAATAGGTACAAATCATACAAAATAGATGATTAGCAACGAAAGAACCCGATCTCATCCTACTTCACAAACAAACCCTCCAGACTGTAGGCGATTCGTATGCCTGTTTGCGACCGATGTAGAATCAAACAAACAGTCCTTTTTGGTACGGAATCTTTCTTTAGAACCGTATGTGAGGCACTTGTTACTTTTCAAAGGTTAAACGATGACCATTAGCCTTTAAAAGTAAAACAAGGGGTCTATTCCCCAGTGTCCGAACAATTTAATAACTTATTGTTACGGCCACATAATTGCAAGTGGTATAAATATAAGGGATCAATACTGTATTCGTGGTTTGAATATCGATTTTGTATTCTTGCTGAGGAAATAACCGTTCATTTTATTATAAGAAAAATATTCGAGCCAACTACCCGGTAGACTCTCTGTTGTTCTTAACACCCCGATCCATCTTCCTATTGTGAACGATGGTATAATTTTAAGCTGTGAATTCAAATAAGCAATAACGTTTTAGGTAACTACGGCCACAAATTAATTATACACAGAAGTTAGACTCAGCCTGATTTTGAATTTAGAACAGTTCGTTGACATATGCTAGGGTTGTTGCCCGGCATAAGCGCGCGGCCTCTACCACAGACCTCGACAGTTTGACAATCTTATGTCATAGGCTAGGATTAATGTGGTCGAAAAGGCGTATTTCCCCGTTAGTGCGCATGCGTGAGTACATGACACGTTTTTAGCTCTTAGTGGGCAGCCTCCTTTCTGTGTGTAATTATTTGGTGCTACGGCCGTCTGTTTTCCTCGTAATGTGCCCTGCCCATTGCCACTTGTACCACGCAATCCTTTGGGCTATGTCTGCGACCTTAAATCTCCTGCGGATCTCATCATTTCTGACACGATCACGCATAGAGATTCCGAGCATAGCCCTCTCCATTGCCTTTTGAGTGGCAGGCCCCCCACAAGGTGGACCTGCGGTTTAGTGAAGGTCGCGGGTATTCTTTGGATGCGGGTGGCACAGGACTACTCTGTTTAGGCTATGTCGAACTGTGGATGTCTATTCATGTTGATGACTTGTAGTTAGCATTACCCCGGTAATTGCTCAAAAAGGTACATTTTTACTTATAAACAAGCTGATCAAAAGAAATTGTTTAATAAAAAAAACTCCACTTCAAAACATTGAGACGGTAGTTGAAAATGATAAATTGTTTTTTCTTCATTGATAAAATGTAATGAGCTGATTAAATAATTAACACAGCCGTATTTTTCAATGTTTTGTTGACCTACGTATGTAAAACGCACTGACGTATGTACGTATTGGCTGAAACAATTAAACACATTGACGCAACAAATTAATTTAATAATAGTAAAAACAAAACATCAATTCTTTAGATACTTGTGACTGTGGCCCGCTCTCTCTTCATTCCGGATTTAGTTTTGTTATTAATTTATTCCAATCTCTGCCAATAGATGGCGGTGGGTGCCGATTACATCGCGCAAGCGTTTCGTTTTTTGGTTTACGTATAAGGCTTGTGGTGGTCTATCTATAGAAATTATCCCTTTAATGGTATAGACATGTGGTAGCTTCGTACGTAAAATTTCTGGTGTCCATAACCTCACAGACAAGCAAAGTCATCATGACTTTGCTCGTAATTAATCAAGTTCCATATAAAAGGCTTCATTCAAAAAACTCCATATCAATGAACATGAAACAATGAAAAAAAATTAAACACAATAACTTAAATGCTGATGGATGTCCCTGAGCGTTTGACGTCGCCTAAAATCATTTCTACATGTTTTTGAGAATAAATTAATGTAGTTTTCGCAACACTTGACAAGTATAAAGATAAATTACACGACACTAAACCCAAAGACTTGTGGCAGACGGCTTTGACCAGATTCAAATCTGCATGAAACGAGCCTATACCTTCCTAAAAGTCCGGCAACGCATCCGCACTCCTTCTGGTGTAGCTGATGTCCATGGGCGGCGGTGTTCACTTACCATCAGGCCTATATTAAAAAAAAAAGAGTGCTATTTAACATTGTCGGACTTTAAAACCAATTGGTATGGATTAGGGTCGTAGCATACAAACAACAAATATCCACCTTTGACAGACGTCAGTGACAGAACGGGTCAGTGGCGCGCAACCTTTTCAATGTTACCACAGAATTACAAACACTCTCATTTTTTTGTAACCGCGTCCCGCTTATAATCACATTCAGCCGAACAAATGTGTGCCGCTAATTGGATTGCGGGCCCTGCTTTGTTGTGTCTGTCTACGTTCCTGTGTACAGACACGTGCACTAACATGTATATAACCTAGTTCGAGTATGGACCTTATAGTCCTGGGATAAGAGTCGAGGTGTTTACATTTTGGTGCAGGCGACTGTACACGCAACGACCGACGTACAGGAACTTGCAATGTATGTACACACACTGTTCAAATTTCAACCTTATTACAACTAGGTACATATGGTAAAGTATACCTAATATTACAGGGGACTGTACCTTACTGTATGTTTATTATGTTTGTACTAATAGAGGGGATCTAGGGTGTTTTCTTTGAAGTTAAATTAATATCAGAGTGGAACGGTATGGTTTTACATTACATCTCAGTTAATTAAGTTATTTTTCACGTTATTTGGAAAGTCTTTCATGAATTCGTTTAAGATTTTATTTCTCAAGCAGAGATATTATGATCCGAAAACCTCGATGGTGCAAATGCTAAGTTTTTACGTTAAAGCATATTCGGGGTTCGATTCCCATCAGTCAATGGGCCAGGTACAGGTTTTCCTTTTTTCAGGGTTTATGTGTTTATTTATTTATTTTAAACTTTATTGCACAGAACTTCGTACAATTGGCAAACCAATGCCAAGTGGCATTCTCGAGCAGTCTACCTATGGGTCAAGCAGGTGCTGTTGGAATTAGGGTCTAGGTGTTGTTCCCCGGCCAGAGACTAGGCTAAGTCGGCATTTTCTCGGCGTCAAAAATAGGGTCTAGGTGTTCTTAGATGCCTTCGGCTTCCGTTATTTAGTTGACAATAATAAAATCGGTTTCCAAAAAAGGTTACATAACGCCTTCCTGAAAGTAGTTAGTTACTTTTCAACAGACTTCAAAATAAAGGAGGAGGTTCTCAATTCGACCCGTATGTGTTTTTCATATCTGTGATATCTTCCGAAGGGCACTGGGCAGATATCTCTCCCTACCAATGCGGTGCGGTCAAACGCCAAAAACAATTAAATCAGCCGGTATATCAGAAGTGGGTGTGGGCGATGTTGTAGCAGATATGATAACCCTCATTACTGGCCGGCCACCGATCGATTCCCGGCGCCGAACTTTTAACCACACGCAGCTGTAGATGATCCCTCGAATGTTTGCTGATAAACACGGTTACATCAGCGTTAAGCCCGGATTTGGTAGAAACACAGTGTTTATTTAGCCAGTGCCTCGACATAGCTCTCAAGGGGGACGTTAAAGTACATTAGGACGCCGGAGATGTTACGCCAAATCCGCGTACGTGATTAGTGACTGAAGAGCAGATGGATCACCTGATGTTAAGAGATAGCCGTCGCCTGGGTGTCTATACACGCAACACCAGTGGAGTCACAAACGCTGCCAACTTTTTAACCCCCTTTCCCCCTATTGGGGCTCCGGTACCCTTACTAACGCGGCGAAACACAATGTCCGATTTACCGATTTAGCAACCTTAAGGTTCTGTTTGCAAGACGAAGCAACGATTTTCGAAACTTATATTACTGTCTATATTTATATTGTGTAATGTAAAGCGTGCAGACAGAGTTAGTGTTTTGAGGTGTGAGTTGTTATTTATTGCCTGATAGTGATGTGAAAAAAATTGTACCGCTTTATATCGATATTTCTGGAAAATGTCAAAATAAGAGTTAACAACTTTTCCATCGCTCATATTTTCTGTTCAGTCTCAAGTCAGGTCTATCGATGTAGTGACTCAATACCTACTACTAGTATCAATGATATTATTATAGTTAGTCGGGCTCCTAGTACCTAGTCTTTTCTGGTGTGGTCAAGTTTCAATGCCAAAAATCCCTAATGTCCGGGCTCCAAAGCTTGTTGTATGTTTAGACCATGGTTCAGGATTTGGAGGGATTTGAATCTAATCAGTTTGGTAGATAATTACAATGAATCGACTGCCATGTGACCTTCGCGACCCTTTAACAGAGGGACCAGACCAACTGAATCATGATTACACGTTTCAGAAACTATCCGAAACGTACGGTAAGGAGCTTACTACACCTGCCATCACCTCGCCTAGCTAGGTGTCCTGCCCAGATTCCACTTGAGTTCTATCACTCTTGATCCGACATCATGGACTTTTGTCTTGCGTCGAATTTCAGAGTTCCTGAGTCGATCTTGGATCTTTTTCACGATAGAGGGCTACAACACTAATGCCTACCGTTGAGGCAAGTTTGTAGGATTGATGGGTAATGTTACCTGCCTTTATGTTTTTAGCAATCATTGCTTAATGTTGCGTGTCTATACTACTGTTGGTACTACAATGTTTGTTCTCGTAATAAAGAAGTAGCTCAGTAACGTGCGCCTTCGAAAATGACGTTTCGGCCGACGGACATAGGTTCAAATACGGGCACCTCTAGATTATTCTAGTATTAGTGCTACTAGCGGTGGTGAAGAAAAATATCGTTAGACAAACTGTTAGTCGGCGTCAGGTCGTATTACACCTAGTAGTGCGGAAAAAAGCAAAGTATCTCAGACATTCAGCTCTTCTGCCAGCTATCACTTATAAAAATACATAGGGCGGTGTAAAGTCAAAGAAGGGTGTGCATGACGATGTGTGTAAGATTAAAAAAAACTGGTTGCCCACGATTTTTGAGGTAATGATCTTCAATCCATATCTTAGTCTAATCGTATTTTTAGCTCCGCTTTGGAGGCTATCAGGAATGGTATGCTCATGTTATGCTGTGTGATGGTGCTGTACACTGAAATATAAATAAAGTATTGAGCATGACGTTTTAAAAGCAGATCACTAGGACATCTCGAGAAAGCCTTCAGCGACATTAAAATTTAGTCTATGTAGAATCTCAGAATCACTGTGGGCGTCAAATCCTTTAAAAGGACCCAATATTGAAAAGGTTTCTGTGAAACGACCTTTTTGCTCTTAATCTAAGTCTTAGCTTAGAAGCACGCTAATAGTAAGTGGGGTGAATACATAAATCTGTTGGAGTATAAGCTAGGTCTGTTTGTAACCTATATTCATGTGAAAAGCTTTTTGGGTAACAGTCTTGGTAAAATAGTTTAGGTACGTGGTAGAGAATCCTTTTTATAAATAGAATTAAAGAGGATTATTAAGAGACTTCTATAGACAACGACAAGCCTTATAAGTAAGCGTAAAATTGGTAAAGAGTGGAGCTAATCTCCAGAAACGAGCTAAATATTAGTATCGAAAACATTGTTCTGGTCACTAAGTAAATGGTGCACTCAAAAATTCTTCGATGCGTCTTCAGATGGGGCTTATAGCCTTAAGCTGTCTCTTTTAACCGCTGCTCACACGAATAGAGCTCTCAAGGTGTTCATTGTTTCCCTAGCCCTGGTCACACCTAGCTGTGTCACCGTGTGTCACCACCTTGAGGTATTGACCACAAGAAATGGAAGAAAAATTGGACTTAAAACAGAACTAACCCACAAAAAGACTTCCGAGAAGAAACCTTAACAGTATACACTCGATTACATCCGAATTTATTGAGGGTTGGTTCTCGTTTGCTAAACTAAGTCCAATTGAGTTGTGAACATCAACAAATGCCAAGTCTGGCAAGTCAAGCTGGCAAATTATGATTTGAAGAAAAGGCAAAGGATAAAAGTCATATTTATATCGTAGAATCCATTTCTAAGCTTTATAGAGCCATCCAATGCTAAGTGATAGCGCGCCCCTCTGACTTATGTCTCAGTTTCGTCATTCTGATCCCGTCTATAGATATGCACTTAAGGAATATTTTTCAACTGTCAAATCAAAGGATTTTCACGTAAAACCAGGAGAAATGAAACGAGGAGGGTGGAAGGGTGCGCTACCTCCCGAGCCCGACGGCCGGCGCGCCCCAGTCGCCGGCGGGCGCCACTCGCGCGCGGTCGCTTCCACGCTCCCATCGGGTTCGAGAGCTTAACAACTATGTGATGAGAGTGTTCAACGTTCGCTAGGAACTAGGGTCAACGACAATATTACAACATACTCGCGTAATATTACAAGTGCTTGAGTTTTTCATCGATGACTTAAATAGTGAATATGTAAACTTTTTTTAAGACTTTTGGTATGATTAGTAGTATTTAGTGGTACCTTAGTAAGGAAAATATTTTCCGAGTTTGACCTTTTTTTACGTTCTTTTCAGGCGGCAATTTTTTTGGTTAATCGTTTCGCTGGATTGCGAAATGGATTATTGAAGGCGCTAATACTTACTCGTATTTATAAAGATTCATGGTAATTTTATTCCGTTGAAAGAGACTGTTAATGTAAGAAATGTCTACGCACTTTGTGTGTCTAATTGACTATGTAACGGTTTTCGTAAATAACAAAACAAGAGAAAGTAGGTACATAGTCTTCGGCATCTTTTATTTAGTTGTTATTTTACCTTTGTAGGAATTCACTAAGTGGAAATAGGTCTGGGTCGATTCCGGACGAGTCCTGAAGTTCCAGCACGCCCCCGGCCGTTATAGAGAAAAAGTTATTCCGTTACGCCCCCAGCTGAGATGAACTTTCTAAAATTTACTTGTAAACCCAACTTATTGCTAAATATTTATTAAATTTGCAACTTTTTCTATACTATTAAAATACGTTAGTTTCCAAGTTTATTTTGGAAACTCTGTCTGAGTCGGGAGGGTAAAGATATTAACTTTTTTTGTACGTTTAAGTATTACTTCGATCCGATAACTTACAAATATTCAAGCAGATAATTTCAATAGAAATAAAAATATCCATCAATTAACTGTACATTTTGTAACTACTATGCCACTTCTTTGACTTTTGTAAGCCTATGAAGGTGTGTATTTATGATCAATATTAGTTATTTACCTGTCATTAAATGAAAAATTAATGGAGAAGACAGTTCTGTTCCAAAATATATAATACTAACACAGATTGTTTTCCTATGTAAAAGAATAAAATATTATTCAAAGGCACATAAAAAGGATCTTACTTTATCTCGAATACAGGAAAAAAGGTAAATAAAATAATTTCCTCGTCTTTCTGATGCTTTCTCTTTGTAAAAGTAGTCGTCTTTCATATGCTTTCTATTAATACAATTTAAATTTTACTACCTTTACCGGGTTTTACTAGCTGCCAAAATGTTATAATCCAGCAAGTATTCAAAATAACAAGTAGTACAAAAACTTAATTAAAAAATAGATTAAATTTTGTCCCGCAAAAATATTTTGGAAAACTTTGAGGCTGCGTTAGCAAGGAACATAATAAATATTCCGTATCTAAAATAATAATCTCATTTTATGACTTTTTCTGCAAACTTTACGAGAGAATCTCTGAAACTTTTCAACTATACTGAACTTTTCTTTAGGATGGATTTTCTGTGTCCTTGTGTAAATCTTTTAAGATTTTTTTTTCGATGTTAGAGTTTTATGTATATGCAAGTCGCTCAGGACAATGTAGGGTACCTAATTTGAGATACCTATAAATATTTTTAATCTCCAACAACAAAAAATATTCATGTGTAATTTTAACTTGTGATACCTATTTACCCCATTAAACATTATCTTGTTATACGTGCGGCCTACATTACCTATAAAAAAGTGGGGATTAACGCGTTATTGTCTTCACAAGTTAGGAGCCTTTATTATAGTCATCATACAATTCGAAAGAAAAGAACTAATAGAAAAAGAAATCTATGGACTTTTCAAGATTTTTGTCCTGTAGATGTAGGTGTGAAAATCCAGAGATGTATCACATTTATGTATATTTCTACCATTCGCTCGGCGGTGAGGAAAACCTGCACGTTTCGGATAGTTTCTGAAACACGTAACCATGATTCGGTTAGTCTGGTTTCCCTGTTAAAGGGTTGCAAAGGTCGGACGGCTTAGCTTCTTGTAATTACCAGACCCTCCAATCCTGAATCATGGTCTAAGCTACCGGGAATTAGACGATAAGATGCACTCATCTAAGAGTTTTTTGGATCTTTCGTTAGTCAGTCACAGCCTAGGTCAGCGGTCGTCACACTTTACTCTTCAAGGGCCACATATCAATATGAACATCAGGGCCCGGGCCGCAGTATATGCGTACTAAACTGATTTCTGATAAGTACGAATATGTAGTTGACTAGTAATTAAATAAATCTACTATATCGCGGGCCGCAGTTTGACGACCACGGGCCTAGGTCCTAGTTGTTATCTTATACATTCTGGTAGTATCGAAGTCTTCTTAACGTAACCCGTTTTATTATTAAACGTTGGGCCCAAGCCCTTTAAATCGTTGCTTAACCATGGCAGTCTGAAAAGTTTTCGTATACCTAAGTATAGACGAGGGACCCTAAAAGTAATCACCGTGTCACCTGTAGGTTGCTCTGTAGGGCGGATCGGACGACCTTTCGGTAGGGATGTTAAAAAATAATCGATTTGAAAGTCATATTATTCGGTTTTTATAAATCAACTAGCGGCCGCCCGCAACTTCGTTTGCGTATAGTTTGTTAATGCCACTTACCGTCATGTTTTATACAATCCACACAATATATTTTTATAAATTGTAGCCTATGTGTTATCCTGATGTATAAGGTATATTATAGTAAAGATTCATTAAAATCCATTGTGTTGTTTTTGCGTGAAAGAGGAGCAGACATCCATCCATGGATGGATGGATTTTTGCAAATCCTACGTATTAAGAACTTTCACGTTTATAATATTGTGGGATTGAATAAATTACGCGATTTATTTTAGTAGGTACTTTTAATATGAGTCAATAATGAAATAGGGCTGGATAAATTTCTTTATGTGATATGTGGCAGACGAGCAGACGGTTCACCTGATGGATCACATTATTTATTTTTGTTACAACATAAAGATTAACGAAACAATAGTTTAATTATTTTTTTTGAGTTTTTTGACCTTTAGTTTTAATAATTATCACATTTGTTTTAAGATTAAAAGAATATAATTTTATTCGATTTTCAATTTGATACGTTGTTAGTATAAATCTCTTTGGTTTGTTATTAGATTATGAGAAATATATAGGATTGGAAATTATAGTAAAAAACGATTTTTCGCATCAATCCATAAATGGTGAATAAATAAAATATAATACGATATGACATTTTTATAATAAAATATTATTTTCCATCAATCTCACAACCCTACTCCCTGCGCTTTGTCTTCGTCGGCGAGGCTTATTTCTGACTCGCCCGAGAGTTGCGGGGCTTCAACTCCCCATAGTCTACTGTCGATTAAAGCATTTAACCTAAGTCCCAAATTAGCCAATAATTAATAGTTTGAAACTATGCGCACCCACTAGATCGGCGGCAAGGGAAAAAGTTCGTGACTGAAATTTAAGATAGTTTCTTAAATTGGATTTCAACAATTACTACGGTGATTGATTGTAAACGTAACATAATCTAGTAGTTTTGTTATGGGTGGCAGACGAGTAGACGGATCACCTTATGGTAAGCGATTGCCGCCGCCCATAGACAGTCGCAAACTCTGGTGGATTCATAAGTGCGCTAACAATGTTTTATAACCCTTTACCAAGGGAGTTTATTAGTAAGGGTTAACTATGAAAATCTAAACTAAACTTTGTTTTCTAATAATGATTACTTTAGTTCTTCAGTTAGTCCTACTATTAAAGCCAATACCTATTTTAAACCACGTTTTGTAACAAGGGTTCGAGTCAAGGAGAGTTTGAGTAAAGTATGTTTTAAATTTTTCGAACATAGCTCGGGTTTGTGATCACCGCACCGCATTAGGCAAGCGTGGTGATTAAGCCTAATCCCATCATAGTAGTGATGACTTGATTTCTATGATTTGCCATTTGCAATGGGACAGATAGGCTGATGATTTTTTTTTGTTATAAGAGGGAGTGGTTTTGTCTCTAATGCCAAAACACTGCGCATCTCTGTCTGTTACGTATAAATATCTCGGTCTTATAAATCAATAGTCGGTATCTCTAAATGGAAAAAGAAATTAGGATTTCGCTCATCATAGAGTTTGTCGTATCTTTTGTACAGTCCTTTAGTCCTTTGATGTCTTGTACAGAGTATAACAAGTTCCGTATCTGAAATATCAAACACATTTAAGTAAATAGCTATTGATTGTACTGGTAAACCAATATGTGGTTATCTGTACGTATATTTATACTGATTCATTGAAATTAGTTCGCCTGGTAATAGAATTTGAAGAGAATGTAAGTTTCTTCATCCATATGGAGGATCTATGGTGTTGTTAGTGTGTATGGAAGAAGGCAAATGCTAACTATCAGGTAATCCGTCTGCTGAGCTGGTTTTTGTGTGCGATATTTTACAGCTCTGAAAATGTTTTCAAATACTTACATAGATATCATCATATCGCATCGTATAGCCCGCTATACAATTTGCTAGTTGTCGCCCGCCTAGGACTCGTCCATTTCGTCTCAATGGACAAACAACTGTTATTCAGTTGGCTAAAACAATAGGTGAGATGTTAAGATTCGATTACCATTGTTTCAGGTGCTCTCCTCGATTGTCGACTTTGATGGCTATTGTTAAAGCTCATTTTGTGATTGGCAAGCGTTTCACGTGCCGTCTTTATTAGGGTTGTCAAAGCTCGAAAAATCTCTTGAGAATTTACGGAGGAAGATGTACGCTAGCTGCAATTAATTATATTTATTTGCGCAGAATAAGATCAATCCAAATTCCACTTTAAATTTATGTCAGTATTTATATTCTTCTATTTTTATAGAAAATACTCCTTCTCATAATATATCATCATACATTCTTGGCAGATCAGTCATGGTGGTCCGATAGTGTACGGAGCTAACGGTTTGAGTTCCATGAGCATTGGATGCCTGTTAGTCTTTTTTGGTCATTTTGGCTTATCCTATCAATATCTTACCATTATCGTCGGTATGCACATAATGAAAATAAATTAGCACTTATACTATTTCATTGAGATCCAGTAACGCATCACTCATGCGTTATTTAAATGCGATTATTCATATTAACATTATAGCAATTACGTTGCTTAATGTTTGAACATTTGGACTGTACAACAAAATCGTATCTGCTATGTTTTTACTTAGCAGATACGATTTTATTCTTGGGACCTGGAGTGTGTGACAAAGTTTACTCATCAACATTTGAAATCGTTTTTAAGCGATCGTGCGGCAACCCTAGTGGGGGTGGTCACGTGGTTTACAATATCCGGCGGTTGCTTGGGTTGCTTCCTGTACATAGTCACAGTAAGAAAGAAGACAGTGAACTAAGTCGACGAAAGCGATCAGATAGACTTACGAGATGTGAACTCGTCGCCGACATTTTTCAAATGGGAGCTATTGCGTATGCAAAGTTCGTTATATGTGTTACTGTTGTTCTGAGGTTCAAAAAAACCAATTAGGAATGGGCCGACGACCGGAGTGACACCGCAGCCTCACAAAATACCAGTGTGAAGCTGCACTTGCGCTGTATTTCGCCTGAGCGAGGCTACTGGAAGCCTAGTAGAGGGGTAGGGGGTTAAAAGGTTGACAAGTCACTGTGACTCCGCTGCTATTGGGGGTGTCTATGAGTGGCGGAAATCGCTTACCATCAGGAGATTCGTATGCACGTCTGCCATCTATCACATAAAACTGGGCTTTTTCTCCATACAATGAGTAGAGTTTCGCCATCAGCTGGGGAGGCTGTATGCTGTAAGCGCCCGGCTAAACATTAAGCAAAGCATGAACTGAAAAGGCTGGCAACCTGTCTGATCTCTTAGAAGTTCATGGGCGGCGGTGATTACCTACTTACCAGCAGGTGGCCCGCTTGCTCGTTTGCCGCCTCAAGTATAAATAAACTTTTACCAATCAGAGTAGCCTTACCATGAGTTTGAAATACTATCCTCGCTATCAATAACAGATCGGGTGTAGAGACATCAACGTTCATGCTGAAAATCGCCTCTCTGTTTAACATTTCCCTGTGCCCCACCTTTTGTCACGTCACCGTCGCAACTCGCCCCGTCGCGCTGAAACTCGCCTGAAACCGGCTGAAACTTCGCGCCGTTTGTGACAGTCGCCGATATTAGCATGGAACTGTACCGCTGAATTTCGGCTGAAACTTTTGTTTGTTATACACATTAGTAACATCAATAACGATGTTTGGTTAAGTCGAATATTATTTGTTTTTTTGTTACGGGTAATTTGTCTGGGTTTTACAATGATACGCAATGAATCTTAGCAAATAAAAGATACTTATCTTTTTAAATACCAAGTTATAATAAGACAAATTTGATTAGTGCTGTCGGTCGAGATATCTGCAACAATTGAAGCATCACAATGCGTTGCCGGCTCTTAAGAAAATAATAAACCCTTTTCTTGAAAATCACTAGTTCGTTTCTGCTCGGAAACACCATGTCGATAAAACAAAGAAATAAGTACTCTTATTGCGCATGCGCTCATTGTATGGGGTGCATCAGGTGCTGTCATGAAATATACATACATATTTAATGAGAAAGCCTGGGAATATCAATAACCGGGAACTGTTTTAAAAATATACAGACTTTTGTGAAAACTCTGGCTAAAAGACTGAAGATTTTTGTATGGAGCCTTCATCATCAGCAACCCACGCTCGTTCACTGCTGGACATAGGTCTCCCCTAATGCACGCCGATTTTCGGCCACTCTCATTCTCATCATGGAGCCTTACCACAAAATAAATCCATTCTGGTTTAGGTCGGCTCTAACTGATAGTGATATTAGAGTTCATTGACCTACGCTCTTACCAGTATGTCATATATTGTCTCTCACACGTTCCATATCGTTAGTCTTTGTCTAATGCTGAACCATGCCAACATTTTAACCATTTATCATACGGACAGCTAAGGAGTGGAACTCCCTGCCGAGGTCTGTTTTTCCCGACCACTATAACTTGGATATCTTTAAGGCAAGAGTGAACAGGCATCTTCTAGGCAAACGCGTGTCATCCTAGACCTCATAGTCACTTTCCATCAGGTGCGATTGTGGTCAAGCGTTGGCCTATAATCTAATATAAAAAAAAAAAATTGGGTATCCACAATATGATCCGAAACGTGCAGATTTCCTCGAAATGTTTTTCCTAGCCAGTAACAGTGCTGAAGTATCATCATAACTCATTTGACATATATGATTATAAAAACGTAGTATGAACAGTAATTTCCCAAATTATAGGGGAAACCGGAAAACCCGAGAGGGTGTCACCCTCTGTTAGTCATGTTTCATGTATGATGATGAATGTCGGGGAAATCCTTATAAATAAAAGGTAGGGGTTTGCTTTGCTGAGGAGAGACGAGGCCGGAATAAATCAAGGCTTCACTTCATTATTTTGGCACAGAAAGATACTTAACTCACTGTTTTTGGGCTTTATAACTATCACCATAAGGATAAGTATATGAATAAATCTAATGAGTAAATCTTTGTTTGAACGTCAAGGCCGTTTTGGCCGAAAAATGACATTGACAGAACAAGAATTATTTGCAATACAATGGTGTTGTATTGTATTGCAAATATTCTACGCGGCGTTAAAAATATCGCACCATAGTGTAATCTCCATACGAACGTGCTCAATTCGGAGGCCTACAAATACATAAGTTTCAGTGCCGTAGTGATAATTTTAATGTTGATTGATGTGAGAAATGTTTAATTTGTACTGAGAATTTTACTGATTAGATAGACTCAAAATTGGGGATATGAAAGTTGTTTTCTTGTTACACACAGGATTATAAGTGTTGATTTAGTCAGTTGTGACGCTTAATTAAAAATTGGTAATTTAAATTAACATTAAAATTACTGAACCACAAATAGTTAAGTACTTTTATTTTGTAGGCTAGATACTTGATACTTACGTTCAGAATTAGCAAGTTTGTATGGAGGTTGCGCGACATTTGATACCGTGTGTGTACTCAAAAACGAATTCAATAAATTATGTGTAACTTTCTAAAAACACAGCTAAAACATAGCAGCTGTTATGTTTTTGCCATGAATCGGCCAAATCAGACTTGTCGATCTTTAAGAAGTTTGGTTTTGAAAATAAATGAAAAATGGTTGATAATGCCTGCCGAATATTCCTAGACACGGAAACTGCTGAAACACAAAATGATTACACAATGTGTCCAATCGTTCAAGACACTTATATATAGGTACGTTGTTTTGAATTTTGATAATTTGAACATAATGTTGATACATCTAAAGTTCAATTTTGGACGTTTATACGTACGTGCTGTCAAAATGTCAACGTGTGCGTGCGATACGTGTCAGCTGTCGACAACCCATCGTGAAAGCCTTAGTGTGCCGTTAGTAAATAAAATGAAATGTTAACACTGAACCCTAGAATTATTAATGATGGCTTTTCAACCGGGGTGATTCTATAACGACGGCAGGGTACTGGGTACTGAATGGCAGGGAAATTAGCCCATCGATCGCTGGCTATTGGGTTAAGGCTAGATGTTATCGACTCCTGGCTTGCGTTCCGTTCGCAGCTCTGATTGGTGCAGAAATAGATTTTAGCTGTGGTGTCGCGTGTTATGGGATTGTTGGTTGGGACTTGTGTTCTTGCATTTGTACTGCTACTGCATTGGCGAGTAAAATCAGGGCCCAATTATAATGAATACAGTCAACTCCAAAATGTATTTACACACTTTAGGACCTTGTCACGATACATAGTATAAGAACGGCTTCTACTTTTTATAGACACATGTATTGTGACAAGGTACGTATTGAACCATCCGACATTTAGTCTTGATGGCGGACCGGTATGTCTGTGAGCGAGTAAACGTCGATTTTTACCTTCTGCACGGTCTTCGTGTGGAAATAGCACTTGTGTCACGTCATAAGGACGTTTCAAAATCCAAAAGAAGGTAACTCCACGTACCACCGTGTGGACCAGTCACAAGTTATATGGAGAAGTTTTTTATTAAATTTGAACGAAATTAGCTAAATCCTAATACTTGACTTGCGTGATGCAAAGCACTATTGGCGCCATCTGTGAAAATTAAATGAAAAGCCAATTTCGTTGTCCCAGTTTTTCACACATACAATATCGACTTACTGACATTATATGTGTAAATCTGTAAATCCTACAAGCACAGCTCATGCTCATATCGCGGGATTAGGGCGTCAACATCACGGTACACCACGCAGCTCACAGTGCAAATGTTAGCAGTGGCTCAACGTATTATTTTGTTCTTGTATCAAACGCTGAGGTACGGTCGACAAATTTTCCAGTATACTAGTGCTAGGCGACAACCTGCTAAAAGTAGAACAATATCTCTTCGACACCCATGTCAAGTAGATAAATGAATCAGTCAAATAATTTATTGCCTTCTTTACATGTATTAAGAAGTAGCGACTGCGCTGTGTTTCGCCGAGTTGAGTGAGGGAACCGGAAGCCCAATCGGAGGGAAACGGGATTTAAAGGTTGGCAGTGCACTTGTGAGTCCACTGGGCGGCGGCAGTCGTTTACCATCAGGTGATCCGTTAAGTCATTTATCACGTAATAAAATATATTGGTTCTGACGTTCCTGGCTAATCGCTTGATACCTGGTTAAACGATTGCCGCCGCGCCAAGTCCAAGTGCGCTACCAACCGTTAACCCCCTCTCCTACCAATTGGGCGTCCGGTATTCTCACTCACTCGACGAAACAACATTATTGGCCGCCACATGCGGTTTTTGCGGTTTAAAAATTTGTAGGAGAACGATATTGCTGACTATAACTATGGTGTGGTTAGACGTAATTCGTGAAAGCTTTGGTAATTACACCAACATACGTAAAATTAAAATTTCGCCTCGCGGTACGTTAGTACTAACGACGCGTTTTCAGCTACGAGTAGTTTCAGCAACGAGAGCCGCTCTCAGACATCTTGTGACGAGAGCATGCATGTACTAAACGATGCAGGGACAATTTAGGGACTGCACTTAATGTGAAATGTCTACAACCAAGTATCCAAAAATCCACTACGCTGCGATACTTACTGCCTCGCAGGCATTAGGTGATTATTTGAGTAAACACAAGTACCTACTTATACACGTGTGACATACTATTAACATGATAGTAATATTCACTTGTCGATCGATACCGGCCTTGCTCGCTTTAAAATAAACCATATCACCGTCAGAACATACAAATCATTGTTTACACTAGCTATCTCTTTACCTCTTGATGCATTTTAGGCAAGCTATGATTAAGCCCAATGTCGTCTTAATAGCGATAACTTGATTTTTATGTTGGAGGCCTAGCATATACTGCTGATACTTTTTACTTTTACCTTCTATAATATTATGATGTGATAAAAACAATCCGACACGATCACCAAACTTAATGGAGATTATGGCAAAACCTTCTTTAGCTTTAGGAGAGGCCTTATGATGTTGATAAAAACTTGATAAAATGACAACTGTTTCAATCAAAGATTAATTTAGAAGTAGATCTCTGATTCCTAATTATTTTATTAAATTAATGAATGAACACAAAATTACTGCTACAGACGGAGTTCTTAAAATAATATCTCTGATGATATTCACTGTCCTTTGTTCACTAATAAAGTTTAATTGGGCGCGATTTTCATGGAATATTCATGTGGATCGTCCTCTCGCCGGGCGGACGAGCTGTTGAAATATTTAAGCGGTTAAAAGAACACCAGGGAATTTGCTTAAAACGGTGATAAAGTTCGTATTACATCATTCAAAAGATGTAGAGAAGCTCAATGTCTACGAGTATATGTCATCGTAAAATAATCCGAATCGTAAGTTTATCAACTTTCGGAAAATAACCAACTGCAGTTAAAATTAATTTGTAAAAATTCTTATTTAAACGCGTGCGGAAAAACATCCAAAAAACAGACAGAAATTACCCCATGTGGGTATATACCTATAACACTTGAATTTGGCAACGGTGGTAAATACCTCCAGTTTTTCTTGAGAACGTAAAAATCCTCAAACTAATTGAAATGTAACCAATTAACAAACAAATCACCAAATAAACCAATGAACCAAGCCTACATTTGACTTACACGTTCAGTCTTTTTGTTCCCGCCACATAGGGTTGCCTTGCCTGACACGATGTTATGAACATCGTACGAAATGTATGCACAAATTAGATGAATCCCCTGTACTCCCCCTTTACCACAGCAAAATGTAAACAATGTTGATGAGTACACAATATAATACACTGACAAAACATTACACAGCTACTTGTTTAGAAGTAAACTGGGCAGCCACTGACAACCCTAACTGTCCTACCCTACTACACCAGACTGGCAAAAAAGAAACTGTGAGATTGAAACGTTTTAATTGGACCATTGATTTAACGTTGTGGGGGGGTGGGCACCACCTACATACCCCCCACACCCTGTTGTTCGGACCACTGGATTCAATTCAACTAGCTTGGTGAATTGCTTTCAGATTTATTTGCACTAAAATGAGAAGGAATTTTCAAAAATAAATTCTATTCAAAAGTATATACCTATTGTAATGACAACCATATTCTAAAAATTCTTATCAAATCAAACGAACAGTGTGATGCGCCATATTTATGTGAATCAATTGACAAATTAATCTGAACTCCGAATGAAAAAAATATAAATATGCACATGTCGTGCTAAGACAAAAACTATACGATCACGTTATTTAATAATATTCCATATCATGTCAACTACATAAGCATAAATCGTGAGCAAAACTTATTTATTAACAAAATTCTCACGTTAAATTAAACTTAACGTCTCCCAACCCCAACTGAAGGCAAAGTAACTTCAAACCTGGTAAAGTACTCCACAACTTGAAAGTATACTGATACCCAGCTTACAACTTTTAACAAGCACAACACGAGGATTCTACGAGACTGATGACGTCACATCCCTTTGTCAGAAACCGTAATACAAAGTTGAAGATTTTAGGTTTGTTCGCAAGTTTTCAACAAAAGGTGAAACAGGTGCGAGCGAGAACAGAGAGAGAGAGGATACTTAATGTTAGTTGTTTCTATACTATTTGTCTTTTCCTCTCTTTAGAGGAGAGACTTCTATCAGCCACTACAAGGCAGGAAGATGATGATGAAAAAACGCCAGGTGCAACTAGGCTCAACGCAGTACGTTTTCTTCTTCCATTCATCCCTGTCATTCGTCATCGTATCATCCACCCCCTTTTCAGATATGTCATTCTTCACACCATCTATCTCTTTTTCGGCCGGCCTCTGTTCCTCCACCCATTTACATTCATACACATCAGTCTTTTGGTTACATGTTCCTTTTCTCTTCTCATTACATGGCCATACCAGGAGAGACGTTCCCCTTTAGTTATTCGGTGATAGGTGCCACTTTCAGTACTACCTCTGATATGACTCATTCCTTATAAAACGCTTTTTCATGTGGGATTGTTATAAAAGTGACACGTGAATTAAATTCCATGCGAGCCAAGCCGCGAGCTCTAGTTAATAATGTTAAACTAGTTCAGCATTGCCTACAAGCGCAACTCAAGTATGAGTTAAAGACGGTTCAAGCTCGGAATGTTTAAATTAAAGTATGTCTTTGATCTTTGCAAGTGTGCAAGTGAATCGGAGAATTGGCGACCTTATGAAATGTCTGGCCGGACATAGCGGTTAGCTCTTAGCAACAGTTACAAATGGAAACAGTGAGCGATTTGTAGGATTAACCCGTCTGTTATCTGTCCCATATCATATTAAAAAGGCTTTTCAAGGGCTCTCTATAGACGTTGGATTGTAGTTCGATGGGTTGATGTAACAAAAATGCACAAAACAAGACAGGAAGACTAAAAAAACATAAACAATATAAAAGGAGGCTGATCCAGCCGTCATTCCTCAATGGTCCTTGGACCATCATTTAATATCAGGATAGAAGACCTACCCTGTAGAATTTTACAATCTTTGTTAATAGCTTACTGTTATCTACTATCTTGTGGGCTTGCTGTAATGTTATTAAGTTAGACAAGTTTGGATATAATTGAATTAGAAACTATTTAAACTACTTGTGTTTAAATTTATTGGCAAATACGATGAGTTGAGATGAGCTTAAGCACTAGTGTTACAGATATTAGACCACAGAGAAAACACAAATATAATACATATATACACCCAGACACAGAACTAGGACCACTTGTGTTGGTTCATCACACGAATGTTTGTCCAGAATGCTACACATCATGTTTTGTAATTTTTGTTATTTGTCACTGAATAAACTTATTTCTATTCTATTCTATCCAATTGGACAAGCATGGCGTCAGTATAAAGTATCTTAGCCTCTGAAGTATCACTTTATAATTAAAGCGTTTTACCGTACAATAATTTAGAGCTGTTAATACTAGCATTAAGACCACTTACAATATAACTAAAGACCCTTTAAGATTTCTCATTATAAATGTTGTAATAATAAATATATTTTCTTTGATCTTGTTGAATACTCAAAATAATTTGCGTTATGAGAAAAAAAAATTAGAAACAGTTTTTGGAATTTAGTAGCGAACTTTCTATTAAAGGAGTCGTTTGATGTAACTCATAAAGCACAAAGTTTAAAAGCTTCTTGTAATTTTATTTTTAGGCGAAGACATAGCTATGTATTCATTTTGATGTTATTTTTATTCTACTTCGCTAGGTTTCGATAAAAGCGTAAATTACTAAAGCTTCTCAACTAGGCTTTCTGAGTCACATAGAAATACTTTCATTGGCACAACGATATTAAACGTCATATTGTTTTCTTTGTTCGACTTTAAATAGTTATTAAGATATAAATTCCATGGTGATATTATTTGGCAGAGGTTTAAGATTCTACTCAAATCCAAATAGCGTTCAAATCTACTTCTTAAAGAATGTTAGGTAGTATTAGACCAACAAAACCGATCGAACATCACTGATGAAAATAAGTATAGTATACTGCTATCGAATGTCCTTTGCCGATTGTCTAGTAAAAATCGCTTTCAGTAATAATACGTGATTTTTCATTATAACGTTTGTAATGCGTTTTTGTGCAATAAACAGTAACTGTATCCATCTATCTACAGACCAATCATAAAAATACAAAAGACCTTAATCAGCGGAGGTAGTTCTCTGAAAACATCTGACGTCAGAGCCACAGAGTTATCGGCACCTTAGTTGACACATTAACATGCCCCATTGACGTCACTGGCACCATTAATAGTCATCGTTTTTGGCTTTTCATGGAAAGTACTTGACTGAATTAAGCAGCAAAAAATGTGTGACTGAACAGGTACATTTTAGATATGGTGATATTTTACCTCGTAGGGTTTATAATAGAAATGTAAATGGGCCAAAAAGCAGAGGACGGCCAAAAAAGAGATGGATGGATTGTGTGAAGAATGATATGACTGAAAAGGGAGTGGATGATACGATGACGAATGACAGGGACGAATGGAAGAAGAAAAAATACTGCGCCGACCCCAGATAACCTGGGAATAGGGCAGGCAAATGATGATGGGGCTTAATAGAAAAAAAACTTTATTCAAGTTAGTCCGTAGAGAACACTTATGAATGTCAAAACATATAATCTTAATCAGCGTGTAGCAGCGCCTGCGCTGTGCTTCGTCGAGTGAGTAAGGGTACCAAAGGCCCAATTCGGGAGAAAGACGCTAAAGGTTGTCAGCGCACTTGTAACTCTACTGGTGTTGCAGGTGTCTATGGGCGGCAGCAATCGCTTACTATCAGGTGATCTGTCTGCTCGGCCGCCTCTCCACCTATCAGTAAAAAAAAAAGAAATTTCGTTTTCGTTGTTCTTTTTTTTTCTCTTAAAATTTAGAGATAAGTAATGTTAGACTTCTGTTTTTTTGCCATTTACATTACACGAGATCTCAAATGGCTCCCCTACGGTTGACGGTAACCAGCACAAACGAGGTTATAACTTCACTAGACAAGGTTGTTATGGAAAGTATTTGTGTCAGTAAAATCTTCCGAGAATTTCATATCTTTGCCAGCAGTGAACGAAGTGAGTGCGACGCGACGTAAGTAACTATATGAATAATAAGCAAAGGAAAGATCTTTTCCTTCATATGGCAATGGATTTTGTTTTAGGAATGTTCCTTAGATAATACAGGGTGTATCTGTGAACATTTACATCCACGTCTTCTATAAATCATTTTGTTCAATGAAAGTTTCGGAATTCGCATAATAAAAGTTAAACTTTTCATACAAACAAAGTGATACACGCGACTTGTTCATTTTGTATAGGAAGTCGAAAATATTAATTTGGACCAAAACAAAATAATAATAATTTGTTGATGACACATACATTTGAGTTGGGTCTGGGTATTTGTGATATCGATCCTTCGGGCTCAAAGCAGCGCAAGATCAAAATCACGCAGGCAATTAGGTTCTACATTATCACACCATCTTTGACAAAATCACTCCAATCAAACAGTCTGGTTGTCAACTTCAAACCTTATCTAAAAGTTACCCTTTTGCGTGCATAAAGTCCTTTAGTCCTACGTGGTAGCTCGTCCTAACCATTCATTAAGTCAACAGTAAGTCCAACACTTGCGTGCTCCCTAAAAATAGCCATAAGCAAACTTATGGCGTGAACCACGGGACTATTTTTACGCCGCACAGTGGGGCCGCCCCATACATGAGCATGATATTAATTCAAATATAAAAGTGGGTAATTTTATAAAACTAATGATGTTATGACAAACTTGACTGTCAAGTGCATTCATTACTACTCTTTATAACATTATATTAAGTAATTTAGTATCTACAAATTGCACTTGAAGTAAGACGTAAATCGCAGTAAGATAATTTTAAATATTTTTCACAAGTTATTTATCGTGGTTAGTAAAACTAATTAATTATGTCTAATATGCCGCATACTGGTAATGGTATGAAGAATTTATTGAACTATTAAATAGCTAACATTTGTTCCTTATATAGGGTGTATGGGAAAAAGTATTACTTACACTATAGTTACATATTTTTTATATTTCTGCAATGAGTTCCCTACTTTTGACTTTTGATTTAGATGGAACAACAGTTATTCTATTATATACTTCTGATTTTTTTGCGGAACTCATTGCAGAAATATGAAAAATAGTTAACTATAGTGTAAGTTATACTTTTCCTCATACACCCTATATAAGGAACAAATGTTAGCTATTTAATTGTTTGATAGATTCTACATACCACTATCAGTATGCGGCATATTAGACATAATTAATTAGTTTTACTACCCACGATAAATAACTTGTTAAAAATATTTAAAATTATCTTACTACGATTTACGTCTTACTTCCAAGTGCAATTTGTAGATACTAAATGACTTAATATATTGTTATAAAGGGCAGTAATGAATGCACTCGACACTCAAGTTTGTCATAACATCATTAGTTTTATCAAATACCCACTTTTATAAATTGAATTAATATCATGCTCATGTATGGCGCGGCCCCATAGTGCGCCGGAAGAAGTATTGTAAAGGTTAGCCTGTGACGTGGGGAGTGTAATCGTAGACAGGATCCCAAACTTTAGGATTGCTGCCCCCTGTTGTAGAAACTTGACAAATATTGAGACATTTTTTAAAGACTAGAGGCGATATACGAGCATGTTTGTCACCTGTTGGTAAGTAATCACCGCCGCTCATGACCATCTGCGAGGTCAATAGGGGCCGCTGATAATCACCGGAACATTATAATGTAGCAACAGACCATGAGACCTATTTTTGAATTTTCGCTTCGTCCGAACAAAACTACTCGTTTTGCAAGTCACGATGTCTCGTAAGTCGCATGGTTCATAATTTTCCCTATTTTTGAAATCACTCGCTTTGGGTATTGCCAAGCTTGTCAAAGTATAGTTTTAACTCGTTTCACGTTGACATAAATGCGTCCACTCGCCTTACGAAAACGAGTGGTTTATACCACTCGTTGCAAAACGCTCGTTTTCGAATGATTCAAAAATGCGTATGTCAAAAATCATGCGAGTCACACATTTTTTAGTGAGACGACAATTCAAAAATAGATCTCCAGCTCAACTCTCATCATTCAGGCGTCCTCATGATGTTTTCCCTTATTTCAGAGTTAATGAAAGAAATTAGCTCATAGATTTGAAAAATCCAGAAGTCCTTGTATATTCGAACCTCGACATGTAAGGAGCGTTCTTATCCACTAAGCTAACATCGGTCTTATAGTGAGACAATCTCTATCTATTTTAATTCTCAAAGTAGAAACAAGTTCCAGAAACTGGCGGCCAACCGTAAAAATTGAAGAGGCACCCAAAGAAGAAAACTGACACAACCGTAGTTCAAATTAGAAAGTAGCATCCGGGTTCAAACCTTAAAATGTTTGAGAAACGCATTCTATAGACTGAGTTAGCATGATTACTGTACTACTTTACATGTCGTACCTATTTCTAGTAGAATTACGTAGTTCACTACAACTAAGTGGTGGAGCTGACCTGCCACTGGGTTCCAATGTAGGTCACTGCAATTTGGCTATGTCATGTTTTTGCTAACTTTATTTGGCTCGCCACTGTGTCATGTTTGCGTGTATGTACACTGGGCTTCTTAGTTTCAGGGTTCCGTACCCAAATGGTAAAAAAATATATACCCTGGACGGGGCAATGGATAATAGCAAACTTTTCTTTATTGTGTCGAGTCCCGAGACATCCTGTACTTATCGTAGAGTACATACATATACTTGTTACTGGATCTGGGTATGTCCCATATGATGATCGCTGTAAATGGGGGCAATTGGGGTAGATGGCATATTGTTAGACGGTAGTCTATTTTCAACGTCATTAGTTGTTGTGACATTTTGACATCTCACAAAAACAAACAATCACTATGCAGATGGACCTCAGTTCTACAATACGCCATTTAGCGGATTTCTCACACTAGAGAGCCTAGTATATCAGTATGAATAACGCAAAAGAAATCAGGTTTTCATTTAGATAGATAGACGACATTAAGGTCGTCCCATTAGCAGTAATAGTTCCTAGTCAACAAGAACACCAAACTGACTAGACTTAGTGAATCTTACCCCATTAATAGTTGGCTCCAGCGAGTGTTCATAAATGAGTTCCATACATTTTTTCCTCCAAGAGGGAAATGGAATTCCCTCTCGAGACTTGACACACATACCGGTCATGTCACCCGATTGTCTCGGGGGTGAACGCTCGGCGCACATCCGCTAAACATAGCGAAACTATATAAATGTAGGTTCTGCTAGTGTTGCTGAGTTCTAAATCGTGTGAGCCACCCTATCGATGGTATCGAGAGATTTTGACTGGCCGGATGGCGCATTTGGTAGTGACCCCCTGCCTCGTACACACTTGTGTTTTTTTTTTCAGCGTCACGGAAGTGTTATAATTTGTGTTTCCTCTGTTGTTCGTATGAGATGCTGTGAATTTATTATTATGATTCTATTCTCACAGAAAAAAATACAGCCATTTTTCAAATCTATTTGAATATTTCTACCACTAAGCTCGGCGGTGAGGTAAAACATCGCAAGGAAACCTGCACGTTTCGGATAGTTTTTGAAACGTGTAACCATGATTCTGTTGATCCCATGTTAAAGGGTTGCGAAGGTCAGACGGCAGTTTCTTCATTGTAATTACCAGATTCCCCAAATTCTGAATGATCTATGTAAATCTTGGGCGACAACAGTTTTAGACGGAACTAGGAATTACAATATAGGATGAGAGTGAGAGACCGTAGGTTAGTCTAGTAGGACAGTTTGTATTTTGGTAGTGATTTAGGACAAATGAAAGTATTAATACGGGACTTCTATCAGTAATTTTTTATCTATCTGTAGCAAAAATGTTAAAATATTAACAAAAATACTTTATCGATACTTTTGTGTGTCAACAACACTACTATACTAGTGTTATTTATTGTAAGCGGGGCAGTGTAGTAACGCATTTCTTCACTTCACACTTTTCTGTCTAGCGTGGGTGTTTACTACAAACAAATAGGGTGACCTTAAAATGGGTTCTTTGCGGATAAGTCCTACTTTACCGTTTCAAGTTAAAAGTCAATTGTTTACGGACTTTCTACGTTTTACAGAATAGTGACTGTGGTTATTTGAGGAAGTTCTCTTTTGTGACTGAAACTAGATTTAGGTCAATATTGGCAAAGTAGATTTATATTCTTCTTATTTTTTTGCAAAAGATGAGTGAGTCACCTGAATTGTTTTCGGTACTATGTGTAATCAGAATTCTATATTATTTTAAAACTATGTTACAACTTGGTAAAACAATTTTAGTAGCAACAGTTACCTTATTGGAATTTTTGGAATTATTGGATAAACTTCTGATTTTCCTATTGAAAGCATCTGCTCTGTATTACCTCTAGCGATTCACTTTCTGCAGAGTTCTACCTCATGCCTTTTATACCCTTGATTTCTGATACTTACTCTTTCAGGATTTATTTGAATGCAGAATGTTATTTTTAAGACCTAATTGTACACCAAATGAAGCAACAAAGATTTAAGCAAATGATTTTCTGAATAGTTTTGTGAAAAGCCATGGTATGGTGTCCCTAACCAGTCGATACGAGATAACAACACGAGTGCGTGACGCCTGAGAACTGTGTCAAACCACAACACAATGAAACTTGGAAAATCGAACTCACTTACCGATTAGTTTTTATTTTTCTACGGAAACTACTTTAAGCAATGACGACAGAGGTTTCTCACTACATTACTTAGCATGTGCGTTGTTAGCTTGCGTCAGAGAAACTTACTAATTATAGGCACTTTTGCTAAGGGTAGTTGATGTGGGTCGTAGTAAAAGCTTTATCAGTAATTACCCAATTTGTCGATTGCCTCCCTTTCCTATAAAAAAAATTGCCCTCGCCTTGTAGGGTATCTAGTTATATTAAAGCTATGAAAATCTGTATATGTTGCAACACCCTTCAAGGGTAAAAAGCATGGTCACCTCATTGCACTCCGTACTGGTAGCATTTCCCTTGTCAAACTTCAATAGAATCTACAAGACTTGACGCTTATGTGATCTTTAGTAGACACTATAACACCCTTGGGTATGGACAAGTGAACAAAAAATCTTGTGTATTAGATACTAACTAATACACCCGTTTTGTTCATATACATATTTTCATTGTTTTTCACTGATTGCATTATCCACTCACTAATTGAATGAAACCCTCCAATCCGTCGGTCGGCCGTGGCATTGGCGAGTGGGTGGTCAGCTGATGTACCAATGTTTAGTGTGTGTACCGAAATAATTCAGTTGGCTTCTGACGTCATCGCAGTTATGGGCAGCGGTCAGGCGACGAATAACGTGCGCCTTGCCTTAGAGTTGTACCGATAGCGGTTAGCAAAATTATATGTATATTTTTTTAGTTAGCTATAGAGCCCCAAAGGTGGGCAAAGTTCTCCTCCAAGTTCCTACGTTGATCCCTATCCAACGCCCGTGCTTTCCAATCTTGGACATACTTATACAAATTGTCATGCCATCTTTCTATGGGCCTTTTTATGACGATGTCTATCAATCGATAAATCAATAGAACATTTTTGTATGATGCAAGGAATGATAAATAACTTCACAGACGACAAATGGATAGACATTGGTCAGTCATTTTAAAATTACATATCGAACTGTTTGAAGGGTTACAAAGCTGAAACGGAAAACGTTTCTGTTATTATCAAACGTTGCAAATCATGGACCGTACTTCAAAAGGTATCACTTCAAAAGTATACGAGTGCCTTTGTATGATCTTTTTCTGATAATTATCGACAAAAACACTATCGATGTTTCGTCCACACTGTCCCACTGGCTGGTTGACAACATTGCGTTAACTTCATCAATTTTACAAATGGATTCGTTTTATGTGTTTCTTACACTTACTCGTAAAAACTATACTCGTCATCGAACTTTGCCTAATGGCCCGACGCTAAAGTAATTGACTTTTAAAATGTATCTCGGAGTTGCGTAAAACGAAACGCATTTGGTTTTCATTCACCAAATGTAATAAATTGAGCGTTAGCCTGAAGGTATCGCAGATCATTTTCATATGTTTTACTATGTCGTTAATTGTACATACGCTAACTCAACAGTATGTCCCAAAAGTTGTATAACTAGATCCGCTGACAAGTGTACAACGCGTAAGCCAACATGGCAGCTTAATTAATTTATTAAGTAGAGTCATCGCTCGGCTGATGCGTGTATGTCTGTAATAAATGACCGAAGATTACAAGGCGGAGTGAGCCCAGCTGAATAAGGGTTCTGTACTTTTTGAACCGTAAACTTGAGCTAAAAGGGCACTTAATAGTAGCCTGTAAGACGTGTGTAAAACTGTTTAAGTCTTTACCTACAAACATTTAATTTAAGCCTAGTTAATTCTTTACTTTAGGTCCATACGGAAAACTAATAAAATTTTCAAATGGAGTACATTTTTCCTAAGCGAAAAAGCGATACAACAGTGCGATGCAATCGACGCCCAGCGCCATCTATTGGTACAAACTGGAACTAATGTTCCGAAACGAAGTGAGGGCAAACCACTAGCATTATACAAAGACTTTGATTATGCATATTGTAGTCTTTACAAGAAACAACTATAAGTTTAATTATAAGTTTTCTAGAAACCAGTAAAGTCTTTGATACAAATGATATCACCCTTCATATTGCAATGACAAACCTATACATATTCAATTATGCGAGTTTCTTGTCGCATAAATTGCTAGCTGGTTTCCATAAAAGCTTATTAGCTGCCTTCCTCGTGGCATATTGTATGGAAAATGTATGAAAGTTAATGTCGTGTGATCAATCGCCTGACGTCGACCTACTTCTTAGTCGGTTATTGCTTTGAAAGTCGATATTTAATATGCAATATCGTTTGAAGCCTTAGTCTTTTGTAGAAATTATATAAGTAGTTTCATAATAGAGTTATTGTAGGATGACGTGACAGTTTCCCATCCCGAGCTTGGACTTGCCGGGAAACATCGTTAGGAGTTTTAGTGGGTATGCCTCTGGACGGCCTCTGGTTAGGAGGCCCAACCTAGAGGAGAGCCCCCACACTATCCGGTCGCCGGGTCTGCATAAGAAAAATAAATGATGACGCGATAGTTAGAATACCACGCTACAGCTACGACCCCACTAAGCTTAAGTAACGCAATGGGTAAGAACGGGCATATTCCAAAGGAGGTCGTAGTTCGAATCCGCTTGTAATTTTTGTCCAAAGTCGTCACATTGGAACCTGAAGTATATTTGGACCGAACCAGCTGGGCTCTGGATTTTTCCTAAAATTCATCATTGAATTCTGACGCGACCTTCCGTTCCATTGAGTCACGTTGTATATCCACTGAGCTACCTACCATCGCACTCTCTGCTGGGCCAGGACATTGATTGCCCTGTCATAGGGCAGTCTGAGCCGTGCCGGGCAATCGCCCCGGACCTGTCTCTAGCTGGCCGTAGTGTAAGGTCTCTCACGGAATCCTCACAAGCGGCCAGTCGTTGCCCTCCTGTGTGACGCGCGTAGTGACGTCACTCGACGACCCGAGTGCCGGAACTAGCTAGAAATAGGGTTGATAGTGTTCCTGTCTGTTCTTGTTTTAGGTTTACGTTGTCCCACAACTGGGCATAAGGATCCTCGTTTTCGGGAGAGTTTTTCATTTTCCGAAATAAAATATTAAATTAGTGACCAAATCGCAACCACACCTACTTGGACCTTTTCTCCGCTCCATCTGATGCGATTGAGCTGCCATGCTGTGCTGTGTTGTGACAATTATACTTACCTACTGAAATTTATTGTAGGTATATGACAAAAAAAAAACCCGTAATTGTGGACATTATTTCTTTCGTTCTACCGTTTCCTACCTTTTCACTGGACTGCCAGTCAAACAACCTACCAAAGCAGTGCCATAAAATAACATAATTCTAAGAAAAATATTAGGTTGGGCGAAGAAAATATTAGAAGCTGACTAAAAGTACATCATTTTCATGAAATACATAAGACCAAAAAATATTAACATATGGGAATGCAATACAGATATTAAATTGAATTGAATTGATACTAAGATAAACCGAGTTCTTATTTCCTTAGAAATAAAAATAATACATTCGTACATGTTCTCTACCAAGACATTAGACAAAATAACCGGTTGATGTTACATATTTTCCTACTACGTACGCCATTTTTTTGCAATAAATATTATAGAATCTAGACTACTACCTATAGGTATCATAATAAATACTTGTAGTTATTAGCAAGTCACCTTCACGCGATAAGTACCTAGTCTTTTGGTTCAAAGAAAGTACTTGACTTAATTTATTAGCCTTGATGCTAAATTAGATTCACGTGTATATCGCATTCGCCTTTGGTTACTAATTACTCTGGGAATCGTATTATGAGATTATCCTACTCTTATCCTATTGCCAGTATAAGAGATCATTTATAAACGTATTATATTCACAACAAATTTAGGCTTGCGAACGCTCAAGCCTTAATCAACCATTATTACTGGCTAAGTGGACTTTACAAAGTTGTGTAACGATCTGGAAAATCTAGAAGCATAAAAACTGCTTTATTTACTAAGTTACGATTAAATTTTCCAGTTATAATGAACACCGTCACAACAATTACGCAGCCCTAACCTAACTAACTACTCTAGTGAGCTGCCAGTCCAATCACTCACGCACGCGACTTAGCTGAGCTCAGTCCCATTCGGTCGCCCCGCCGAGCGCTCGTTCCATTCCATTTTCAAATCCAGCTCTCAAGTTTTCCGCTTTTTTTTTGTTTTCGCTATAAGCTGCCAGTTGATTTTCAACCGAGTTTTTTGTTTCGCGTTCTGTTCGGGAATTCGGTTTATTTTGATTGGAAACTTTTTCGAACGTTTCAAATTTTGCGCCATTTTTCACGAAGTGTCAAACTTTTCCTTCGGTGATTATTTTTGTTTTTCAAACAACTTTTTTTTTCTAGTATGCCTGTGATGTTGAGGGTGTTTTACAAACGATTTTAAGTGTTATCTGTGATAGACAAAGGCAGTGTTATACATGGTGCGTCGGACGTGAGCGCGTTGTGTTATGGTGACCATGGGAATCATAATAGGTACTTGTGTGCCGGATGCAGAGCAAGATGCGGCGGCTTACGGCAGCCAGTTGAGGAGACCACCTAGGAGGATACTATACGGTAAACACTAGATAAGTCTTGAATAGAATGCCCTGTTAAAGTTACCAGGTTCCTTTGAAAGAATTAAACATCAGCAAATATGTTGTATTAACTCTTCCTTGTATTTTGCATTTTTGTACGATATAGAACCACTCTGTATTTAATTAACATCTGTCAGGTAGGTTAGATTTTGATAGTTATCCAAGGCAATCTGGGCCTAAATAATTTCTTTGTTGATTACACTTTCGAGTCAAAAGATACAGCTTAGCGAGTGTCGGGAGAAATATGACGTTATTGAAACGTCATATATTTTAGTATTCGTCATTATTTACGAGTAATACGTGTTTTTTATATCTATCGGTTATTTACATTGTGAGTTAGCTTACGTTATAAAGCGTAAGTACTTTGTCCTTGAGAGGTCCTAGGCGCTTAGTTACAACGTGTAGGAAAACCTCTATAACCAGTATTACGTATAGGTAATATACATTAATGTATGTAATTTGTTCGTCGTATCATCACCTTTTAGTTTTTACATTTACGTTTATTTTGATAAATGTCAGGATTTTGCTTTTTCAAATTATGTTTCGAAACCTTACAACTTTTTACCTCGTGATCTTCATTGCGATTTTGACTAAGGTGATTAGTTTTGGCAACAAACATTAGGACCCTAAAATTATAGCCTGGTACTTAACCGGGCTATAATCTTAGGGTCCCGGGTTCGATTCTCGGGTGGAGCAAAAGTATGTTTCGAATTTTTCAAACATCTCGGGTTTGTGATCACCAAAGCGCATTAGGCAAGCGTGGTGATTAAGCCTAACCCATCATAGTAGCGACGACTTGATTTCTATGACGGAGACCTTTGCCCTGCAGTAGGACAGTGTATAGGCTAGTTAAGTCTCGGAAGAAAGAGAGAGCATCGGGACCCCACGGGCCCAGTGTTTCGACACCGAAAGCTACGAAGTGGTAGGTACCGGATAGGTGCCTATACTTCGCAGCTTTCAGTTTCTCTGCAGCTTCGGCCGCGGCTCCGGCTTTAACGAATCTTCACTGAGGGTAAATGTATGGTATAACGCTCATATTCGTGTAGAATGACAGCCTTATACCAAAGATTTACTGTCGGATAAAGATTGGTCGAATTGCACCTTACGAGTTCTTAATTTCAAGATTATGAGTTTTCTGCAGATGAAAACTAAAATGTTTCCATTATAACATTAATCTTAGCAACTGGTTGAAATTACGCAGGGTTTTAAATTATTCATTAGACATGTAAAAAAAACTGCATGCGACAAGTAAAAAGTCACGTTTTTAGTTTACTCTTCGGAACTGACGACAACCTTGAAAAATAAAACATTGTAATAATATTATCAGGCACCTCACATTGTATGATTGTACCTACTAACCCCAAACTCGCATGTCAACCTGTACCTAATTCCCAGTTACGTCCAAAGCTGTCGCTTAGAAGTCCGGGTTACGCTTAGACCTTGGTTCAAGATTTGGGAAGTCTGGTCATACAATGAAGCGATGAAGTGGGAACTAAAGCGATTGAATCATGTAGGCCTAACATGCGCACCGCGACAAAATTTTGTCGACTCTCGTTCGCGAGAGCGCATCCTTCTATCCCGCTCATCGCTCAGTCAGGTGAGCGAGACGCAACTTGTGCCGACCAAATACGAGTGTCGACAAATTATCTCGTGGTGCGCATGTTAGCCCGGCTGGTTACACGTATACACGTTTCAGAAGTTAGCCGAATCGTTCAGCATGCAGCATGCGTCTGCACGATGTTTACCCTCGCCGCTGAGCTAACGGTAAAAATACGTACATAGATTTGAAAAATCCAACGAGGGCAAGTTCTTTTCCATTGAGATAATGTCTCGAAAAGTCACTCGATAGTCCCCTTTTAAATCAGACTATAGCCAGCTAGTGCCGCGGATCAGTACGAAATGTCGCTCATTTATTTACTTACTAACTTAGTGTCTTTCCTGCACTTATTTTGTTTTTGGGACATTAGTTTCAAACAGTACCAATAGATAGCGCTGGGCGTGGATCACATCGCGCAAGTGTTACATTTTGTCCGTTTACCCATAAGGGTCCGTCCATTATACACGTGATGCTCGAGGGGGGAAGGGGGGTGTAGTTTATCACGTGTATTGTCTTGAGCTATACCAATGTATCACCAAGGGGAGAGGGGGGGTTACAATTGCCAAAAAAAACATGACTTATTTACTGGACAGCCCCTAAGCGTTGTCGTCGTTGAGTAGATTTTATTTGATTAAAAGCCATCATTATTTTATTACATCTTGAGAATACTGAATGGTAGCAAGTACATTGACTTGTTAATGACGTTAATATGCAAAACGTATGCATTAGATATGTACTAATTGATGTTTATATTGTTTCAGGTAAGAGTGATAGCCGATACACGAAGCATGTATGTAAGTGTGACGTCATAGTCTCGGCATCCCGCCGTACGTGCGACGTCATAGTCTGGTAAATAAATTTGATAAAAGACTCGTCATACTGGAATTTACAATAATATACGTATTTAAACTGATGTTAATGTTCTCAGAAGATCGGTATCTTAAACTCACTAGGTACCTTGCATATAATTGTGTCATACTGAGTGACAGCGGGATATTTTGTTTGTCTTAACTTTCATCGTTATCTCTGTCTGTTATACCGAGTATTAAAGTATCAGGTTTTTTTCTGTTGCAATTTGAATATTATATTTGTCTTCCGCTCCCCACAAGCCCTGTGGCTCTGACATGTGTATCGAAACGTGCTGATAATTAGCATGCAAATATTGAGCATGCTCGGAAATTGACGGCTGTGAGACTTTTGAGCATGCTTTTTTTATGCGACGGCAAACGAGCAGGTGGATCACATGATGGTAAGCGATTGACGTCGCCCATAGACACCTGCGACACCAGTAACCAACCAATCCCCTTTCCCCCCAATTGGGCCTCACTCGGAGAAACACAGCGCAGGCGCTGCTTCACGCCGGTCTTCCGTGAGGCCGTGGTATGACTCCGGTTCGAGTCGGCCCATTCAGTGCCGTAGCGTGGTTCTCCCACGGTTAAAAATGCAACCTGAGTCGCGGGTGGAAGGAGGGAGTTTTTAGCACATAAAAACAGGATTACTTAATAGCTTGCTAGTTTCATACTTTCACTAGCATGAGTAAACAGCTCATAAGCATACTTAAACCTAGCATGCTACATTTGAGCATGTGTAACAGTACCTACCTTTACTCTTCACCGGATCCCGCCGTGACGTCACGTCTGAGGACGTCATCACCTGTTGCGGAGGGCCCGCATCGATTCGCCACGTGTACCGTGGTCCCGTACGCCCGGGCACGGACGTCTGACCCACTTTTGGGACTTACCTATCTTTAGAACTGTTTGTGCTCCTTACAAATACCGGAGTGACTCCACAGCCTCGCAGAAAATAAAAAACCCGGTAACGCATCCTCCTCTGATCTCGCAGAATGTTCATGGGGTGAAGATTACTTACCAGCAGGTTTTCTGCTTGATCTTTTGCCATCTCTAGCATTAAAAAACCGGCGTGAAGCAGCGCTTGCGCTGTGTTTCACCGAGTGAGTGAGAGTACCGGAAGCCCTAAAGAAGGTTAAAAGATTGGCAGCCCACTGGTATTGCGGGTGTCAATCGACTGCGGTAATTGCCTAGCATCAGGTTATTCGGCTGCTCGTTTACGACCTATTGCATAAGAAAAAACAAGATGGCATTTTTTTTTAACGATACCTAAATCTCATCTGCCTTTAGAATCGCTTCGACATACCAACGGGTTTTGTGACTGTGAGAGAATCGTGCTTCGGCATGATTGATAGCAAATATGACATTTGAATACTACAATTAAATACGCCTCTTGAAAACCATAAGTCTATGGCAGCGCATGCTAGTCTTCTAACGACTGATTTCCTCTTATGCTGAAGGTCACGCGTACGAATATCGACATCAGCGTAAAAAGAGAATTGCTTTTAGTATACAGAATGTTCGTTCAATCCACTGTTTTGGCAGCCCTGAGTTTTCCTTACCCTCGATCACTGGAGCATATCTCGTGGAAACGGCCTTCTCTCTACTGGGTACACTGTGTTCAAAGCTTTTAAGTTTTTGTTTGGTATTCGACCTCTTTTCCAATACAACAACGTCAATCTATCCCGTAGACTAATGGCTAGACCATCGATCTCAGATCAAAAGGTTCGGTTCTTGGGCGGTGGGAGAAAACAAGGGGTGGTGCATAATGTATGCTGTTTTTTTTTGTTATATTAGGTCTTTACATAATATGAAATTGGCGTTTTTTCGTACTGGTCACTTTTATCATGATTTTCTCCTCTTTGGTAAGGAATTCCAAATTCAAATTTGAACAGCTGTTTACTTAGATTTTTTTGCTTTGATGACCATCATTCATTGTTTTTTTTCTCTTTTTTTTGGACCTATCAGTAAAGCTTAGTTTCGTTTGTCTAGCTGTTGTTTTCTTCCTCTGCTGTCGGATCGTAACAAATGCTATAATTGGGTTAAAAGGTTAGCAGCGCGCTTGTGACTCCACTGTTGCTTTTGTCTACGGGCGGCGGCAATCGCTTACCATCAGGTGATTGTCAGGAGTACATTTGACATTTCTACAAAGTTCAGTCACTCACTCCCATTAATATCAAGCTTTTATCATTATCGTCTAAAAAAGCCTTTATATCATGAGTCCATTTTAGTAATAACCCTAACAAATTACTAGGCAGAAGTTTCAAAGTTTTAACGTCCAGATTAATGATGTTTACATCGACCCGTAGACTTCACGATATATCGCTATTGAAGTTTGCCTGGCACAGCCTGTATGTCAACCACAAAATAATTGTACATAGACGGATGGCTGCCTTACATTGCGATAAAACAGGCTACGCACACATTCATTCGCTCTTACAGTAATATCTCCGTGTTTCAACTTTCAATGGATTAGGTTAAGTTTTTGTTCCGCGCTGTGTTTCGTCGAGTGAGGGTATCGGAGGCCCATTTAGGGGGAAAGGGGGTTAGAGGTTGGTAGCGCACTTCTGACTCTACTGGTGTTGCAGGTATCAATGGGCCGCGGCAATGGCCTACCATCAGGTGACCCGTCTGCTCGTCTGTCACCTATCACATAAAGGGTATTTGTACAAAGGTCATTTTATTTCTCAATCAAATCGAAGTCTGATTTGAAAAATCGTTTTTGAACAAAAAATAACGTTTATTTTTTAAATTAACTTTAAAAATCAAACTTCAAATCAGACACCGACTTAATAAATAAGATGACCTTGAGAAATGTTCATAAAAAATAAAATATCGTCCTGCTATTTGCCAGTAAAGTAATCAAGCAACTCGACCGATATTGATTATCCATTGAAGAGTCAGCTAATTCATTGTACCATAATAATGGATCGATACAGATACAAATACTTAGAAAATTTAATATAAAACAAAATAATGTTGGTATATTACTGATTGTTACGAAATAATACCTATTTGTTTCAATGTCGCCCTTGAGGGTTTTTATTTATTAGTATTTGTATTATCATGACCATGATGACATATTCTACTTAATTATACCTACCAGAGAAAGATACGCCACAATACAATATAAATTGCGTTTCTATAAATATTTTTAGTTGCGGATGCAAGGAAAACTAAATTAAACATCAGCTCCGTAAAATTCTAAATATAGTATTATACCTTTTGTGGTTTTATTACTGTGCCCGCATCCGTACTAATATTAGACTATTAGAAGTGTTTGTATGTCGCGTTTTCTGGCTAAAATACTAAAGTTATTGTGGTTAATCACGATAATATGGCAGATTACATTTGTACTTTTAATGGTGCTAACATCTACCCAATGTATCTAATACTACATGTAACTGAGGCAATAAATGATTTGATTGATTGATTGAATAATATAGAAAAACATAAAAATTGGGGACCAGAGCCAGAGATTCACAAGGGCGCCTTCGGCCTTTTAACCGTTTTAAAATATTGATAATGAAAAATGCTTTATTACTTTTGGAAAAACTTACGTAGATTATACAGTTGAATGACAGAGCATAGTATACAATAAATAAAACCAACGTACAACGCTAATTTTATAGTAAAAATGCTTTATTACTTTTGGAAAAACTTACGTAGATTATACAGTTGAATGACAGAGCATAGTATACAATAAATAAAACCAACGTACAACGCTAATTTTATAGTAAAAATGCTTTATTACTTTTGGAAAAACTTACGTAGATTATACAGTTGAATGACAGAGCATAGTATACAACAAATAAAACCAACGTACAACGCTAATTTTATAGTAAAAATGCTTTATTACTTTTGGAAAAACTTACGTAGATTATACAGTTGAATGACAGAGCATAGTATACAATAAATAAAACCAACGTACAACGCTAATTTTATAGTAAAAATGCTTTATTACTTTTGGAAAAACTTACGTAGATTATACAGTTGAATGACAGAGCATAGTATACAATAAATAAAACCAACGTACAACGCTAATTTTATAGTAAAAATGCTTTATTACTTTTGGAAAAACTTACGTAGATTATACAGTTGAATGACAGAGCATAGTATACAATAAATAAAACCAACGTACAACGCTAATTTTATAGTAAAAAATATATAACAAACGTTTTTTTCTGATCGAATCACCTGATAATAACCGATTGCCGACGCCCATAGACACCTGCAACACCAGTATAGTCACAAGTGCGCTGCCATCCTTAAATTCCCTTTCACCTAAATGGGCTTCCGGTACTCTCACTCACACGACGAAACACAGCACAGTTTGATAGTTTTGATTTGAAAACAATTATGAAATGTAGTGAATATATATATTAGATAGAATAATAATATAGAAAAACATAAAAATTGGGGACCAAAAGGATTCACAAGGGCGCCTTCGGCCTTTTAACCGTTTTAAATTATTGATAGTAAAAAATGCTTTATTACTTTTGGAAAAACTTACGTAGATTATACAGTTGAATGACAGAGCATAGTATACAACAAATAAAACCAACGTACAACGCTAATTTTATAGTAAAAATGCTTTATTACTTTTGGAAAAACTTACGTAGATTATACAGTTGAATGACAGAGCATAGTATACAACAAATAAAACCAACGTACAACGCTAATTTTATAGTAAAAAATATATAACAAACGTTTTTTTCTGATCGTCTGCCTGATGAGTTGCCACTCATAGACGATTAGACGAATCACCTGATAATAACCGATTGTCGACGCCCATAGACACCTGCAACACCAGTATAGTCACAAGTGCGCTGCCATCCTTAAATTCCCTTTCACCTAAATGGGCTTCCGGTACTCTCACTCACACGACGAAACACAGCACAGTTTGATAGTTTTGATTTCATGTATTGAAAACAATTTATGAAATGTAGTGAATATATATATTAGATAGAATAATAATAGTATATTACTCGTATACCCTTGAAAAAAGAGAAGAAGATTGATGACATTTTCACACGCGCCTTATAATAACAGTGTACTCATAAAAAATATGTAATTGACACTTGTATGTTGCAATAAATGTCTGCATTAACAACCGTGAAACATCACAATCTTTACATGAAATAGGTAACTGAACATTCTATTAACAATGGGTAATGAAAACTTTTATTAACTCGTAATTAACAAATTTTATTACATTATCACAATATTATAAAATAAACTTTTAAAATTAGTTTAATCTACATCTAATAATTACCTATGCTCTATATTATCGCTTTGCCTTCAGTCAGATTCTCGTGGGATTCTTTAAAAACAATCAAACTGCAAACATTCACCTCCCCTTAATGGAGAGTCGTAGGTTCGAATCCGAGCTGGATAACTGGATATTTCAAATCTTTGTGCGTATTTCTGCCATTTGCTCGGCGGTGCGAGAATCGTTCGTAACAAAACCTGCACTGACTTCTAGTACTGATAGTTTCACAATTAATTAAGATAGTTATTGTCATCGCGTAAAGTTTTCCCTTTGTAAGAGTTGCGAAGTTCAGACAGCAGCCACTTCATCTTATTTACCCCACTTCCCAAATCCTGGACCATGGTCCAAGCGTAACCCGGGCTTAGAAGTTGAAGGTTTTGGACGCAACTGGGAATGTCACGCTGAGATGATGATGGATGAGTTTAGGAGTTATGTTAGTGCTGAATCAGCTTCTTAGGGACCCCCACGTAAACATAGAAGTAGCCTTGTGTGGTGGTAGGGGCGGGGGTCGTGGTGGTGACCGGGGCGCAGGGGGTCATGCACATGGGCATGCATGGGACGCACGGCGCCGGTGTGGTCTTCTTTTTCCTTCTGTAAGTGTATCAAAAATAACTATGTAAATTCATCGGATAATTGCAACTGATCTCAAACTACTGTAACAGTATATCCAGTTTATCTACATAGAATGTGCCGCTGGGACGTTTGGTTGGATGTGTGCGTGGGTGTCGGGTGCAGTGTACGTACGCGCCGTCACGCACACATTAGCACAATATAAGGGTAAGTGACAACCCTAACCCGACGCAAGAGGTGGCTACAAACTCGCAGAGAGACCTAAGATAAACTACTGCTAGAGTATACTCTGTACTCGTAGAGTACTTGATGTCGATAGTTGGACTGTTGGAGCCGCTTTACCTCTAGTACTTTATAGGTTACCGTAGTCAAATGGCCAAAACGGAACCCTTATAGATTCGTTATGTTTGTCTGTCTGTCCGTTTGTCGCAAACATTTTTTTTACTATTGGAAAACTTACGTAGATTATACAGTTGAATGACAGAGCATAGTATACAACAAATAAAACCAACGTACAACGCTAATTTTATAGTAAAAAATATATAACAAACGTTTTTTTCTGATCGTCTGCCTGATGAGTTGCCACTCATAGACGATTAGACGAATCACCTGATAATAACCGATTGCCGACGCCCATAGACACCTGCAACACCAGTATAGTCACAAGTGCGCTGCCATCCTTAAATTCCCTTTCACCTAAATGGGCTTCCGGTACTCCACTCACCCGACGAAACACAGCACAGTTTGATAGTTTTTTTATTCATGTATTGAAACAATTATGAAATGTAGTGAATATAATATTAGATAGAATAATAATAGTATATACTAGTATATAGCCCTTGAAAAAAGAGAAGAAGATTGATGACATTTTCACACGCGCCTTATAATAACAGTGTACTCATAAAAATATGTAATTGACACTTGTATGTTGCAATAAATGTCTGCTATTAACAACCGTGAAACATCACAATCTTTACATGAACTAGGTAACTGAACATTCTTATTAACAATGGGTAATGAAAACTTTCATTAACTCGTAATTAACAAATTTTATTACATTATCACAATATATAAAATAAACTTTTAAATTAGTTTAATCTACATCTAATAATTTACTATGCTCTATATTATAGCTTTAGCCTTCAGTCAGATTCTCGTGGGATTCTTTAAAAACAATCAAACTGCAAACATTACCTCCCCTTAATGGAGAGTCGTAGGTTCGAATCCGAGCTGGATAACTGGATATTTCAAATCTTTGTGCGTATTTCTGCTATTTGCTCGGTGGTGCGGGAATCGTTCGTAACAAAACCTGCACTGACTTCTAGTACTGATAGTTTCACAATTAATTAAGATAGTTATTGTCATCGCGTAAAGTTTTCCCTTTGTAAGAGTTGCGAAGGTCAGACAGCAGCCACTTCATCTTATTTACCCCACTTCCCAAATCCTGGACCATGGTCCAAGCGTAACCCGGGCTTAGAAGTTGAAGGTTATGGACGCAACTGGGAATGTCACGCTGAGATGATGATGGATGAGTTTAGGAGTTATGTTAGTGCTGAATCAGTGTGACACCGAAGAGATATTGGGCGCAGGACTAACGGCTTAACGTGCTTTCCGAGGCACGGGGGTACAGTCGAGTTCAAAAATATGTATACACTTTAGGACCTTGTCACAGTACATATGTATAAGAAAACGACTTCCACTTTCTTATAAATATGTATTGTGACAAGGTCCTAAAGTTAGTTAACATATTTTTGAACTCGACTGTACAAGACCGCCAACTTCCAGACTTAGGGCTGACACTGACTTTTTGAACAGAAAAACTCATGTGTTCAATTTAATTAATAGGGTAAGGGAATAGAGAGTGCATCTGTGTTTGCGCTCACACTTGAACACTATAATTATCCTGCGTACGTGACTGATCTTTAAGATTGGCCGCCGTAGCCGAATATCGGTTGGAGGATTTATTTATGTTAGTGCTGAATCAGCTTCTTAGGGACCCCCACGTAAACATAGAAGTAGCCTTGTGTGGTGGTAGGGGCGGGGGTCGTGGTGGTGACCGGGGCGCAGGGGGTCATGCACATGGGCATGCATGGGACGCATGGCGCCGGTGTGGTCTTCTTTTTCCTTCTGTAAGTGTATTAAAAGTAACTATGTAAATTCATCAGATAATTGAAACTGATCTCAAACTACTGTAACAGTATATCGAGTTCATCTATGTACATTGAATGAATGTGCCGCTGGGACGTTTGGATGTGTGCGTGGGTGTCGGGTGCAGTGTACGTACACGCCGTCGCGCACACATTAGCACGATATAAGGGTAAGTGACAACCCTAACCCGACGCGAGAGGTGGCTACAAACGCGCAGAGAGACCTAAGATAAACTACTGCTAGAGTATACTCTGTACTCATAGAGTACTTGATGTCGATGGCTGGAGCCGCTTCATCTCTAGTACTTTATAGGTTACCGTAGTCAAATGGCCAAAACGGAATATAGATTCGTCAAACTGTCCGTCCGTATGTCGCAACCATTTTTTTTCCAAAGATGAAACTTTTAAGTAGATATTTTCATGGGCGAGTCTGACTCGCTCTTGGCCGATGTTTCTTTTTCGTTAATTGAACCAAATTCTGCCCGTATAATATGAAACATCTTAATATACTACCAACCTGCAATATTTGATTGGAGGACAAGTCCGCCGTGTTGTGGTGGCCGCGTGTTTAGTGGTAGGAGTGGTACTGGCCTTCAGCTTTTTAATTGGGACGTACTCTTCGCTCGAGTCATCACAAGGGGGCGGTGTAGGACATTCTTCAGAATTTTGTGGTTCTTCTGGCTCGGGATCTGGATAGCAAATTAGGACAATTTGACTTTAGGTTTATTTCGATGACTTCATTGTTTTGTTTCGCTTAGTTATTATCAGAGAAAATTAACTGTGATTACAGTGGAACTTTTATGATTGTTAATTTACTTATGTTTATTTTCCTCTTGATACATTATCTATAAATATAATTTCTCATTACATATGCGCATTTTTCAGAATTCATCGTTAGGGAATATGAACGTTTTGGAATTAATTCTGAACTTGAAATCATGGTCCAGTCGGTTTGGTTCCTCTTTTTAAGGGTGGCAAAGTCAGAATGCAGTAGCTTCATTACTAGACTTCCCAAATCCTGGATTATGGTGCAAGCGAATTTCGGGTTCCAAATCAACGGCTTTGGAGTCAACTGGGATTGGAATGCTGCGATAATCATCATCATAGGCCTTTACATATTTGGCAGATGTTACAGCCGCGCTGGTGGTTGTAAAGTCCTATGCGGGAGTGAAACTTTCGTTTACATTTGCAGCAGGTGATTGAGCGCCGCTGCGGTTGGGGTTGTAGACAAATTTGCTGAGATGATAATGGATTAGTATGTGGTATATGATTCTAAGTGATAAGATGTCATTTAAAAACAATTTTATATACCATGCTTCCGACTGCCTGAATCAATTGGATGCTTTTCTTTCTTCTTCAACTTGATGGCCTTCTGGTGCAAATCCTCCGTCTCCCTGTAGTAGACGAACTCGCTCTTGTTGCCCGAGGAGATCCTCTGGCGGTCCTCCACCCGGTCCGGCAGGTGTGTGCGCTCCTCGTGCTTCTGCTTGCACTCCTGGCACATGGCGCAGTAGATCTCCACCACGGGGGGCTCATCGCCGAGATCCTTGTAGCAGTGCTGGCACGCCAACTTGCAGTTTACGAATGCCATGCTCGTTGGTAACATGGCGATGAGGAGCAGGGCGTACATAGGCTTGTTCTGGAGATTTGTGGTGTAAGATTACGTGAGAAAATTGTTGACTATTATGATTCCGATGGCAGGTTAACGCAAAGTATTCAAGATCTTTAAGAATAGAGCTAATACTCCTTTCTAAAAGGCTGCCTCTTTGATCTTGCAGACGTGCATCTGTGGCGGTGATTACTTACCAACAAGAGACAGGCATCCTGGTTTGTAACCTCTACTATAATGAAGTTATTTTTTTTATGTGATAGGTGGCAGACGAGAAAACGGAGCATCTGATGGTAAGCGATTGCTGCCGCCCATAGATATCCGCATAGCCATGGATTTATTTTTCTAGTTTGAAACTTTTGTGGGGTAAGCTTAGTATGCGTTTCCTCATTCGGCCTACAAAAGACCGTGTTTCATACAATGCATACTTTAGGCTCTTTGAAAACTTATACAAGATTTACTAACATTAGACGTCGTTTTATAACACACGATAAGAAATAAGTCAACGTAACCTTAGCACAATCAATAAGAGCAAACTAAGTTATCTTTCCCTCATCAGATAGTTATAACGATATTTCCCAAAAATGATTTCCCCATAGCAGCGAAAACTCCCACAAGATCAAGATATTAATTAATAACTCTTACACTTACTGTGATTCCTGAAGCAATTATTATAGCGTAACTTTGTCCGATATCAGATATTGCTCATGTTTAGACGCAGCTTCATGATCTGAACTTGTTTCAGCTGAAATGGGAAAATAATCGAAAAGAATTGTTATGTTGCTGGTTTTATTGTGTGGATTTATATTGAGTAATTTTTTACGATTACGTTTTTGTTTGTTGTGTTATATAACTTTTTCCATTTCTTACACTATTCTGAAAAGATTCTGGTTTAGGTACTCTATAGATTTCTATATCCCAATTGGTTTATTGTTAGGCCACTGGAAAACACTTTGTTGAGTATCAATGTTTTGTATTTCAGTGATTGGTTTTTGTCTGCCATTTCTGAGCTAGGATGAATTTAATAACAAAATTAAGGCTCCCGTTACAGTTATTTTATGAAATATGGAGGCAAACGAGCAAGCGTGTAACGTGACAGTATGTGATCGCCGCTTATGGACATCAACTATACCAAAAAGTGTGCAGTTGTGTTGCCGGTTTTCAGAAGGCAATATAGGCTTGTTTCGTTAAGAGTTCAATGTTATTATAGGTTCGGAAATCCTGCTGCGGGAAGTTGATTACACATTGAAGAGTGCGTGGCAGGAAATAATGTGGTATATTAAATTAATATACGTAGTGGTCCAAATCCGGCAGTTTTTAAGCCTTCGCTTAACAATAATTAGGAGAATTACGTGGTTTTAATTTAATTCTGTTATATTACTCGCACTGTGTCAAGTTTCAAATTAACTCAAAGCAATGAATTAGGATCGGAGACTATTAATTTAGAAATTGTTACTTCAGCCGATTTTTTTTCTTTGTCCACGTTTATTGCGAGAAATTAATTACATTTGTTATTGTACTAGGCGACTTCATTTAAGGGCTCTTTTAGACTTTTGTTAACTGGCATTTCAGTAATTGAAAGATAAATCTCTTTGTAATATTGCTAGAAAAAAGGATCAGTAGTTGTTGAGACCTATAATGGTGTAGGTACACGTTGTTAATATCACAACCATTATAATGAGGCTGTGGATACGTCTAATTGGTTTTAATCGAATGAAGATACATGATATTGCGTTTCATAATCATAACTTTGAAGCTACACTTTCTAAGTTGTGTATAAACATATGAAAATGTTGAATTTGCAAGGCGTTCAGTTTGGGAAATTCAACATTGGGATTCATGCATAAAAAAAGCCTAAAGTTCTTGGTATCTTAGTTGGTCAGAGCAATTCGCCCGGTTTGCAAAAGTTCGTTGCGAACTCCACACACTGACTGTCGACCTTTTTAATAGCATTACTGAACACTGTGGTTCAACAATTTTTGGGTTGTGTTGGCCGACCTGGGTGTTGCTGGAAAGACATATAAACCAAGCCAAAGGTCAAAAACTGGCAAGAACTGGTGCAGGACCGACCGAAGTGACGATCTCTTGTTTTGGAGGCCAAGATTTGTCAGCGACAAGAACAGAGTCAGAGCCGACAGAGTAAGTAAGTGGTTCACAAAACCCTTCAAATCGCTCTGTCTGATTACTGGCCATCTTCACTGTGGCACAGCAGAGCACACAATAATACAATCACTCAATCGGATGGCCGGTGGCTCGGCACACAAGCCCCGTCCCACTCGCACTGTGCACTGCATACAGAGCACTTCGTAAAAGCAATTATACTGCTAACTAGAGATGCGGGCGGTCAACTTAGAGTCATTTACCGGAGTATATGGCGCAAATAACATTTAATGTGGTAGGGCATGAATGGGCTGGACAAGATTTATACCACGGCTTCACAGAAAACCGGCTTGAAGCAGCGCGCGCTGTGTTTCGCCGAGTGAGGGTTGACAACCCCCATGTGACTCTACAACCAGGTGATCCGTCAGCTCGTCCGCCACCTATCACGTAAATGTTTTTTTATGGAACTGAGAAGTAAACAATGAAATTTCTGGACAGATTTGAACAAGAAATCCATGTGTAACCTCAAAATAGATATGGTAGGTAAGATTTACTTTTATGTTTCATACGTTGGAGGGAAAAAGACGTAGTCATAAAATCAATACCACTATACCTATGTGTAAGCCAGTAACACAAGATAATTAGTCACAGAAAGCCTGCTAAGTACATATATATGAACTCTTTCGGTAATCTCAGTATGGTTTGCCACAAATGACAGAGACAAACTATAGAAACGCTACGCAGACCCACGTACCCTCCCCCATCCCGATTTCTACTTCAACATAGACCCTTCAGAGTCGGCATTCGTTTTCGAGATACTGGCTAAATAATTATAAACAAAGGAGACTGCTACAGCTCCAATGTAATTCAGGGACTTGTATTCTGATGTTTATTCCATTATTTAAAAGGTAGACTAGAACAATATTTCCAGAGGAACGGACGAGGCTCCGTGATTGCGCAATCTCTCGAATTCCATATCGCAAATTGATACAGTTCCATTCTGCCAATTTACAATGTATTTTTCCTCGAAATCAATTTTGACGCTCCGCTGCTCACGGGGAACAATAGGGAATATTCGCACCCCTTCCCCCCTCCCTCTCCGTCTGTCAATTATTGGAACCACTCAGTGGAAAACACGTACCGTCTTCCATTCCTCAGCGGGCAATGAGCCATGGGATTGCCAAAGTGAGGAAAAGGTGACGGGAAATTGTAAAGTGTTCTGGAAATCTCTAAAAAACTGAACGATCACGAAGTTTCATTTAAAAATTTGTTAACAATACCAAATAAGACGAAACTCGTGATATTTTGGTTAGGATTAGTTGCATCACTACATCTGGCCGGGCAGTTTGCTCCCTACTGCTTGTCGTCCATTTTACATTTCTATAGCTTTGATTGTATGACTGACGAACGAACTTAGGTTATTACGATTGCGCCCGAGCTTGTATGTAATCCTTTGACAGAGGTTGAAACCAGACAAATTGCTTCGTGGTTCACAGTTCTCTCACATAGGACCCAATTCCCAAAACCTTTTGACGGGACTTGATGACACATCAGACCATTCCGTATTAAACTGTTCAATTTAACTTCGGCAACGGAATTCTCGTAGCGTTGATTGGAATGGCTTGTGTTTGCATTCAAAGGCGAGGTTCCGAAAAAACTATAACGACTACATAAATAATCCGCAAAACTTGGAATCCTCCAATTAATCTTGAGCGTGTCTGCCGTTTATCTTCCAGGTGAATGCCTAATCAGCAAAGTAGACCAATCCATCAACAGCACAATACGATTTCTTATACGGGAAACTAATAAAACTGTTTTCCTTAATAACAGTACGGGGTTTCAAAGATCCCGTCCGGAGTCGGGTCACGCGCTGCCGCGCCATCGCCGCTTACAAATGGCCCATTGGCGTCCAGATAACATTCGAGACGTTTTGATTGCCCGTTCGAGTTTAGTCGCTTTGTTCGGGCACGGATTGTGGACTGCCAAATGAGGAGTTTTGTTTGTGAATCAGCGAGATTCGTGTGAGATATTACTGTCCAACTATGCCCATTAGTTATGGGTGCGTGGGATGTCAGCCGTGCGTTTATCGAATTAACTTTTCGAGCGTTATCTTGTCGGGATGTCTAATCATGAGGTCCTTGGATTTTTTCGCTCCCAGAAAGCTGTGTTTATCCTTCTGAAAGTAATTCTTAGTAGAAAGATTTTAAAAATTAGGCTGCAGGAACTGATGTTCTGAAGATAAAAATGTGGTGCTTTATGTTTAATAAGAAAGACTTTTATATCATTATCCTCACACTGCAAAGTCTATTCCGTTTGCTTATTTTATGGACAAGGAAAGCAAATGAGCAAGCGAGTCGCCTTAGATCTCTCTGATGTTCAATATATAGATTTGAGTCCTAAATTACTTTTTTATTTAGTATTAACTGATCTTAAGCAATTTTTGGACTACAGTACTCAACTATCATGTAAACTGATACCTACAATTTAACCCTCACCCAGTTGGAAACACGTCACTTGTCCAGAACTTGTCTATAGACCTTAACTCTGTCAATTCCTTTTATTAACTCAATGCTCAACTCGCACGTTTGCAACAAATAAAAATGAAAAATTTCACATCTTTGGCATTTCTGGCAAAATGAAGGTCTTTCAGCTAAGCGGGAAAAGCTTCGAATACCTCAGAGAAAACAAAAATAAACTGTATTAATTCGTGCAATTCCACCTTGGCATTCGAGGTTAGATATCGTATGATACAATTAAATTTTATTTGAGATTTTTGCATAAAAATTTGCTTGAGAATGTTTTACTCTTACTTTTTGAACTTGGGGAAAGGTTTTTTGACTTAACAGCTTAAAATGTGACCTTAGCGCACAAGGTTGCTCAAGTTTTAATTAAGACTCTGAAGTGGCAACTTAAAATGATGATGAAGAATATGATAACAGGTGATCTAAAGTCTTGACCGGTACCTTCGAAACAGTAGACAGAATCCTAGTCCAGCATTTCGTACGTTGGGATTCTAAGAAGGTTAGCCTATGTCCCAATGATGAGGGCATCTAGGCTAGTTACATATGTTGGTACTAAGTTAGTTTATTAGTCTCCCATCATAGATGGAGTCTAGTCAAATATTCGCCATCGTGAAATCTCTTCCTTCGTGACGTCCAAAGTATAAAATCTTTCTTTAGGTAGTTTATTTGATTGGGATCAAATCGTACCCTTTCCCCAAGGAGCAGACGCAAACCGGACCCATGTCAAACTTGACCGTCGGTTTTTGCAAAAATCCTTTTGTTACATGTACATGTTTTTTCTATAAGGATAGCTGTCTTTCTGTTGTATGGTAGTAGCTAAGTTGTATTTTGTATTCTTGGCTTTCCTTGTACAATACATAAAAAAAAACCCATTGCTGTAAATAATTAACAAGCCCCCAATTCTCGTGATTTCCGTTATCGTCCGTTTAAACATATCGCATGAAAACTTTTCATAAACACTATGTTTTTGCGATAAAATGTATTTATTTTCGATAAATCTCACAAGCACGAGAATGGAACCTGAGGAGCAATTTTCGTGCACTCGACATTCAAGTCGAATTTATGATTTGTATAGACGAATGTATGAAATCTATAAATTCGACTTGAATTCCGAGTGCACGAGAATTGAAAGTACTTATAAATAAATAAATTCTCACAACATCTCATACATTGACCTGACTCTGCACTAAGTAGCTTAAGCACTTGTGTTACAGATATCAGACACAGAGGATCACAATATAATACTTAAATACATATATAACACCCAGACACAGAACAATCACAAGTGTTACTTCACTAGTATCACTATCTATACTAAATACCAACTGTTGTGAAACTAACGTATCGTTCTAAGTACGTTGAGCCTTAATTTGGTGGACGAGCTTACCATAAGTGTCACCGCATATTCTTCACATGGCAGAAAACTGTAAAATTATAAATTTACATGCAGCTTCGCGGTAAAAGCTTCTGCCATAATCATATGCATTTTTGTAGGCGACGCCTGTAGTTTACAGCTGCGCTTTACGGAACAGCTCTGCCTAATGGTATGTATGTATGTGCGGTGTTGAGTACAATCGAGTATTGTCTGCCACCAAACTTGGCACAGTGGCAATACTCGACAGTAAGCCTTACCCAACAATGTACAATCAAACGGTTTTTTAGTTTGGTTGAGACTCAAGGGTCATCGGTTCGAATCCCGCACCGACGCCAACGTTTGTTGATGAAACAGGTGTTGTGTCTAGGTGATTCTTTCGTTGTTTTTCGTTGTGGTCCCTCCACCAGCCCATGGTCCTTCCTACCGTCTCGGCATACGGACCGAATCTTGGGAGACGCTCCCCAGGTACTTGCTAAGGGCTCTTTCCCCGGTGCGTTTCTTCACTCCCTACAAAGTCTGTGTCTTTGTCCCATCTTAATGTCACTTCTCCCCAAATGGCGCGTGAAACATCACAACACAAGCGACTCGTGCTGTTGGGGTCAGGGTAGTGCAATGTATGTGATGTTGTCTTAATTTATTTACTAGAGCACTGATCTCCGACACGTTTAGCAGCGATCACGCATGGTTCACTGCCGCTCTCTGTACTGTAATTTGTGTTGGTTATAGTTGATTTAAATACAAAGTCGCCGCCAAGTAAGTAGTTTACGGAGCGGATTTCAAAATTTAATGAAGGAAGTTCTGCGAAGGTTGAAAGTTTGAACATTAACATTTTTATAAATTAGATTTGCATGTTCCAGGGTTACTGCACTTTCAAATGTTTACAACCAACAAAACTAAGTAAACAGAGTCGCCTTAATGAAATATGTAAGCCTTGACTCTTATTCTTTGGTAATAGAGTCCCTATTAGTGGTCGTTTCTCTACTACGAGTGTGTGTGTATGTATAGTCGTTGTTTTTTTATAGGCTAGGTGGCAGACGACCAGACGAATCAGCTGATAAGCGATTGCCGCCGCCCTTAGACATCCGCAGCACCAGTAGTCATAAGTGCGCTGACAACCTTTTAATCAATTTAAATAATAAAAAGTTGAAACCTGTTCGTCGTAGCGTCTAGCGAATGCTGTTTTTTTATGATTGTATATGTGGTGTGGCAGACGAGCCGACGGACCACCTGATGGTAAGCGATTACCGCTGCCCATGGACACCTGCAACACCAGTGGTGTCACAAGTGCGCTGCTTTTAACCCCCCTTCCCCTGGATTGGGCTTCCGGTACCCTCATTCACGCAGCGAAAACACAGCTCATGCACTGCTTTCTCGCCGGTTTTCTGTGAGGACGTGGTATTAGTCCGGTCGAGCCGGCCCATTCATGCCGAAGCGTGGCTCTCCCACTGTTACTGTGTTGTTTGAATACTTTTGTAATAGATTTATCTCCACCTGCGCACGTCTAACAATCCCACGTGATAATGTTAAGCCTCAACCGATAAAGCATGTGATGGATACTTCCTGTGGTTCGGCAGTAACGTCAGCAGCCTTGTTCTCGCCGCTCATTGATAAACATTACACGCTCATTCAAATGGAGAGCAATAAAATATTTACGTTTTGCTCAGACAGTACAGTACAAACTACAATCGCCTACAGTAAAATGTAAACACATCGTATCTTAAGTCAGGGCTGTAAGGTTCATATTTGAATTAGGTTGTAGACTTTTTCGTGCACGTTACTGTACATACAGGGTGTATCTGTGGACATTTACTTACCTTTAACCACGTCCTCTACCAATCATTCTGAACAACATTTGTTCTATGACTTTTGGAAATTCGATAAATTTTCCATAGTGTTTCATTTCGTGAATAGTTCAATTTGTATGGTGAGTGGAAACTAGCCAAGCCTAGCTGAAATAACTTGTCCCTACTGCCCTTGTCGTACATACTTAAGCTACTTAGTACGGAGTCAGGTCAATGTATGATTTGGCCCGTAGTGTAAACGGGCCTTCTAAACGTGAAGTAAGGTTCTTCAACCCGTACTCATATTGCCTCCCCTCTCTGGCGATGAGGGTGCGCCGCTGGGGTTTAGTCGGTATGACTCCGGCCGCTGTCGGAGGAGAGCCCGACCATACCCGCCTGCCCCCCGGCTGGAAGGTATAAGGAAGCATTCCCCAGCGACAATAAAAAAAAGTTCAATGTATGATATCTTGTGTGAATTTATTCATTTATTTACTAATCTTCGCGAATGATTTAGCGCTCCGTTGTTGTCACACTTTAATGCCTGACACCCGGGGCGGACCGTCTCTGCCCCCTTCTCCCACTGTATAAATACACCAGTAGTTAATGTGATGTTAATCTCTGTTCCAGGTATCAAGTGTCCGGTGTGCAGCAAGTTCGTGCTGCCCGACGACATCGAGTGCCACCTCGTCATGTGCCTCACCAGGCCTCGTCTCTCATACAACGGTCAGTATTTGCACTCATTAACATTATTCAATAATTTAAAAGCAAAAAAAGCTGGTACAAATAAATATTGAGCAAAATGATAACAACTTTTTTTTTTAAATATCATAGAAGACAATATATTACATAAGTACTACTGATCTTAGTCTTAAACTAAGGCATTCCCAAATTGTATACTGTGACAAATGTCTGTAACGAAAAATCTATATCTTTTTCTATTTTATATACCTATAACTTGTGGCTTTATATATTTACCTACCCGAAAAGAAAAAAAAACACTAAAGCTTTGCAATCTACACGTAGCGCCATCTTTTGAAAAATATAATAAATAGCAAAACTAAGTCCCGAAACGAAGTGAGAACGGGTCACTACATAAAAATAAAGAGGTTACCTAACCTAACCTGACCCGAAAACACGAAATCTTGCACGATGTAATCGACTCGCAGCGCCATCTATTGGTGCGGCTAAACCATTGCTTTGTATTGATGTGTCTCGTATTCGCATTTCAGAGGACGTGCTGAGCGACTCGAAGGGCGAGTGCGTGATCTGCCTGGAGGAGCTGTCGGCCGGCGACACCATCGCGCGCCTGCCCTGCCTCTGCATCTACCACAAGGGGTCAGTACCACAGACACTTCATCACATTTTTTTTATACTAGAGGCGGCAAACGAGCAAGCGGGTCACCTGCTGGTAAGTAATCACCGCCGCCCATGAACATCTGCGAGATCAGAGAGGTCGCTGATGCGTTGCCGGCCTTTTAAGAAGGAGTACGCTCATTACATCTAGCGATGGCAGAGACGTAGCTTTTTTTTTCTAATATGGCTCTACCCTCTTTTGTGGGGATAACTTAAGCTTGTATAGTCTGCGGCATGAAAATATAGTGATAACCTTGAGTTCGCATGTAACCAATTTTAAGTAGAAAGTCTTCTGTTTTACAAGTGCGCTAACTAACGGTCATCGCTATTCTTTCATGCCGCCAGCTATTACAGATGACAAGTTTTACTCGCGCGTTTTACACGCTTTTCTTGTTCATTGCTCTTTAATAGGCTAGCTTTGTTAACAAGACACAGAACGTAAACAGCAATGAACTACAAAGCGCGTGTAAAACGCGTGACTTGCACGCGACATCTGGACAAGCTCTTAGCCAATGTCAAGCGTTAACTGTCAGAGTTGGTCAAAGTCTGTGAGAGGACACGCTTCGACATGAATTGGCCGGCTTGACTGGAGTGATACCAGGGCCTCACAGAAAACCGGCGTGAAGCAGCGTATGCGCTGTGTTTCGTCGAGTGAGTGCCGGAGAGCCAATTGGGGGAAAGGGGGTTGATGGTTCGAAGAGTACATATGACTACTGGTGTTGCAAATGTTTGTGGGCGGCGGCAATCGCTTACCATCAGGCAGGTGATCCGTCTGCTCTACGTACAAAAAAATATTTATTTAACTAAAACAATAACATAGATAGATGCTGATAGTTAGCCATAAAAAAACCTTGTCGGTTTGTCCTACTTAATTTGTATTTATTTATGGTCTTAAACTGAATAAAGACTATTTTCTTGAATACTTTCGCTCGACACTTTAACAAACATATTCTAACTTAACATTTCTAAAAATACCTTCAAAGATTACTGATTTCCACGCTCGCTCCGCCGTCGATCACGCTGACAAGGAGTTGATGCGAGTAAACAAAGAGACGAGCGGCTTCCGAGTGAAAATGACAGACATTCGCTTGACTCATCGGTCGTAAGGTTGGATGCCGAGTCGTTTTTGAAATAGAGAATATAGAAGCTTGTTGTAAGGTTCAGTAGTTGTTGGAGCTACTTCTACTAGTGGCAGATTTTAAGAAATCATTTCTAAAGATGACGAGGCTTTTTTTTAAAGTGAGAATAATCAAGATGACCTCCGCCTGATGGTATGCGGCCGTGAGATACAAATGAGATTGACAGGCACAAAAGAACAGACAAAGACTAAGTGTCCATTGAGTCCGTCACTCGCCTGCTGAGATGCCGTTGTAGATGTGTGAGATGCTGTTGGGCTTAATGTACCTAAACCAAACTACTTACCATCAGTAGTTGTATTAAAGCTTTTTGCCACTGAAGTTGATAAAAAAATTAAATACTTGCGCGATTGACACCGCGCCATCTATTGTATACAGTTTGGAACTACAATAGAATAAAACCGGGTCTCGACAAAGTGAGGGCGGGCCACTAGTTAAAAAAAATGTACAACAGAAGCTCAATAGGGTATTTGACTATTTTTTTTATGTGTTTAATCAAATGACCCCTCTATTAAAGAAACATTGTTGAAAGAATTATTTGATTCTGATTTGAATTACCTGAGATATCACAACTTTAAGAGCACATATTTTACGCGGGCCCAAAAACGCTCTATACAAATGGCTACTAACATGTGACGTCACACGCTCGTATCTTGTATGCGCGTCTAGCAAATTTTGTTTGGTAGCTATATCAAATGTTTCGTTTATGTACATAGTTTTATAATAAAAGTTTGTGATTAATGTGTGGGTAGTTCAATGATATAATTATTTTTATAATATTATAAACTTTAAAAATGGACTTGCCCATGAAACTTTGAATGCTCACAAAACCAGCTAGACGTTATATTTTTAACTGAAAATTTAGGCTATTGGTTCTTATTTACCAATATTTTGGTAAAGTATCAATATTTTTTACTACATATTAGTCAACTACCCTATTTAATGAGAATAACTTGTGACTCCACTGGTGTTACATGTGTCCATGGGCGGCGGCAATTGCTTACCATCAGGTGATCCGCCTGCTCGTCTGCTACCTATCACATAAAAAAAAAATAAAAAAAAATAATGAGGTCAATATATGAAAATTAGAGATGCGCCGAATATTCGGTTGGTATTCGGTATTCGGCATATTCGGCACTTTTTTCACTATTCGTATTCGGCCGAATTATTCGGTTTTAGTGCTGGTATTCGGTTAAAATATTCGGTTAGAGTATTTCTATTTTCCTGGCTATATAACATGGAATTTAAAAGGACAAGTTTCTTTATGTAAGATTTATGTTTTTGTAAATTAAATAAAACTGGCGAGGAATGTGTTAAAAAGCTAATTGATGAAATCAATTAAACTTGAAATCAACGTGTATTTTAACATCTAGAATCCACATATTTATTTCCTGCCCTATTAGTATGTAGCTAACATTAACTTTAAAAAATTACCTAATTCATTTACTTTTAAACCAGATCAATCAAACTTAATTTTACTATTTATTTATATACTTAAAAATATCTGGCCTTTTATAAATTAAAATAAATAATAATTATAAAGCTTTGTTTTCGAACTCAGATCGAAATTATAATTTATTTATTTAATTAATTTTTTAAAATATAAATAAAATTTTAAAACACTTACCTATGTATGTGGCAAATTATTAAAATAAAAAATATGAATCAACAATAAATAATTTTTAATTATAAGTTATTTAATGATAAACAATTTTATTTTTGTTACTTTTTTATATTCTTTGCAATTTTATTCTTAAGTAGGTGCTCTAAAAAATCATCCAAGAGTCCAGGTGGTACCCGACCTTCACATACCACCACCCACCCACTGCATACCAGAAACAGCCACCCGGTATGTAGAGGGTTGTGGGTTTGAGTCCCACTTGAACCCTGCGATGATTTTATTAAGTGCATTATTTACTTAAAAGACTCTATAACAGATATAAATAAATAAATAAATAAATTGAGACAACATCACAACCATTGTCCTGGTCCCAAACTAAGGTTTTCCCTTGTACTATGGAAACCAGAAACAACGAAGGAACCACAAACACTCAGACCCAACACAAATATCTTACTTACTAGATACTTGACACGGAAGGAATAAACACTTAAGTTATATCTCAGTACGAATTGACTTAAGTGCTTTTTGGTCTCCGTATCTAGTATAGAAGAGAGATCGGAAACAAAATAGAAAATGGTAAACCGAATAATTCGGCCGAATATCCGGTTCGGTAAAGATTGAACCGAATATTATTCGGTATTCGGTTATTCGGTGAAACCACTATTCGGCGCATCACTAATGAAAATATATTGACCTGATTCGGAAGTTGCTTTAGCACTTGTGTTACACAATAAATTATCTATCTACCTTTATTACTTTTATTATTAGTTACTATCGCAATTAAGGCTTATTGTTCGGCCCAGTAAGGACGCCATTCGATTTTAATTAATTACATATTATTTATTGGATATTTTAGGAGTATCCTTATCCTAGTTTGTGAAGTTAGGAAAACAATTTCACATATTAACAATGGCCAACATTTTCAGTTAAAAATATAACGTCTAGCTGGTTTTGTGAGCATTCAAAGTTTCATGGGCTAGTCCATTATTAAAGTATAATTTTTTTTAAATAATTATATCATTGAACTACCCGTACATTTTCCACCAACTTTTATTATAAAACCATATACTTAAACGAAACATTTGATATAGCCACCAAACAAAATTTGCTAGACGTGCATACAGAAGTTTGAGTTGTGACGTCACAATTCAATAGCCATTTGTATAGAGCGTTTTTGGGCTTGCCCAAAATATGTGCTCTTAAAGTTGTGATATCTCAGGTGCTTCAAATGAGAATCAAGTGATTCTTTCAACGATGTTTCTTAAATTGAGGCGTCTTATGATTAAACAAATAATTTTTTTTTTTGTCAAATACCCAATTCTTAACAAGGCTTACGTTGTGGCATATTCTTTAACACTAAAACGAATTCAGCGTCTAAACTTGAAGTAGCCTGAAGCGACTATGAAAAATAGTGTCACAAAAACTTGTAAAATCTCGTCGGGGCCTCTCGAACCGGCGCTATCGGCGGGTTAAGAAGGCGACACTCACGCGTCGATAGCGCGGGAGAGGCTGTGCAGTGTCCTACATCCTAAGAGTTAGTTGTGAAGGCTAGATCATAGGGTTGCTCTAATTCTCTCACAGTATATAGCTGGAGGCACGAAAGTATAGCGATGACCGTTATTTTGCGCACTTGTAAAAAAGAAGACTTTCTATCAAAATGGGTTTCTGCGCACTCAAGGTCATAACTACACTTTCTTGCCTCGGACTATATCTGCTTTTTGACGTCTTCTACGCACAAAAAAGTGCCCTCTGAATGACATTTTTGTCTTGGCATTATGCTGAGGACCACGTCTTTGACACAGTATGTTTAGTTTTCAGAAGTCATTTGTCCCTAAAAGTAAAAAAAAAGTATCAGCCTATATACTGTCCTATTGCAGGGCTTCCATCATAGAAATCAAGTCATCTCTACTATGATCAAATCAAATCAAATATTATTTATTTCTCTCACATAAGACATAATTAACTAGTAACAGTAGGTATAGCTGGCGGCATTAAAGAATAGCAATGCGCGTTTGTTTGCGCACTTGTCTTGTTGGTTTCTGATGATGTAACACAAGACACAACTCTTTTTTTTTTACAAATTCACTTAGCCATAATTAGGTAGCTTTCTCTTATGCCTATTGCCTAAACTGGCCTTGTACTTTTAACTGATTTATTTTATGTCATGAACTCTTTAGGATGTGTCAGCCCTACATTGTAGGCGCGTTTTGAAGGGCCAGACAAAGGGTCCGCCGGGCCGCGCCCGCGTCGAGGGCCTGGATCTAGGTCGCGATATGCGCTTTTCCATCTTTCGCTATCGAATAGTATTTGATGGTAAAAGTGTGATAAAACTGATTCATTACTGACTCCATATGTTGGAATTCGCCTTGAGCTGTGCGAAGACGCAATACGGATCGCTATTCTGTACAATTTCCTCTGTTAGGAACACAATTTTCAGACAATTAAAAATAATTAACAGATTTGGATTTAAACTTGTTGCCACCCATACCTAATGATGAAATTGTTAATGTGAATTCCACTTCTGGACTTTCTTAATTATTTTTAATAATTTCAGGGTTACTTTAATTAAATAAATAAAAATTGTATTTGTATTAACATGTATAATTTCTTCTATTCCAGATGTATAGACCAATGGTTTGAAGTGAACAGATCGTGCCCCGAGCACCCCGGCGACTAGTGGCCGCGGCCCCCGGCCCCGCCGCCCCCGGGCCCCGCACGGCCCCCCGGGCCCCGCACGGCCCCCCGGGCCAGCACGTGCCATGTCGCGAGTGATAATTTTATACAATGAACTGACTGTTTCCCATATGGGTCTTGTAAATAAACCTATGCTAGTGAGATGTTTTACCATTTAATGATTAAACAAAAATGATAAAAAAAAACAAAGACAATTATAGTAAAGTCGCTAAAGGGATTTATCGGTGAAGTATTAATTATACTATTAATTGTAAATTTTACATCGTTACTCTTTAGTTGAAACGCAATATTAAAATTGATAGTTTTTTTTATTTGATATGTATAATATGTATAACGTTTTTACATACACGTGATTTTCTAAACAGTGAAACCTTTGATTACAGTTAATGTCTTTATCATACTCAGTAGTTAATAGTTCTACCATAATCTCAAAACAAATATATTGAATTCTGCGCTTGTTAATTTTTAAGAGGATATTTAAAAAAAACCTAGTCCAATAAATCTCTTAAAATATTCTCCACGCGCAGTGAAGTACCTAATACGTAAAAGGTCTCAGGTTTGATACCCGGTCTCATTCCAGTAAACTAAAGGTTATTTTGGTATATGCCTGGGCGTCTTGAAATATGATTAGCCAGGTAATTTTGTATGTAGTAAGTTAGGTTTGGTGAAGTCTGCGAAGGCCGGAAAGCAAAATATTTTAATTGCCAGACTTGCCAAATCCTGAATGATGGTCATTTAGAGGGTTGTCAGGATGCAGGCTTTTTGGTTGCATGTCCGGGCTGTCCAGTTTGGTTAGGCTCTTTGTGCAGGGAGACTGCGAAGAGCCTTCCGGGGGGAGACATCTTCAATGAACAAATTTAACCGAATTCAATACCCAAAAGGTTATATTTTGAATCCCTAAGAGGGTTCAACGAAACTGAATTCATGACCTATTCTTTATACCCTTTCACTCACGCTGTGCGTCTCTGTTTGGATGCTGGTACAGTTTCGTTTTAAGCCCTCTGGACAGAGTTTCTCTGCCAAAGTTTGGTTCTAAGAGACAAGTTACGTATAGTCGATGCCTGGTACGGTCGAAGACCCTTTGAGAATGAAGCAAGGAACTGTTTAAAGAATCGCCTGTGTGTCTGTTCGTACTGTATAGTGAAGTGACAGCGTTTGGTTCTGAGGATTGAGTTGGAGTCACTGTGATCTTTGCGTGGTTTACATATCTGTTTCGTAAGCTTATATATAATATATGATTTGATCTTTTTCATCTTGATAATAAAGTTGATTTGTTTCTAAATTTTCTACGATTGTTTTATTTTTGTTAGTTGTAAAACGGCCGATGTTGTCGACTTATGATAAAATTGACGATTTGTACTGTTAGTCCAATACAAAGTGCTGCCAACTGGTGCCATCTTATCAAATTCAAATTAATCTTTATGCATAGGTTTGTACACACAGCGCTAACAAATCGTCATACATTTAAAAAAATCATTGAAAACTATTAATTCTTAGATAACTATTTGTAATTTACATGGAATTTAAAATTTATTTTGGAATATAAGATATATGTTACCCTAAAATAAATGGAATATTAATTATTAAGTTACTTAAAATAACTCGCCAGTTACTATTTTTAATCGCCAATATTTTTATTACTATGTTATTAGTTCTGTCAGTCAATGCAAAGTGCTGCCACCTATTCTGCCCTCCTAAGCATAAACGCAGTATCTATTTATTTTTGCTAAGCTTTTAAATCAACCTTAAAAACATAGCAATGAGGTTGAATTTTTTTCACGTAGCCTAATTATTATACTGTGTTTATGCTAAGGAGGGCAGTATTGGACTTCGTACCGGCGACATTTACCTTGCGCCAACAAAAAAAGGACCACCAATAAAACACGGCAGTATTTGCTATCGTTTATTGCACTTACAAGCTAAGCTACCGCATGAAGGAGCGGTGGCGCGGCCCGCGCTGCATGCGCCCGCCGCCCCAGCCCATGCCGCCTGCAACACAACACAAGGCATTTATTGTACATTTTATGCTTAATTATCCATAAAAATACCATTATAAAATTAAATACCTGTTACACTGGCATTTACCATCGAATTAAACTAACGGCCGCTATCAGAAACGTCATTTAAGCTAATGTTTAATTACTTGAATATCGGTAGTCTTTATGCGTATTGAAATAAGTGTCAATATATTTTCTTAAGTAACCAACTTAGTTAAACAACGACTCTTGAGTGCGGCAGTAAGAAGCTATTTTGTTTTATCAGGGAAATTTTTAAACCAATTTCTAAATGTGCAAAACAGAAGTCAAACTTCTGCTAATTACAACCTCATACGTCAAAGGTTGTGGGTTCGATCCCCACCCTGGGCAACCATTTGTGCTGGACACCAAGGGAAAATGTTTGGAATCAGAATTATTTATGTGAGAGTATATACTATTAAATAATCCGGTAGATCTTAGGATCCGGGTCCGATTCCCGGTCGAGTTCAAGTATGTTTCGATTTTTTCCAACATAGCTCGGTTTGTAAGACCACCGCATTAGCAAGCGTTGAGGAGCCTAAGCCCATCATAGTAGCGATGACTTGATTTCTAAAGGTCTTTGCCCTGCAGTGGGACAGTATATAGGATACTTTACTACGTTTAAATACATCAAGATTTTCCACTTACCCATCATATACTGCGACGTGGGAGCGAAATGACCGAAGTGCTGCGCGCCCATCTCCCACGCGCCGCGCCCGCGCCTGCCCGACATAACGCTCATATCACATCTTACGATATTACATGTAGCAGCAATTTATAACAAAACTACTGATGACAATGATGATGATAAGAATTTATTTAATTCCTAATTTAAAAACTGATATTGTAAAATGCAGCAATAGTTTCATCTATCAATATGAGAAAGTATATTTTAAAATAGCAGTATCTTCATTTTTTCTAAGACAATTTAAGATCAACAATGGGGGCTAACGCGTGTGGAAAATCCGTTAGATGGCGTACGTGTAGACTGAGGTCCAACTCAACGTCATTGGTCGTTTAGTGACATTTTGACATCTCACATCAAAAATAACCAATCACCGTGTAGTTGGGCCTCAGTCTACTCGTACGCCATCTAACGGATTTTCCGCACGCGGTAGCCCCCATTGATAAACGCTAGGATTATTATTGAATAATATTGTGAAACCCGATTTAGAATTACTTCTTTGAGATAATAAAAAGATGTTAATAAAATGAAATCTACCTCAGATAATCCTGGGTCAATGTGAAAAGAAAAATATGGGGATGACTGCACATACACACAACATTAATTAAATTAAATGTACTTTTCGTAGGTAAGTGAGCAAACTACAATGTGTGGAGTGATGGTGGCACTTACAGATGGCGGTAGTGGGCGTGGAGGGGGGCGGCGGAGGCGAAGCGACCTCGGTCTGCCACCGGCATGCCTCGCCGCATACCCCTGGAAATAAAACAACATAAAAGTAAAGTAAAATATCAGCCTATATACTGACCCACATCAGAGCAAAGGCCTCCATCATAGAAATCAAGTCATCGCTACTATTAGGCATAATGGGATGTGATTAGGCTTAATCACCACACTTGCTTCCAAATAATAACATGAATTGTGGTAAATAACCTTAAGTTAATTGTACTCGACAAAAAGCCATGCTCAATATTTCTTTATAGAAGGAATGAAGTGCTGACGTGGAAAAACATGGTGGAGCAATCGAAGAAGAGACAGAAAACATAAAACTTTTACGTGAATACGACTCATGCGTATTCTATATGTCTTGAATGTTGGGCGAATCTTTCATCAGCACGTTTACTAAACTTTGACAACAAGTCGCAGCCGCCGTGGCCCCTCACAAGGTGGACCGACGATCTGGTGAAGGTCGCGAGAGCCCATTGGATGCGGGTGGCACAGGACCGATCTGTGTGGAGAACTGGAGAACATCGGGGAAGGCCTATGTCCAGCAGTGGACGTCTATTGTCTGAAATGATGATGCTGAGCATGGGCAGGCCTGTCCCACTCCGCATGTAGGTATCGAACTCGCAAGTACATGCGGCGGCCCCTCCGGAGGGGCCAATTAGTAGAAAATCACGAGCGAGCGGCGACGCATGCGCGACAGTCGCTTGCGATAGAAAGAGAACGCACGTCTAGGTATGAATAATTGTAGGTGTTGAACGCTGGGCGGTCGGAATTTCGACTTTATGTTATGGTTGCCGGAGTCTTTATTTTCTATAAACGGTTTTTAGGAGTGGGCTTTCTGTACTTGTACTATTAAGTATTCTGTGGCATGGGGGCGAAGGGACACAGGGTGCAGGGATCGGTGGCTAGTCACCTGTTGGAGTGCTGCTGGCTGTAGGGCTGGTGCAGCGCGGTGAAGTCGTCGACGTGCAGCGAGGGCGGGCGCGAGGTGTTGGGCGGCCGCGAGCGGAACGCGTCCGCGCCGCCGCCGCCCTCCGCGCGCACGCGCGTCAGCGCCACTGAACACAACACTATATTATACTCCCGACTTAAAATAACAGACGCTATCACGTCAACTTTCCGAATCGGCGGTAGCTTACATAATATTTGACATTCATAAATGTTCTATAAGGACTTAAATTGAATAAAGAATATTTCTATTTCTATTCCAAGAGTGACAGGATTAACTCTGCCAAAGTCGAACGGTTAAAGAGACGTTAATTTTGTGATAAATGAATTATACTTTCAAAGTTCATGTGTTTGTATGAAAATAGTGTGTGTGTGTGTGTGGCTCTTTAAAGCGACGGCTGCGCTTGGGATCTCGGGTTCGATTCCCGGGTCGGCCCAAAAATTTGTACCTGAGTTTTTGTATGTGTATGGTGACGTCACCAACTTTTACCAATGTCAACCTCATATTAAGGTCTCACGGCCGCTTGCCATCAGGCGGTCATCTTGATTGTCCTCAATATATAAAAAAAATTAAACGAATTTTGTAAACGTGCTTTCTTTGCCCTTGAGCAGGCCTCTTGCTATCGTCGTGTATCCACTGTGTTGTGTTTATGAGTGTGATGTGTTTACGAGTGTGTATATGTAATTACGTGTGTGTTTATGAGATTTATAGTCGGGCCGTTGTATCATGCCCGATTTGACAAATGTCAGACTGAAAGCACTAGTGAGGGGCAACGGTAAATAGCCGAATCATATAAGTAACAGTTATTTCCACTAAGGGCAGTTTCCCATATTCAAAAATATAATTTTTTTATATTAGGTAAATTGGTTTGCTCTTGCCTCATCTCACCTGATGGAGAGTGACAATGAGGTCTAAGATATAGCGTGCTTTCCCAGAAGAAGCCTATTCACTCTCGACTTAAAGACACCCAAATTGTAGTCCTCATGTATGTGTGAGTGTGTAGTGGTAGTGTGTGTAAGGTGACTCACCGGCCGGGCGCTTGTCGTCGGAGGGCGCGGGGTCGGGGCGCGCGTCCAGGCAGCCGGCGAGGCGGCGCACCGCGCTCGCCAGCGCCTCCGCCCCGCCGCCGCCGCAGCCCAGCTGAGCGTTCGCGATCTCCATTATGTCGCAGGATACCTGTAACATATGCCATACATCATAGTGTAACTGAGATTTGTCATAATTTTATGTCGTAATCGTTTGTTTATATGTAATAAAAGTTTTTAGGTCCTATTCTTAGCCTGAAACACAGGGCATCCTAGTTCAGGCAAATGCAATTTCTTATGCTACGAGTATATTATATCTTGTTTTGCTCATAAACACTTTAGACAGTAAGTTAACTGAAAAACAGTTTTATTCTTTTATTATTATGTATCTCTCCTGTTGGAAAATCACGGCGCGGAGGCCGGAACTTTTGGAAGGCGTGCGTGGGGATACAGATTCAACACGTAGAGGCCCCTTTGAGACACATTAATTAAAGTGGGGATTATTATTATCATAACACCTTTCTTGGATATGGAATCTTTGATTCGGGTGGCACAGGACCGATCCGTGTGGAAATTGGGGGAGGCCTATGTCCAGCATGATGATGATGATTATTTATGATTAATTATAACAACACAGCATATCGAGTTAAGGCCCGATTCGACTCATTTTCACACGAATATAAATATGGCAGTACCATAGATTAATAAGATGGACCGAATCGCACAAAAGCCAATCGACCTCTTGCCAAACCGGCCTTTAAAGGTGTCCTGGTCCATCCAGCGATATTTGGGACGCCCCACCGGGCGCTTCCAAGGAGGATCGACTCTTGGCAGCTAGATCCGACTCCAACCTATAGTTTCCACGAATAACCAACAAACTCACCAGCTCAGTATCGTTGACATCATCTTCCCCGCTCGCAGCAGGCACGTTCAGCCAGTAGCTGGACGTCAGCCGCTCGTCACTGGCCTCGCCTATCGCGTATATAGATCCTGGCTGCGAACTGCGCGACCAGGGTCTCGGGGGCGGGCAGCAGGGGCTCGGCCGCCTCGAGGGGCGGCGTGGCGGGGTCCTCGGGGGCCTTCAGCTTCTGGAGGTGGGTGGTGAGGAACGTCGCATTGGCTATGGCATCCTCGTCAAAGTTGCGGTCCTGAAATGACCCAAATTACGAGTAAAATAAGTAAGTAAAGTAATGATTGATCCTGATTGTATCATTTAAAAGTACCTAAGTCAGTAAATTTTTTTGACTACTGAAAATAAATACACAATATCAAGAATCAGTAGCTGATATAATACTAGTATACATACAAGACACAAAGGCATGTAGGTCACATTGAACAGCTAAACTTAGCTTTTTGATGATAAAGTCGAATGGTCATAATATCGCTGGCTAAAACACTTCGGAGAATGAAACCCAATCCTTCTTGATAATTTCTTTCTTACATTATAGCGGATAAACGAGCAGACGGCAACAAAAACTATCTTAATTCATGGTAAATCAGGACGGATCCGAACCCAGGATTTTTCTATAACTAAGTATATTATATGTAGGTATATTTAGTTGAGGTTAGTATAATAAAACTTAACATACCCTCAAAGTCTTCTCCAAAGTCAACACAGGGTGATCCTCTTCCGTCAGCGAGTAGCCCACCATATCCGCCATCTCGCTCAGCTGCAGCACCGACTTCCGGCCCACCGGCCCCTCCCCCTCCTCCACCTTCAACAGCCTGATCAGGTCTATGTACATGCTCAGGCACTCCGCCCTGTCCTCCCCCGAGCCCAGCAGCGACCACCTGAAGAACTTCCCCAAAGCCTCCCTCTTCTTAGTCACAAACTTCCGGAACTGCTGGAAGCCATGCTCGTGGTCCGTCAACACAAAGTACGTCCTTAGAATAGAAGACGCCACGGCACAGGTCTTCGAATTTGACTCCAAACAATCAGCTGAGGACTCCAAAAACGCAGCTAACGCTTCTTTATTCGGCAAAGAGTTAGCTAGGAGCACGTCTGTCGAAGCTGTCAGAGGAGTCAAAGTAATTTCAATATCGCAGAACGCAGCCAAAGCATGAGCGGCGAACTCCTGGGCGGCCGCGTGCTCGTTCGAACTGTTCACCATGCTCAGCACCCCGCAAAGAGCCGTCTGCACCTCCGCAGACCGCGGGCCGCCGCTATTCATCGCGTGCAACACTGCACACTTAACAGAAGCATGCGACACCAAACACGCGAAGAATCCCAAAACCCTCGCAGAACTTGCCGCATTAGCTTCCCCCAGTTTCAACTCCCTCATGACAGCCCCAACTGCCGCCCTTGCTACGGTCGCAGCTGTGTTCGGGGCTAAGTCTGCAATCTGGACGCAGACTCGACGCAACATGTGCACTACCGGCCTGTATGTAGACGTGCAGATAATCTGGACCATGTCAGTCAAATCGTTAGATAATGCATGCAAGTGAGCAGACCATAGACGTCTTTCGTTTGATGCGTCAGCTAACTCCCTTTCTGTTGGCGGAGTTTTCGTCTGCATGGGCAAAGGTAGTGGCAGAAGCTCTGAGAAGACTAAAAGACCGGGTACAAAGGTGTACGGAGCAGTCATAGTGTAGGAGATCACTTCGTAGCATAATGATGTCCATGGCCCACGGCGAATGGAGTCACCGTCATTCGCATCGTCTGCTATCGGTTGAGCGTAGGCTAGCAACGCCCTGACTGAGGCCTCTGCTGCTTTGGCAGCCGTTCTGTATCCAACGGATCCGAGGGGAAACGCTTTAGCAATACCATAGGTCTTCAAAAGAACGGGCGCTGCGGTCAGATCACGGAACCTCGGTCCACGACAGCGAACTACTCGCGCTAGCATCTCGTCTAGCAGTCTTAAGCAAGGCAGCAGCATCTGCGCCAGTTGCAATCCCTTTGCGGAGGCGAAGAACGCCGTATGCATGCTCGGCTGCTCAAAATGTGTGGCCAAACGGTCCAGGATTCCAACCAAATGCGCTACGCCATCCAACGAAAACAGCTGCAGCACATTATATTTGTATTTCAGTTCGACATACTCCTCTGTAGCCTGATTCGCAGGCAATGGTAACATTTTTATCATAATCCGAAATGCAGAAATGTCTCAAGATTCTTAAGCACGTCATCAGCTCGCCTGGCAAATCAGCGGAATGTTCCAAGCTTAATTTTAAAATCTCGACGCATTCGGCTAGGTCGTCTCCCGATTGTAAGATCGTCTTTTCGACCTGGTTTCAAATAAGGGTTGACTTCCTGCAGTACGCTGGACACGCTTGGTTCGAATCTGTCGTGTTCGTTAGACACGTTAATGAGACGTTGTCCATATTTCTTCAAGAAGGGCACATTAGCTGAATATCGGACAGCAGAAACTATCAACTCAATAGCGTATCCTTTGGCTGGTGATTTTTGCTTGGAAGGAGACTCACTCTTGCTCTTCGTCTTCAAGTCATTTTCAAAAACCTCCATTAGACAATCGGCATTATCACCCATCACGATGACGTCTGGCACAGCCGTCTTTCCGATGCTTCCGAAACTAAGACAATACAAGGATTGCAATCTGTCTATCAGCTCATTTTCATCTACATTCCCAACTTGCAAGTCACAAATGGACTTCAAGTAATATAGGGCTTTTAACTTGTAAGCCATCTCCAGGCCTAAAATCTGCAGATCACTGTAAGAGCTCAAGTCGTGAGGGTAGATGAATTCATCAGGGTTTTGCTGGCCGTAAGGTTGCACCAGTGTCTTAAACAACAATTCGCTCATCTCCATATTATTGTACAGGAAATTTAGACCATTTTCGGAATTGACTAGTTCGTAAATCAGGTCATGAATGGGACTTGTGACCACAAGGTTGTTGCAAGTTGTCGGACAAGTCAGCAAGTACAGACAGGCTTCTAGAATATGATGGATATTGAAGAATTCCAAGAGGGTTTCGTTGGAAGATTCTTTGCTGATTTCGAATTGGGCCGAGACTGGGAGGAATCTTTTAGGCTGAGATAGATGGAAACATTGGGTTCGGTACATGTAAAGTATCTCCTCCAGAGCGTTGATAATGAACTCTGTCTCACTCTCCGATAGTTCTGTGTCTTCACTTTGACTGCTTTCCGCTGCAGCCTTATTGAAATTGAAAACCAAATCATGCAGTTTCCCGAGCAATTCGTAGATGTTAAGTTTTTTGATCAATGCGCTGATCGAAAATTTAATCCTTGCCAGAGGATTGGTCTGCATTATACAAATGAGGGCTTGATACCCATTCTTAGGTTTTTTATCGTCCTCAGCTTTTTTGTCAAACTTCGGGAACACAGTATCTTGCATGAAATTATCGACAGATTCCTTAGAAGATAGACACGCGCTTAGAGCTCTCAATATCATTAGGCGTATGCTCAAAGCCATGTATTCTTTAGAGTACATCTCCAACAACAGCATTGGCATGTTTATTCCAGTGCTGAGTAGAACTGTCATCACTTGGCCGTTATGGCGATGGCTCATTAATGCTTCGGCGAAGCGTATACCGCATTTCATATGCCTTATCTTGTAGGTCGGCTGTTGCTGCGCCAACGCAAACTCAAAAGTGAGTCCGATCCTGCAAAACGTTACGAGGAAATTGTAAATGTCAAGGAATTCATCTTCAGTGTTATTCTTGCGAAATATACGCAGTATAATATCAGTGTTTTTGCAAAGATTTGTCAAGCTCATAAACAGCTGTTCGCATTGGTGCACCCATTCCTCTCTCGCGGAATTGTCAATTTCTGTAAAAGTGCTTGCAAAGAACCTTTGCTCCCTCTTCTTAGAGGCTTTGGTCAACTCAGATATTTTAAACAGATCAGGGCTAGCCTCACACAGCTCGTCATAACTTGCAGTTAATACATCTTTGACTTCCTCTTTCCGAACATTGGCCAGGTAATGAAACTTGTTCAAATAATCGTATTTCTGCCACTCAGATTTAAATGGATTATAGTATTTGATGATGTCGTCTACGCCACAGTATTCATTCACATCATAATCGACTTCCATGTATGGAGTTTCTTCAAGATCGCAAATATCTTCATCAGAGAGAATCGGTTCAAATTGTTCCGCGTCCATCGATTCTTCAGGGTTGCGATTGGGTGACTCCAATGCTTTGGCTGCAGTAGCATTGTCAACTATTTGGACTGTCACCAAACTGGAATGTTGAGGTTCGATATACGGAGCTTCGACTTCCTGAGACGGGCTCCTTATAGAGCTCTTGTGCCTGTAGCTGGGGTGGTAGAAGTCGACCCGAGGGATCTGTTTGCCGCTTCTGTCATAATCACCGCCTCCTTCTTCAGATCTGATAGAGTTGATAGGACTCGATACGTCTCCTTCTCGGGGCGACAACGGCCGTCTACTGCTCTCCCCAGGCGGAGTCCTAGGACGCTTCCTAGGATCGTCACGGCTTGGTGACCTACTACCGTAACTAGAGCCTCTCATGCGGCCATACGGGGAATGTCTCTTTCTGTCATAAGATCCTTGCTTCTCGTAGGACGGGGCTCGTCGCTCATACGAAGACCCTCTCTTATCATACGGCGACAGCCGTTTCTCATACGACGGTCCGCGTTTCTCGTAAGACAATTTCCGTTCATAGGATGGTCCTCTTTTGTCGTAAGGCGATCTACGTTCGTAAGAAGCTGAGTCTTTCTCGTAAGATCCTCCACGAGAGCGATCGTACGACGCGTCGCGATGCCGACGATAGTCATCCTTCTTGTAGGAACCTCTGTCCCAGTCTCGATCTCCAGAGATTGCCCGCATTCGATCTCTGTCGATGCTGCGAGACCTGGATCGACTCATCGGTCGATATTCGCCCTTGATCATGTAATCCCTATCGCGACTCCTCGACCTGGAATGCAGACGATCCATCCGATCCAGTTCCCTGCTCCTCTCGCGGTGTCGCGATGACTCCCGACTTCGTCCTCTATCCAGAGATCGTCTTCTGCTCCTACCATCTCTTCTATCTCTATCGTGCTCAAGCGATCTTGGACTGTGTCTCATTCTATCATCTCTCTCGCAGCTTATGTCTCTGCGGTCTTTCTCCCACTCATTATCCTCCATGTGGTGGTAAGGTCTTGGATCTTTAGGTGGCTCATTGCCGTAGTAATCATTCCTGTACATTGGATTATCATAATTGTCCGGATAATTATTAGGGCCATAAGCATCGGGATTGGCACTCGCAACATTGCCAGTGTAAGACGGGATTGGGGTGGATGTCTCCGGGTTCCAGTCAGGTGGTTGGGCGACGCTGGAGGAAGGCACTGGGGCTACTTCTCGCGAGATGGGTCGCTGCATGTTGGGGGGGTTCGCTCCAACTGGAGTGTCGCTTAGGACCTGGGTCAGGTTGCCGTAGACTGCCAACGTGATGGTTGTGTACCAGCCTGAAATTGTTTGCAAGAATGATCATTATAATATTTATTGAAATAAACCTTTACGTTATGTACATAACAAACATAAATACTTAAATAATATGATTCTATATTTAAAAACAAACATTTGCAAACGGATCATCATCAGCCTGATGATGTAAAAAAACTCGAAAGTAAATAATTAAGTTTTAATATAATTTTGTCCAACACCTACATAACCAGTTTACTAACATTTGGCTATGTATGTATAGTATTTTTATTTACAAATACTTTAAAAATATTAGTATTCTTCAAAAGTATATCGTTGGACCAGTGGTAAACTATGCAATTTCCAAAAACTTATTTATAGTAAAAGTTTACAAATTTGTAAAAATAGCTGATGAGACCTGATTTTCAGGATAAATTTTTGTCTTCTTTTTGCTCTCCTGAAGAGTTGGACTTTTGCAGCTTGCATAGTTTACCACTGAACCGACAATAGTGTTGTTACTACTACACAGATTCCTTTGTCTGTTAAAAATAAAATTAAAATTGAATAAAAAAAAGCATTCTATTGAATTGGTGAACTGTCTGCTTGTCTGCCACCACATAAAAAAAATGTTTAAGGTATGAAATTTTTGTTACAGATTGGATACCTACAGATATAGAAATGATTTGTATACTAGAAACAGATATAATTATTTTTCAGATTATCTGTTAGATGCGGATAATTTTGATTATGGATACATAATTTACAAAGGAGTTGTCCCATTATGGGTTGGGTCTATGTACGCTAAATTAAAAATCGGAGAAAAAATTGCTTATTACGAGAAAAATACAATGAATTCCATATAATGCACAGTTTCGTGGTTATAAAATAAAAAAGATGACCATTTTTCAACGTTTACCAATGACAAGACACGTGAGACGACGGTGACCAAAGACAAAAAGCAACTGTCAATGTCAATGTCTGTCAATGTGACGTTAAACGGTTTGGTTTTTTAGGGATTTTTGGATAGTTTTCATTTCTTAGTCTGTGGCTTGTTCCGTCAAACGTCAGACAGATAGACAAACGTCAACGTCATCGAATTCGTAATGTCAGTCAATAGGTAACCAACATTGACACCATTTTGTTGTGGATTGTCCAAATATGACGGTCTGTCTATTAAATCTACGCGTACGAAGTCGAGGGCGGCCCCGCTAGTGGATACATATTTTTCCTTAAGGAATTTCAAAAGTAATTTACAAAATTTGTATTTTATTTTTGAAATTAGCAGAGCCATATTCTCATACAATAGTCAACTAGTGATGACTATTAGGCATCACCCCAATCTGACAAACTTCGAAAGTTTTATTTCGGCTGCAGGTACAAATATGGAGCTCTCTAAAATCCAAAAATTGCAAGAGATTAACCTAAACATAACTTTTTAGGAACATAATCATATAAATGTCTGTTTAGACACCAAATCATAAAATCAGATAAACTATTATTCTACCAACCTCGTAACACAAGCCCATCAGTTGGTATCCTTGGGTGATCCAGCCCCGTGCCACACTCCATATGGATTTGCCCATTCTGGCAGTAGTCCAGGCTGCCCAGCGCCTCGAACGTCGACGCACCCGGCTTACTTAAGTCATTCACGAAGAAATCTATGTGGAACTTCGTCGGGTTCGTCGCACCAAGCCGCACACCCCCCGGGAAATCGCCTTCCACACGCGCCCCAAGAGGAATTATCCGTATTTCTCGTACGAACACTGACTTCGGGAACTGCACGAGATCTAAATTCAGTTCCTGAAACCGAAATTGACAGTTTAAAACACAATTTTAATCAAATAAATCGTAGCGGAATCTTAATGACATACTTCGCTTGTATCGTGCGAGAATGTGTCGAAAAACAAGAGGTCCGGTTGTTCAGCAGCAGACATTGTAATAGATTTTTGGAGACTATATAATTTAAAGTATGAGGATCATTATTGAGTCAATATATTAACATAAAATAGTGAATTTAATAAATATTAAAAGCACTCGGCGTCACTTCGTCACTCAATTATTCTCAATTTGACAGTTGTGACATTGACAGTTAGTGTCATAATTTGAAGGTGTATAAATTAAAGCAAGATAACTTGATTATACAGCCAAATACAGCAGACATGTTATAAAATAGATTTATTTGACTAAAGTTATCCTTTTTTTCCTTAATTGATAGAAATCTAGTCTTCTCTAGTTCTAGTCATTTAATAAAACTACGTCGAGTGCTCTCATCGACGATCTTACAGTGCCTTACAATGAAAGCCAACAATCAATGCGTCCTACTAAAAAGAAAATCATGAAATTAATTGATGGCGCCACTGCTGCTTACATCTAGAGTATGGTAGCGATGGAACTCTGTAATAATATAGTTCCTCAAGAATAAATTACACGACTTTATTGAGAGAGTACCTATAAGTCTTATAGTATGGTAGCCCCTCTGGTTATAAAACATAGGAAGGAACTCTGTCAGTTCCTCAAATCAAGCCAGATAGAATGAGGATCTCCGCAAGATGGTTGGCAAGAGAAGAATGCGAGTAGCGGAAAATGGATCGGAGTGGCCAACATTAGGAGAGGCCTGTCCAGCGGTGGACTGCAACCGGCGGATGATGATGATGATAGTCATTAAGGGTATGTAGGGAACCTACACATTTGGTACAAAAAGTTGAGTATATTATTAATTACAAGGAACTATGCTTAAAGTATAAGTTCATTGATTAATTATCATTTACATACCTACTTAAAAAAATACGTAAAAATTCAATACCTACTTCTGAAGAATTCAGACTGAACAATCAGCACTCAAAAGGAGGCCAACTAAAATGGTGTCAATAAAATTCAGTCAATTCGTGTTGACTGTTAGCATACTAATATCATGGCCTTGCTTATTTCATTATGCAATACCTACGTTGCATTTATTGTATCTTAATTCTTGTTATTTATAAATAGAGAAATCTTACAGCTTTCTGCAGACATTTGTTAGCTAAGGGTTGTCACCTTTGCAATAAATTAATAACTGGTACCTACCTGCCTGTATAGGTAGGTATACAGAGTGTGTCTATGAACATTTACATCCATTTAACCACGTCTTCTACTAACCATAGTGAACATTGGTTTTGGAAAAAAAAATCGCTTGAAAATTCGAGGATTTTTTTTCTACACTCCATACAAAATGAAGAAGTCACGCGTGATTGACTTTGTATGAAAAGTTGAAATTGTTTTTACGAATTTCCAGAAGTCATAGAACAAATTAAATTATGTTGTTCGGAATGATTTGTAGAACACATGATTAAAATGGATGTAAACCTTCACAGATACACCCTGTATAGGTAATGAGGTGAGATATATTGTTCGAGACCACTCAAGAAACGAACAAAACTACATAACCCTTGCATCATGAGAAAATAATTCACTTTTCGGGTTAGTTTTTTAGATTTTCGCGTTGCATAATGACTTTTCGGGACTCTTGGCTACGCCTATGTTTTTTTTATGTGATAGGTAGTAGATGAGCAGGCGGATCACCTGATGGTAAGCAATTGACGCCGCCCATAAACACCTGCAACACCAGTGGAGTCACAAAAGCGCTGCCAACCTTTTATCCCCTTCCCACCGAGTAGGCCTCCGGTACCCTCACTCAATCGGCAAAACACAGCACAGGCGATGCTTCACGCCGGTTTTCAGTGAGGCAGTGGTAATCACTTCGGTCGAGCCAGCCCACTCATGCCGAAGCGTGGCTCTCTCACAGTTGTGCTCTGCCTATAATTATAAAATTAACTAGCGGCCGCCCGCGACTTCGTACGCGTGGAGTTAATTATTCACACTTACCGTCATATTTTGGACAATCCACACAATATATTTTTATAAATTGTAGCCTATGTGTTATTCTGATGTATATAAGCTATATTGTGGTAAAGTTTCATTCAAATCCATTCAGTAGTTTTTACGTGAAAGAGAAACAAACATCCATACATCCATACATACAAACTTTCGCCTTTATAATAGTAGTAAGTAGGATAACGAGGACGCCTAGGACTTCTCTAAATCTATTTTAGGCTTGAACGCCTGCGACTTGGGTTTTCCCACCTCGTGCAAGGCGGTACCAGCCACTCCTGTGGCTACTCATGATGGTTTTCCTCAACGGATTCCTACCCGTCGAGGAAAACCATCTCCTCATCCCCAACCAAAACACCCGTCTAATGTTAATAAGGAAAGATCGTACTCAAAACTGGCAAAAAAATATGAACTGGCTGATTCTAATAAGCGTACTTACGCTAGGGTTGTGTCACGGATATTTTTTTTCCATTTAATTTAATTTTCAGATCAAATTAGTTCATTAATTATTTGATCTATGGGTTGCTTTTAGTGCCCCAGGTACAATATAGTCCCAGGGTTCGGTAGGGTCAAAATTTGAGTTTTCGGTGTACAAAAAAGTGTACCTAATTAATATTTCAGACATAAGGACACAGAGACGACGACGTAATGCCATGGTACTAACTACTCACGTCCAACTAAATAGGGACCGAATATCTGTTTCATCAACATTTAGGTAATTTTCTGTTGGTGCGGGAATCGAAACCGCGACCCTCGCTTCTCATCCGCTCAATCCATTGCGCAAACAGGTCGTCTACTAATAATAAAACATGATCCGGGTAATTTCCACTGCGCAAACCACTAATTACGATTTATTGCCGAAAACATCAATAATTTATAAAATAACGTGATACTACTCATGCGAGATATTATGATTAATTTGACGCCAAACAGTTTTATTCTGCAATTTGTCTGCTAATATGTGGACTTTAATTGTCTTATGCATTATTTTTCAGTTCATAGAGATGCTCCACTATATAGCCCAGTGGACAAGACACTCCCATATGGGGACGTGGTTTGAATCCTAAAACCACCTCTGATTTTTTCATGTTAAAAGATGTATGTGCGTAGTTCTTGAAACGCGTAAGTATAAGTAGGTACATGTTTCTGGTCGGTCTGGTTCCTACGTTAAAGGGTTGCGAAGATCAGAACGGCAGTCGCTTCATTGTGATTACTAGCCTCCCCAGAGTCATGGTCCAATCGTACCCCGGGTAAGAGAATTACAAGTTAGGAGGAAAAAGATCATTATTTATTTATTTCACCACATTTTGCAAGGGACATCCCTCCGTAGTATCATTTAATAATAAGAAGATTTGCGTTTTAGCAATAGTCCACTCTATCGAATGCAGGCATACACGGCCGATAGCTAAAATATTTAGAAACACCAGTAGAACCTACGTTTGATTGTAAAGTTATAATAACTTATAATAATCCTCGCGCAAGGTGTCATGTCGGACGAGAGGCTGTGTTTACCCGCTACCTGCGACCACCTGTGCGAGCGGGGGGGCCAGCGCGGGGAGAATTACCCACGAGTGGGGAGATCAGCGACGCTTTGGCGACAAGCTTGGCCAGTGCAAGGTGGTCGTGCAAGATTGGAGATTGTTATTGTGTGCGGCATAAAACAATAGCGATGACCTTAAGTGCGCAGCAAACAATTTTAGTAGAAAGTCTTCTTTTTTACAAATGCGCTAACGGTCATCGCTATTCTTTCATGCCGGCTATACATTTATTGTGAATACCCGCCAAAATTACCCGTAAATAGGGATAATTATGAAGGTATAGTGTTAAACGAGACTACCAGAGGCTGTTTGATCTACTCCTTATTCGTATCCTAAGTCCTAACCAACGACCGTTCTGTAAGAACTGGGGGGCAAGCCTTGGGAAAAATACCTGCAAATTGGGATAATGACAGTGACGAAGTGTCATCCAACACTTAGAAAATCTAATTTTATGGTAGGAAGCGTGGTATTAGTCAGGTATAAATAGCTGACTAATAATACCAGATAAATCTAGCAAATAAACCTAGCAGATAGCGTTCTAGCTAGCGACAAAAATGCGAGTAGGGAGAGCAGCATGGATGGAAAGTTACTTTTTTTAACATGGCTTAAGAGCCATCCTCCTAGTGGAGATTAGTCTCCGATAGCTTCGCCTGAAAAATTGCTGTTTATCCCCGCTACTGGACAAAACAGTATAATAGGGTAAATTTAAGTTGTTAATTTAGAAGTAATTTTCTATTATAGAACATTAGCAATTTCCTCAGCAGCACTGGAAAAAAAAATTGCAAGAAAAATAAACATTGCTAATTTGGAAATCATTTTCTACCCACAAAACCTTGCAAGTGGTGTTTTGTTCGTCAGCTGGGCACCCCGGGCCGCCGGCCGGCGTCTGCCAGTCGCTCTCCCGCGCCCGCGTGATCCGCTCGCCGCGCGCCGCGTAACGTTCCGAAACTTTCCCAGACTTTCCATGCGCGTTCCAGTTTGTTCCACAACTGTGTTCCAATTCTCCTGTTCTGTGTAGTGTTATTGTTGATGTGGTGAGTGTGGCATGAAGATGCGGGGCGCCGGAGGGGCGTTCTGTCTCCTTCTGCTGGCAGCCGGAGCCGCAGCCCAAATCGACACGAGGCACCTATCAGGTCAGTGTCGTGAAAGTTGTGTACCACTTTTTTGGTTTTGGTGAAATGGAACGTTTTTGTAGTTTACGTGCGGATTGTAAGTTGAGATACCCGCTATTTTAATATTAACTTTCAGATTACGATGCTACTGGCACTAAAAAGTTTCTTTTGAATTGTTCCACTAAGAAACTAAGTAGGTAGGTGGGTATCTTATTTACCACAACCTCATTGTGTGTTATCTACCTACCTGCTTAATGACTTCTATAAATGGAGATAATAAATTAATAAAAGAAAATGAAAAAGTTACACTCAAACTTGGGTCTCAAATCGACTGTAGAAATTGAAGTTGGGAATTCTTAAGTTTTAAAGTAATTAAAGTTACATTAATAACCAATACATCATTTTCTTGCTAAGTGCATAGCTATTCCAAGTTTATTTGAGGGACTTTTTACCATCATTAAGCGGTTAAGTGTAGTTTAATGAATAAATTAAGATGTTACTTGACAAACGTGTTCCGACATTCCGATGGTCTTGTCGAAGTTTGCGATTAACTGTATAAATTCGGCGTTTTTACTGTGTAAGTCGAGTTGAAAAAGTGGCCTATATTATTGGCAAGAGTGAAGAAAAGTTATAAAGAGAGTTAAGCAAAAATTGTGACCGAAATACGTTAAACCAAGCGAAGAACCGTTATCGGGGCAGACAGCGCTCGCCGCCGCTCGTTGCGTTGAAGTTGGTTAAAACTAGAAGTTTTTAACCAATTTGAGGCTAAACTTGTTTATACGGTTAAGAAGGTCCAATTTTACGGAAAATTTGGGCGTTTGTTTTTCTGTTGTATTAGTCATTTACCTACGTAAAATTGTGGTAATGTTATTATCATTGTACCTCATTTTTTTAAACCTAATTTGTAAACTGAATTAAAAATGTATACTGTACTTACCTAATGACATTTTTCTTTTTACGATTTAACCTTGGTCTTTGGCAGTAAGGTGAGGTTCATACGATGAAAAAATGTACTTACAGATTGAAGTATCCTAAAGTGGCGCTGTCTGTAGGTATCTTTTTAAAGTCAAATCATCAATCGTAACTTGTACCTATTTAGAACTTGTTAGGTACCTAGTTAGTCTATTTTACGTGACATTCGTGGAACTGTCTGTAACAAATAATTTTTTAAATTATCAGAAAACATTAGTTGCTCAATGTTCTATTACGACTTAGGAAAAACACGTACCGGTAATAAAATAGCTAGTTTGTCACGTAGATACCTACTTAGGACCTACTCTATCGGTTTATTGAGAAAATCACCTTGACCAAGCAAACACGCAGTTACAAATAAAGTATAGTATCGACCTATATATACGCTATAAGTATATATACACGCTGTTTTCTCTCCTTTACCTAAAGGTTGTCTGGAGGAAATCGCTACAAGCGATAGGACCGCATTATTGTACTATCTATAGCTATGTCTATATCTATCTACATATATAAAAAACAAAAAAAGGCCTCCATCATAGATAGATATCAAGTCATCGTTACTATGATGGGATTAGGCTTAATCACTACGTCTGCCTAATGCGGATTGGTGATCACAAACCTAAGTCATGTTCGAAAAATACGAAACTTATGAATACCTAGTTACCTACAAATAGTAGGTAAAACACAATGAAATTCCTTGAGCAGGTTTTAAACACTTTTAGATACACAGTTAATTTATAGAAAGGAACATTTATCCCTATTAATATTATAAATGAAAAAGTGTGTCTGTCTGTATGTTTGTCTTTCTTTCACGGCAAAACGGAGCGACGAATTGACGTGATTTTTTAAGTGAAGATAGCTGAAGGGATAAAAAGTAACATAGGCTACTTTTTGCCCCTTTCTAACCCCCCATTTTAGGGAAGTGGGGGGCGCGAGCGAAGCCGCGGGCAAAAGCTAGTTCTTTCATAAAGGTATCATAAAATTTTAGAAAATTTTCCTAAATATTTGCTTATAGAGCTCATTATAAATTCGTTTGAATGGAGTCTCTAATAGTCAAGTAATGAGATGGCAAATCCGTCATTATTGCTATACATTTTGCAATAATTGAGATTGTAATAATAATTGAGAAACTTTTCTAACGAGTATTCGTCATCACCAAACTTTTTTAAAATCTTCAAGAAACGAACCTATACCTTCCTAAAGGGCCGGCAACGCATCCGCACTCCTTTGGTGTAGCTGATGTCCATAGGGCGGCGGTGTTCACTTTACCATCAGGTGACCCGCTTGCTCGTTCTCCTATACTAGAGGTATATAAAAAAATATATATATATTAGATAACATTTTATATCATAAGGTCTTCCAAATTACGCACGCAGCTCGCAGTTTGTCGGCAGATAGGTATTCTTGTTGAGATTTCTCTTAAAATGTTTTAGATATAAGCGTACTTCAATACCACACTGACGAAAGTTAAACATCTATACAACCAAGTATTGACATAACTACTGTTTAGGAAACTAAGAATTTTATTTGGACCGATCTTTATTTTCGTTCTTATGTTTGATCGACACACAGTCTGTATGGAGAGCAGCGGATTTTTTATGTTAACACTCGTCTTTTGTTTCGGTGGAGCAAAGCATCACTAGGAAGTACTTAAAAGGTCTTTTGACTGCAATCATAGACTAGAAAACTAAAGAGAGATCCCCTAAAAGTTAGGCCCTTTTTTACGCTACACGTGTGATTGGATTTTTTACGAGGAAAAGACATCAACGCGCTTTTGTTCATATTTAAAATTAATAATTATTTTATCCTTTGTATTCTTGGCCATTCTGTTGACAAAAAACATAGAAACAAAGGATGAACAATACTTTATGAACGATGGGAAACCTTTTAACTATTCTACCAGTTTGTATCCTTCATCCCGTGTTGCCAGTACTCTTGTAAAAGTCGACACTACTTCACGGACGATTCACTACCAAAAATAAGACAGGATAGGATCGCAATGTGTCACACATTATGTCGGCTTGTCCAAATAGTCAAAATTAGAAGTAAGTATAGTTTAGTTTTAAGAAAAGATACTTAATGTATGAGCGGACATCGAACGTAAAGATGTTTAAACGGAAAAATCGACGTTCTGGCAACACTGTCATCTTCTTATCACACTATTAAAGATCAGACGGCAGTCAACAGCAGTCCTGCAGTGGACTGAGACAGGCTGATGATAAGGAAAGTATCAGCCTATTTACTGTCTCACTGCAGGGCAAAGGCCTCCATCATAGAAATCAAGTCATCGCTACTATGATGGGATTAGGCTTAATCTCCACGCTTGCCTAATGCGGCTTGGTATGGTACGTAGCTATTAATACTTCAATGAGCTATCTTGACTAAATGTCTTAGACGATTTGCTTGGGCTTACTAGTTAGGGGGAGAGGGGGGGGGGGTCTTGGTTCCGGATGTTTCTTCACGCTTCGTTTGAATTTGGTGTCAGGTCAATGTCTGTGATGTTTGATATTTATTTTAAGTAACTCTTGCAATAAATAAACTGCTGCTTAAAATAACACTTAACTCCCATCTTGACTTATGTACCTCAACACGAAGTGTGTCAAGCGACGCCGGGGCACAATACTAGTCCTCGGCCGACATTGACCGCCGGAAGGCTATTGAGACGTGTGTGTCTCCACAATGGGACATTTCCGCCCACACAGCTAGCAACCCACACACGAGAATCAACTCTAATATTTCAACTATTAGGTAGAATGTTGAAGAGTCAAAATGCAGAGTGTCAACAAAACTCATTTTGAAGCTTAAAATGGTGGGTTAAGGTGCATTGTAGTGATAGCAGAGTGAATCTAAGGTCTGTTGTATAATTAAGCGATTTGGTAGCTCTGTGTTAACGCTGTTGATTTGTTAAGGATATCATTGGAAAGTTACAAGACTCCCTTTCTAACTTTTCTATAGTAACTTAAGAGACGCCCCCAGCTATGACTGGACTGGTGCGATGAAGCATTGGTAGTGACCCTGCCTCATACGTCAGAGGTCGTGGGTTTGATTCTGGTGAAACATTTGTGTGATAAACTCTTGCATTTGTTCACTTATGTACGATTTGTAAATCATCTGTTGTCTTAATCCGTAACACAAGTACTTAAGCTAACATACTTAGTTCCTACGGAATTAGGTCACTGTAATGTAAGAAAAAAATGTGTATATTTTTTTCTAGAAGAGAAGAGGCCTAAGCTTCTGTATATTACTCATAGATAAATTTTAAGACTACCTACTGTCTTTTCGGAAATAAATAGGTTTGAAGACTGGCACGTCAATGACATTTTTATGATAATGGCCCTACTATCGGTCTTGTCGTACTATATATTTTTTTTCCAAATACCGAAATGAAAAAAAAAAACAAGCTACATGTTTAGACAGATCCTCTCCGCGCGTTTGGTAAAGTGAACGCCAAACATCGATTTAAATTCGCAATAATGAACACACTAAGTCAAGATGGCTATCTAATTTATAGCAATTCTTACAAGTACATAGTACATCTTCAGTTCTTTGCCCAGCGAGCTAAACAAATCTTGCGTCTCTTTTCTCCCTGCGGCCGCGAAAGGGACGGGCGATCGGCTTCGCAAACTGGTTTCGCGTTACCTTGAACCAGAGAAGGCGAGGTGACGGATCAGTTATTTTGATGGTATAGTGTAACATTCAATTCGTTTGAAAGAAATAAGAGAAGTATCAAAGATACAAGGGTCCCATTTGAAATGCCATGGTTGGTTTTTTTTTGTTGATCGGCCAACGCTTAACCACAATTTCACCTAATGGCAAGCGTCGATGAGATAGACCTCAAGGATATACTAGCTAGAGTATAGCCTTTTGTTTCGAAGATGTGTGTTCACTCTTGCCTTACAGATAAATAATTCACACAACATCTCATACATTGACATGACTCCGTATTATGTATCTTAAGCACACTTGTGTTACAGATACAGACAACGGAGGAAACACAAATACAATACTTATCTAACACCCAGACACTGATCATATACAAGTGTTCATAACACGAATATTTTTTCTAGGGTGGTGATCAAACCAACGACCTTTGGCGTATGAGGCAGGGTCATTACCAAATGCGCCATGCGGCCAGTCTAGGATGTTACGCGTTTGTCTAGAAGATGCGTGTTCATTCTTGCCTTATAGACCTCCAATCTTCATGCAATTAACTTTTTTTTATGATATACCTAGGTGGCAGAGGTTAGGGGAAAACTCGCCCGAAAAAAACACTCACGAGGATTTCAAGATTTTTATGCTAGTTACTGGCTCTAACTTAACTTTTTTTAGTATTAGAGTTAAGACAGTACTATCATCACAAAAATATTGCTTGGTAGGTTCACGCCGGTTTTCTATGAGTTGGTATTACTCCGGTCAAGCCGGCCTGTTCATGGCGAAGCGTGGCTCTCCCACGGTTAGTTAAAATTAAAATAATAATTATCTTAGTCTTTGCTCCTATTTCATTAAGCAAGTTTTAATACACAACTAGAAGCTGCCTTGAGGCCAGTTGCTCACTTTGTAGCAGCTTATTAAATGTTTTTATACTGATCCCAGGATACGGCTAGCTTATCTTAAGGTTGTTGATGAGAATCTACATATTATTTTTTAAAATACTTTGCAAAGTTATAATAAGTCGTCAAATTAAAATATGGAATTCATTGCAGTGTTTAAAAAAAAGTGAATGAGTCAGTGAGATAGGTACAAGATGAGGCTTTCGAGTCTTTTAAGCAGCTGATGGACACTGTTTCGTGTGTGTGAGGTTACCGCAGGCCTAATTTGGGGGAAGGGAAAAATGTTGGCAGCGTACTTGTGACGCTGTGGGTGTTCATGGCGGCAATTGCTTAACATCAGGTGATCCGTCTACTCGTCTGCCACCCATCATGCTAACCAACTTTAAAAATACATACCCCCTTTAGGAGAAAATACTTAAAGTTGGGAACCCTGCACGCGCGGTGAGTACCACAAAATAATAATAGTCAGTAGATTGACGCAAGCAATCAAAAACCGATACGCAAATAACGATACGTATTTAGCCATTCCATGTGGCTTCATAATTAAACTAATTAATAGACTGGCTTTGGCTTTGGTTATAAACGCAGCTCAGCTGCCTTAATTACATGTATTTAACATGGTAAAATTATTTTCTATTGGGTTCGTAGAGTCCTATGTTACAGTGTTGCTAAATCTAGTTTCAAATATATTTTCCTTAAATTAGTCTTGTATTCAAATTGTTGCATTTTTATTGGTCACCTTTATGAAAGTGACATCATTTTAAAACCATGGCAAATTTTAGTCTCCATTTTGTATTATGAGGGATAGTCTCATATACTTAGTCCCATGCGCGGTGTTTCGCCGAGTGAGTGGGTGAACAGGAGGCCCAATCCGGGGGGAAGGGCAGCTTATAGTATGACAGCGCACTTTAGTGTGACTCCACTGGTATCTATGGGGGGCGGTGACCGCATCGAGTGATCCGTTTGCACGATTTGAAACAAATTAGTACGTACAGCCACACATCACAGTATACAAAACTGTATTTTTTTTTAATTGACTCTCATCTTACTATCAAACACATTAGGTTGAATATCAATTGAGGACAGGTTGTGGTAACCAAATGTCTGGCTGTCTGTAACATAAAAAGTCGATGTTATAGGTATTTAGTAAGCGATATTTCCATTACTTTTTGAGAACACTAATTAAGGCTTGTCATAAAACCTAAAATATAGGTTCTGGAACTGATAGTAAGACTTGCTAGGTTTTTAATTAGTGTTTATATATTTAGCCAAATATTAAAGAATTTCTGTTTACTCTCATGTTGGTAATTAGCTACCTGAAGAAAGCATGAAACGGTTCGTCAAAAAGCAAATATTTTAATAAACAGTGACTCCTCTTAATTAACGGCAAAACTCAGTCCCAAATGAGTCTAAACGACTTTCTTAGGCAGACTTAACATCACTTAATTTGAAACTTATTTCAGTGCGTAGGATTTCTGACCCACTTAATTGAAAAATTATAATCTTAGACTAATTTTAATTAAACACTGTAAGACTTAGCGACATATCATAAATATTCATGACGTCGGTGGTTTGGTGTGTTCTTGCGATATTATCTACATTTTCTAATTAAAATATATTACGGCTAAGATTGAAAGTTATTGCGTAATGAATTTGGGAAAGTGACTATCCATATTTTAGTTCGAAATTAAACGTTATTTATTATACAGGGAGCACGTCTATTTAACACCAAATATATGTCTAAATTTAAAATGTTTTGAGACCTTAACTTTGCTGGTTCAGCTGAGCCGAACTTATTTTCTGTTGTGTAATTAGGTTCTTAACGATCTAGGTCGTATATTTTATATTTAACTTGTTCTTTAAGATTTTGTACCTACCTATACTGAATAAAACAAGCATGTAGCGCTCTCACTCTATCTGGTGCCACAGAATACCAGCGTCATTGCTAAGTAAGCAGTGACATAATGCTGAGTGCCGTTTTGGTAGCATAAGTTTAATTTTAATTTTAGTTTTCAGTTTCTATTGTAATTTGCTCCAAATAAATATTTTCTATTCTATTCTATATTTATTTAACTTTTTCTTTAAGATTTTGTACCAACCTATACTGCACTTAGACTTGTATAGTTTTAATGGTTGAACAAAGTCTTGCAAACGGATTTTTGGGGAACTAACGGAGTTCCCATGTTTTATAACCAATGGGGATCGTATCCTATGACGTAAGCGCTAGCGGCGCCATCATTAATTTCATGACTTTATTGACTCAATGTTTCACGCTGCAACAATAAGCCGAAAGCGGTGGGAAAGCAACCGACGTACTCGAGGCAAAGCGTTAGCTCGAGTTTGCCTCGAGTACGCGTGGACTATGCGATCGCTGCAAGACGAGCTGCAACGGATTACCCAAGCGAGCGCCTATGCGATGATGGTAAGCTATTACCGCCGGCCATAGACACCTGCAACATCAGTGAGGTCACAAGTGCGCTGACTTCCTTTTAACCCCCCTCGCCCGATCGCTGCTTCACGCCGCGTCTTCCGTCTCTGCTTCACGACGAGGTCTTCTGTGATGTATCTCTCCGCCCGTTTTAAATTTGTCGACTACCGTCTTTCCGACCTTCGCAATCTTAACCTTAACACAAGGGAACCAGACGAACTAGATATAAACTAATCGATAGCACAAAATAGTTAACAACCACCAGCGAGGTATCGATATTTCGTAAGGCATTTTCACTTGCACACCGGCGTCGCGTGCGCATGTTTTTTGCCTAGTATTGCGCTTCCTTCATGACGCAAGAGAAAACGAATCCGTGAGTAATCACTACTGCCGCTAGGGGGCGCTGGGAACGAGCAAAAAGTTTTATGTAAGGCGCGAAAAAATTGGTTCTACTAGGAAATTGTTGGTGATGTTTACCTTTTTAAATCGTGTATCTGTTAAGATATTGAATTTGTTTTTCTTATGTGATAGGTGGCAGACGAGCATACGGACCACCTGATGGTAAGCGATTGCCGCCGCCTATAGACATCTGCAACACCAGGAGAGTCCGGTACCCTCACTTACTCAACGAAACACCTGTCACCGATCTTCTTCTGTGAGGCCGTGCTGTCCGAGCCGGCCCATTCATGCCGAAGCGTGGCTCTCCCATGGATGCAAATAGTGTTTGACCTTATTTTACCGAACCAAATTTTCTGAGCCGGTACGTGATTTAAATCTTCCAACGAATTCCTAACTTCATAAAGACAAGTGCTTGGTCCTGATCGAGTACTGTTTTGACATCTTTGCCCATCGTGTAAACTGTGATGAAAAAAATGGTAAAATTTGCTTCGACTTTTGTATATAGCGCTATGTAGCACAAAAGTATCAGAAAGTCAATTTTATACACAGTCTTCAATAAACATGCATCACCATCAATGTATGATAAACTAACTTACGTCCATACGTAAGTTTGGCTAACATTAAGTTAACTATCGCTTTCAACTTCATCCATTGCCGTTTACCTTTGAAACTGCATACGGAACTCAGCACACCAGGGTTAATGTAAATCAGCATTAAACTAAGCTTCGCTTTTCCGTTTGTTTACCCGTAGTTGGTCGACATACTTGCGCATAAGCATTTAGTAAACTGCCGCAGTATACAAAGATGACAGTGAGGTAACAGCTTGCTTTCAAATTTTATGGCAGAGTTTCGGGAAAAGCAATTGAAAAAAAAGAAGTTCACAATTTTCTTTGCAAAATTGTATGTATTACTCATCGGATCTGTTCTTCTTTGACCTCTCGTCTTCCTGTTTTCCAATCGTTTGGGGCCTTGCTTCGCTGCTAAGTATCGATATCTTTTAGGTTGAAATTTAGGAAGTCGTAAAATAGGAGGAACCTATTTTGACGTTACAAACGTACATATCCAATGAGAAAACTCATTAAGTTTCCAATATATTATAGCATTTGCCCATTCCTGGACGTATACATGCTCATCTCTAACCCAGGCTTCCTTCATCCAGTCACTACCAGCAGTACTCATACGGTATAATGGTAATACTATTAATGCTGTTAAGAAATTAGAAGCTGTTTTCATTCCAAGCACATATTGTGTTCACTATAAACCATAAATATGTACATACCTAGCTTTCAGTGGCGTGTAAAGCCTGAAGATAGTTAAAAATTTGGTAACAGGTCCTTTTGCAAAGCCTGGGTTCCAAATATTATTATTAATTCTGTTTCAAGTTTAATTGATAATTATCAATTAAACTTGTTTAAACAGATGTCTCTCCTACCTCGGAGAAACATCTATTTAAAAACAAGTTTGAGTTCTTTCGTTGGTATCATATTTTCAGCACCAAAGGAACATGTATCACTGTTATTCATTAAACTATGGCACCATAGATAAGGAAGTTACGCCTTGCAGGTTTGGAGGTGATGGCTGCATTCGGCCTTAAACTAGAAAACGCGTGCGCATGGGGGTCATTATCAGTGGCGTCTGCTCGTTAGCGTGATAACACGATTCGATAACTAATACCATGGAGACATTGACCCCTTACCAAGTGATAGGTGGCAGAAGTGTAAACGGGTGACTTGATGGTAAGCGATTACTGTGGCCTACGGGTGTCCCGCATCACCAGTCAAGTCACTTGTGCGCTTTCAACCTTTCCCCCTTTCTTCCGAATTGGGCCTCCGGTACTCTCACTCACACCTCTTCACGCCAGAGTTCTATGTGGCTAGTTGGCTACTGGTCGGGCCGGCCCATTCATGTCGAAGCAAAAACTATCCACATTATTTAACGAGATGGTTAGAAACCAATAAAGTACCCAATTACTTTATTGGTTATCCTTATTATTGGTTGATTCGCTTAGCACCCCCGAGTACATGTACAGTTAAAAACATGAGTTGTGACACAAATTTCGCATCTTATAACTCTAATGTACCCCAAAGAATAAGAACTACAAACTGCAAAATAAGTTGCTGTTGACTGTACAATCACGTGCACTATTCAAGTATACACACCTCATTCAAATATGAACCTTATAGTCCCGGCATAAGAGTCGAGGTGCTTACAATTTACTGCAGGTGACTTGACAGACTAGCAAACAGTTAATTCATTGGTAAACGGGAATCGGTTCCGACGTCTGGGGAAGGTTGGCAGCAATTGGTGTGGTTTCCAGGAATCGTTGGAAGCCGGTAGACCCGTAATCCGATACTCGGGGTTCATTAGGGGGGACTAGGGTTGTCAACAACCAGTTTCTTGAGGCTACAATAGCATTTTCCACCAATCTCTGCCATCGTTCTTTTTACGCTACTGTGGCAAAGTTTAAAAGGAAGGGTTATAATTTTGTTGTATAGCATTTTGTGCGATATGATATGCTATGTTTTTATGCGATAGTATGCAAGTCGATTGTCATTTTGATGAATGGGATATTTTTTTGTAAACGTTCGCTAGTTACTTGTACGAATGATGATTTAATGGACATTTTTGAACCACAGTGTTTTCTTATCACTATTCAATGGGATTCGACCAATCTTTATCCGACAGTAATGGTATAAGTTGTAGTACCTAACATAAAGCTGTCATTCCATCGACAAATCGAAAAAATAGTAGAATCGTCGGACCTTAGTATCCACCAGTCCAGTTAAGTCTAGACTTACAGAAGTTGAAGTGTAAATTAATTTGAATCTATCTTAAGAAGAACTTGCAATTTACGAGGTGGCAGCCCTACCAGAAGGCAAAGTCCTTTTATTTTGATCAAAGGGATTTGATTAGTGCGAGTTGGCGGGGATTAGGATGCGGTTAGATACCGCTTCGACTCCTGATTACTTATGGCTTTAAAGCGATAAACATCGGCGCCTAATCGTATTTGCAATCTATTCTTATAATAGGTACTGTTAAATACAATCGTGGGAGAGTCCACGCTTCGGTATGAATGGACCGGCTTGTCCGGGTTGATAATCACGGCCTCACAGAAGACCGGCAGAAGCAGCACCTGCGCTGTGTTTCGTCGAATGAGTGCGGGGACTGGAGTTCCCAACTTGGGGGAAAGGAGGTTAATGGTTGTCAGCGGACTTGTGACTCTACTGGTGTTGCAGGTGTCTATGAGCGGCGACTATCGCTTACCATCAGGTGATCCGTCTGCTTGTCAGCCACCTATCACATAGAAAAAAAATTGACACACGACATTCTGCCTAATGCATGGGTCAATGCGCTCTTCGAAATTAATGTCATCTAGAGCTGACCTTCTATGTCAATTTATATTGTGCTTGAATTAAGGTAGCTTCTCTGTGACCTCCTAATACTTAAGCACAACTTAAACTTGAATTAGCCGACATTCCCTGAACTTAAGTAGTTATGGGGGGTTATTTTTTTCTATTGCCAAGTTAGATTAAACCCGCTGTCTAAGTTCTTGCATAAGTATTGAACGGGGTAGAGATGTAAGAGTTAGTCCAATCTTTCGACAAATATCGATTGAAACCGATTTAAAAATCGTCATATTTTTTTGAGTATTTAATTTGGTAATGCATATCAGCTTATATTAATAAATTAATTAATAATAAAATAAATACTACGATGGGATTAGGCTTAATCACCACGCTTGCCTAAGGCTGCTTTTCCACCAGAGCTGTGCGTGGTGGAAACCAACTCTGGTAGAAAATCAGCCTTATGCGGATTAGTGATCACAAACCCGAGCTATGTTCGAAAAATTTTAAACGTACTTTTGCTCGACCCGGTAATCTAACCAGGACCCCGGAATCACGGCCTTAAATTTGGCGGTTTTAAATTATGAAAATGCTAAATAGCGCTCTTTTGCTAATGGACCCTTCATTGGCGGCGACACTATTATCGGTTACTATGATCGAATACCAAGCAAAATAACGATTTTAAACGTTTTATTTAACGGATGTCCCATCTCTAGAGGGGGATCTTTCGACCCGCTTGCCAATACGAGAGGGTTAAGCTAAGTGAGTTTGTGAAATTGTGACAGGTTTGAGACGAGTCGAGACGCTTGGGAACCGTCGGCTATGGATTCTTAATGCTGTTTTGACGGGGCCAAATGAGACGGGGAGATGACAGATCTTAATTGGTGGTTTTAAGAGTTTTTCAACTTAAAACAAACCAATGGATCTCAGAGTGTCCTTCCTTAATTTTTTCTTCATTTCATAAGTGGCAGACGAGCTGACGGATCAAATTATAGTAAGCGATTATGGTAAGATGCACAGACGGAGCCACAAGTAACCCTGTTTCCCCCCATTGGGGTCTCCAGCACACACGGGTACCTTCACTTACTCGACGAAACACAATCGTATGTAACAGCATACTTAAGGCAGTGCACTTACCAACAAGATCGTGACCAATTTCATAACAAACCAGGGGTTACCAACCTGTCCAACTTAAAACTACAATTTACTAAAGTGTTTACATTCCGAAGTTGATGTTTACATGAACTTGGGGATTTAGTCTGGCCCAATTTGTGATTCAAAAGTTTGCTATTCAAACTTATTATGTCGCACAAAAGCCGGGTGTAAGGCGACGTGTGGCAAACGACGTTGAGGACTTTAAACTTTCTCAATTTGTTGTACCAATTAGGATTTTTAACAGTAGCAGTAGACTAGGTTCCTGCTTCCTTCCCCTCCAGTGGTATTCCTCATTACTGAGGGTCGTGATTCCTCCCATTGGAGCTCAATTTTTCCCTTATAATGGTTCTCCACCTGCTTCTGTCTTTTGCATCCTGGAGGGCATCATGCAGCTTGGTGTCCAGCATTGTGTACTTGTTCCGACCATCTAATTGGACTACGACCTCTGGGTCTCTTTCCATCTACCTTGCCAGTGACCATATGTTCATCTTTCCGGTTGTCAGGTTCCTGCTTAAAGATTGCGAAAGTCGGCAGTCGCATTATTGTAATCATTAGACTTACCTTGGTGTTCAGGGTTTAATCTAAAAAAAACTAGCTTACGTAATACTTGATCGAGCCCTCACCACGCGTTATTAATGTCACAAACCACAACAAAGGCACTTTGTAGCGGTTCCAATCTCTGACGCCATTGGTTAACAACTCTATTGATAAAATTAAGTATTTACTATATAAAGGGCTATAGAATATTCACATCAAAATATAACAAAAGAATAAGTGCGGGAATATTCTCATTCACGAATTAAATTATTGCGGTTGGATGCCATTTTTCGTTGTTATTCATAATAATTCCACGCTGTATGTATTTAAACGAAACTTATCCATGTCAGCAAGATATAAAGACTGTAATGGCCATATTTTGAAAATACAGTATTGGTAAACGGAAATGCTGATACGAGCCAAACTGTTGCTAAGCTGAAATAAATGTCGTATGTTAGAATGATATATGACATTTTTATGGTTTTCGTATCAAACATTTTTATGTTTTTCAGAGAGTACTTTTTCATATTGTACAGAGATTTTCCATGACAACTGGTAGCTATTTGTTTGTTCAGTTTCCTTCTATTTTTATTTCCTGTTTATCTTTTTATTTATATTTTGTCTTTGTTGTTAATGTATAAGTGGAGACAAATTAAGAATTTATTTATTATTATTATATTATTATTATTGTCTTTCCGGATTGACGTCTCTATTTTTCTGTCATCGTTCTGTAGTGATTCCATTCACCATCATCTCATACAGGGGATTGCAGCATTTTGGGAACATTGCCACAGGGGCCTACTATTTTTTAATTTTTCTTTTTGGTAGGTAGTTTATTTTAGCTTTAGATTATAGTTATTGTTTTCTTGTGCTTTCTTATTACTTCATCATCACATATAATTCCTGGTTGATTCCAAAGCTCACTTCGAAATCTGGGGTACCTAAGTTTGAATTATTATAGAGGAGGAGCCGCCAGAACTCTTAGTACATGTTGTTATTTATTATTAATATTAATGTAAATGAAAAGGTTTCCACTCCCTGTTCGTCCTGTCTCACCACGTTGTTCGGCCGGTAATACTCGTATGTCCGAATGCCAATCAGCGCTTACACTATAATAATGACCGACGGACGGACAAATCGCGGCACATACAATGCGTCCAAATTGACAGAGACACAATAGCAAGCTTTGTCATCACAATGCGGTGGTAGAAACGCCTCCAGGGATATTATGAATAAGCGTCTACGCTGATAACCTTTAATGACCCTTTTCCTTCCCGATTGGGCCTCCAAATCCCACATTCACTCGGCGACACATGGAGGCGCTATAATGCATCTAGAAAGTCATGAAATGAATTGATGTAACCACTGCAGCTTACGTCATAGAGTATGGTAGCCTTATCTATTTTCTATCTATAAAGAGTTAACATCTATAGACAATGACAAGACTTATAGGTAAACCGAAAATACGAAACACTAGCGCGATGTAATCGACGCCGAGCGCCATCTATTGGTTTGTATTCAGTTTGGAACTGCCTCGAAGCGAAGAGGAAGGAGGCAACTAGTTGGTTATAAAGCATGCGGACTTCGTTAGCTCCTCAAAAACCGTTGTGACTTTCTTGACGTATTATATATCACGCCGGTTTTATGTAAAGTCACGGTATCACTCCAGTCAAGGCCCATTAATGCCGTAGCTTGGCTCTCCGTCACAAAATTTCGTTGTCTATCTGTCATTGCCCCTGCCAGTTCATCTGACAGGTTCTATCTCCCTCACACACCATTCTGAACGTTATCTTACACCACTGTATACTTAATTAGTTGCTATTGTTGAAACAAGTGGTGCGGTTTTGTTAAACAATGCGTTTCTGTGTGAAATATTAATTTTGCATGTAAATTGGCTTAGTGCCAATTGTTTCTTGTAAATGAATGTCTAAGGCGATGAACTGCCGAGGATATTTGAGGGTGCCGAATGCCGAATGAGTGAGGGTACCGGAATTCCAATCGAGGGGAACGGGGTTTTTATAAGGGTGTGACTCCAGTAGACCAGTACTCTACTGATGTTGTGGGAGTCTAGAGGCGACGGCAATCGCTTAGTTAGTTAACCCGACTTCTCATCTGCCACCTATCACATAAAGAAAACAATAAACAAAATCCTGCAGAGCTTGTTCTTCGGATAGGGACCACGACCACAGATTATATAATAGATACGGTTCGCTTTTCGTTCGTACATGACAACCACACATCAGATTACCACAATCTGTCAAATTTCCTCAATTGATATTCAACTTAATGTGTTTGACAGTGAGATGACAATCCTGTGAAGAAATTTGACAGTTTTGTATACTTTGATGTGTGGCTGTAAGTACGTTAAGTTATGTCATGCCACCTGTCAAAATTCAACCGAAGTGCCCCAACCAAAACACAGTACATTGAGAGCGGAGTTTAGTAAACGGACGATTATTTGAGTAACAATAGTTCTCGCTAAGTATTGCGCGGTGCCGGCCGGTGCCAGGCGCACGCGCCTAGAGCTGCGCGCGCGCATGAATGTCGATAGGTGACCTTAGCGACGCAGAATTTATAACTTCTATCGTAGGGGTCAAGGACTTAACCTTTTTCTGAATTGGCATTTTGCTAAAAAATATGGCTTGTATGTAACGCATAGTGCGTCATTACGTTGCTCAGATTTGTATGTAATCCTACATATACAATTCCATACTAAAAGTGTTAGAAACAGTGACTCCAACAGCGCTGTCATTTTAGTGTAGAATAGGTCGAAAAAAAATTGTGTTTTCGACCTATTTTATAGGTAGCTAATTGGTTTTAAATTCCGCGTAAGAAACAGTCTAAAGGAGGCACGTTACGAAAAAACCGTGGGAGAGCCACGCTTCGGCATGAATGGGCCGGCTTGACCGAAGTGCTACTTCAGCCTCATACAAAAACGGAGTGAAGCACGCGAACGCTGTATCTCGTCCAGTGAGTGAGGTAGCCGGAGGTCCATTTGGGAGGAAAAGGGGTTAAAGGTTGGTAGTGCATTTGTGACTCTACTGGAGTTGGAGTTGTCTATGGGCGGCGGCCATCGCTTACCATCCGTTTGCCACCTATTACATTAAAAAAAAAAACCTGCAAAGCCCCTAGCCAGTGCCAAAAAACTCTTCTATATCAATCCAGTCAGTGCTGTCCATCTATATTTGTGTCATATTTATAGTGGTGGGTATTTTTTTAAGACTCGACACGGTTATCGACGTCCCCTCCCTAGCCCTGCGCACGCGCAGAACCAGTCGGAGCTTCCCGTTGGCACCGGTCGCATAGTTTTCTCGCGTCCGCACAGCATTTTCCACATTACATTCCTGGTAGCAGGAACATACTCGTTACATGCTAAGCTTATTTAATTACTAGATTACATAACGAGTTAGTACATAATGATATACGTGGTGATGGCTAGAGCAACGGTAATCCGGTGAGACGTGAGAGAGTCACGCTTCGCTATGAGTGGGCTGGCTTGATTGCAGTGATACCACACAAAAAAACTTCACAGAAGACCAGCGTCTGTCCAAACGAGGGATACGGGATTAAAATGCTGGCAGTGAACTTGTTACTCCGCTGGTCTTGCGGGTGCCTATGGGCGGCAATAGCTTACCATCAGGTGGTCCGTCTGCTCGTTTGCCACCTACCTATCATATAAAAAGGACGCCTCGATGTTAAGTGATAATATTCTTAACGATTATTTGGTTATTGCCCAATTTTAAACAAATAGGAAAACAGGGACATACAGTGCGCAAGAGAAGATGTGCGCAGACTTGTCACTTAGATAGGCAGGCATTTTTATTATGATAAAGATTCACAACAACATAGCAATTTACAATCCATACAAAATCAGTATAAGGCTGCATAACTTAAAGATAGCCTATTATAGGTAAATACAGCATTTTTGAAGTAAAATTAGACTAAAAAATAAAAAATAATAAAATAAAACGCACATTACGTAAATAAACACGACACAAGTCAAATAGCTCTTTACTTTTCTTGGAATCAACACATTCTCGCTTAATATATTGTCTTATCTCAGCTTCCAGACAACCTTAATTATAATTTTTCGTCTCGTACGAGGCAATTTAGTTTACCGTCGTACTTAGTGGAAATAATTAGGAGCTTTCGTCCGATCGTTAGTATAAAAGTATCTTATCTTAAGCCACCGACACGTTCGTAATGCCCTATTGTTTCCTCCATTACTTACTGTTAATCCTGCGCTTGTCTGACACCAGGGCACAGTGGGGAGGGAACAGTGAAGTCAATAGAAAGAAACTTATAAGTAGTTGCATGAAAGCAGATCTTAAGAATTAGGCATAACAGTATATATAGAGATGAAGGAATATTAGGGTAGGTACAGACAGAGTTTGTGACAATCTGTTTGTTTGTGAGTTTGTGGCGTAGCGACATGTGAGAGTGCTCGGTATTTTTGTCACCATCCCTTTGTGTGTGATTATTTTGTGGCTGACATTACAATTCAATTCAAAAGTGTGCAATTTCATAGTTGACTGTTGCAATAATTTGAGCAATGGTAGATTAATTAGTAAACAAGAACGTGTAAGAAAGAAAGACAAACAGACTGGTGTCGGTACGGACACTAACGAGTATAATTTTGTCAAATCATAATAATCTTCCACTGGTTCGGAGTGTCGATTTGTGAGTGTCTAATGTGTGCACTCTTGTGCTAAGGAGTTACCTCACGTCCATTTCATTTTATTGTGCCAAGTTTCCCGCATCATTGGTCGTAGAAATTGAGTTGTCAGTATGTGTGTGTTTGTAAATAATAGCAAAGCTTTGTTAGTACGTGAGAAATATATGAAATGCAATCCGACTTGTTCATTTATTTTAAACAATAAAGATACTATCGGTCTATATATTTTGTGAAAGAATTTGATCCTTCATTTTAATTTTATGTCTGTGTTTGTCTGTGCAAGTTTTACTTTTTCAGTGCAGAATTCTATTAACTCACTTTCGATGCTCAGTCATTAAAATTGTATGAATTTATTAAGACGTGTAGAAATGGTAATCGCAAGAGAGCATTTTTTAAATTGATTTTACATATCAATTTTTTAGTCTAATTTAAAGAGTCGAAAAGTCTTTGAGCATATAAATGGACGGATTCTTTCCCCCTTATTACAAAAAGAAGACTAAAGTTAGTTACTTACTTTTTGAACGTCACGTGACAGCATTAGTTTTAAACCAAAACTAACTAGAGGCTTTATATCTAAATATACTAGAAAAGAGCTGTATTAAATCAATAAAAAAAGCATTTGATTTTCGATGTAGGGACAGTCGTTATATCTTCGCTAAAATGCAGTCTAATCAATCCACTTTATGAAGAGACGAAAACATTGCGTCACTTATATTTTGTGATGAATGTTATTTTGCTAAATAGCAACTCAATTACTGACTGATTTGACCTGCATTTAAATGCAAGTCATCATTGTATGGCAGGTCAAGTTTGTTAGTCAAAATTGCTTCGTCGGCCATTAATGAGGTCGAACATGTTTTAGGGCTTGTTCCACAATGTAAAGATTAAAGCGTCACATAACTATATTATTATAGACGGGAATTAACGCGACGTTATTTTTAAGCACATAATTATGATACTTACTGCTTGACGTTTCGGCTGCGTTACAGCAACCGTGATCACAAGCGGACTCAAGTAAGTATATAACTATGTGCTTAAAAATAATAAAAGTAATAATGCAACGCGAAAATCTAAAGAACTATAAAGCGTCTCATAGTAGTATCTTCTCCTTAGTTGTGGTCACATAGCTATGCAACACAAATTATTTCGAGGATAAAATTTATCTGTAAAACTCATAGATGCAATCGACAAACAGCGCACGTCTATTGGTACGGAGTGGAATTAATGTTCCGAAGCTGAGGGCTGGCCACTAGTCTTCTATACTATTTATAAAGAGATAACTTCTATAGACAACGACAAGGCTTATAGGTAAACCGAAAACACGAAACGCTTGCGCGATTGGAAATTGAGTACAGCGCCATCTATTGGTTAATTTCTGAATTACGGTCCCGAAGCGAAGTGAGGGCGGGCCACTAGTCTGAGATAAAGGGCTTTATATGCAAAACGCTATAAATTAATGGAAAATATTCAACACTTTATCAACTGTTAGCCATATAATTGCAGCGTGACATTTTCGCGGTACAGTCTACCAGAGTTTTACGAATGGCTGGATGGCGCATTTGGTAGTGACCCTGCCCCATACGCCAAAGGTCGTAGGTGCCCCACCAGGAGACCTATTTTTGAATTTTCGCTTCTTCCGAACAAAACCACTCGTTTTGCAAATCACTTCATCTCGTAAGTCGCATGATCCAAAATTTTCCCTATTTTTGAAATCACTCGCTTAGGGTATTGCCAAGCTGGTCAAAGTCTATTACGAGTTAAAACTATTTTTAACTCGTTTCAAGTTGACGTAAATGCGTCCACTCGCTTCACGGAAACGAGTGGTTTATACCACTCGTTGCAAAACAGTCGTTTTCGAATGATTCAAAAATCCGGATGTCAAAAATCATGCGAGTCACACATTTTGTAGTGTGACGACAATACAAAAATAGGTCTCCTGGTGGCTTATAACGAAGACGTCCCGTAACGAATGAGAATATACCTGTCACATTCAAACAAAAGCGCGTACAGCGCGTGTGAATGAGAGGGGAACTCCGATTCGGTCGTAACGTCGACTTCAAATTAGACCCTATGGACTTACATTCGTTTGATGAGCACTTGTGTTTGTTCAGTATCTGTGTGTATATAGTATTTAAGTATTATAATTTGTGTTTCCTCTGCTGTCTGATATCTGTAACACAAGTGCCTAAGCTACTTAGTACGGAGTCAGGTCTAATGTGTGAGATGTTGTGAGAATTATATTACGACGTTGTGAAGCAGATTGGAGATAGCAGATTCACAGTACAGCCAGTCTTAAAAATATGTATTCAAGAAGGGTTGAACATTTTGACGATATTTAGCTTTTTTTTTGTAATAAATAAATACATTTAGGTTAAGATATTAAATTAGATCTCGTCCAACTGTACAATAATTCAAAACAGGCTTGCGGAAGAACGGGTGTTATCGCCGCGTCGCAGGCTCAATAACACAGGCTGTTGATACAGCGTAATTAGCAAGGATGTTTGTTTGCCAGCCACTTGCTATAGTAGGGAATGTCTATGCCGACTGTCTCGGTGGCGCTGTAATGGGTTGCACTTTAAAGGTTCGATCCCGGGTCGGGTCAAAATATGTACGGTGGCCAGCACATCAAGTCACTACAATCTGGCAAAATTCTTTAATCGAACCTCACTTTTATGTCAAACGTGTTTGGTTCAATATCAACTGAGGAAATTTGACAGATTGTAGTAACTTGATGTGCTGGCCACTGTACCTGAGTTTTTCTGTTAAGATATTGTCAACCCTAAGTCTAGAAGATGGCGGTTTTGTACTCCCGCGCCGATCTTGGGAATTCCTCCTGAAAAAACTCGTCCCAAGATTTCAAAATATTTTCCAGGTTACTGTCCTAGCCCAACGTTACTAATATTTTTTTGTTTTGTATAATTTAGTCAACATTATCATGACAAAAATATTGGATAGGTTAGGTTAGGTCAGAACAGTGACCAGCAGAAAAAAAATTGTTTTTTTGGTACGAATTTCCCCTAACCCCCGGTGCGTCGGAAAGCATGTTTAGCTATTGGTCCCTCTTCGGTCGTGTCATACTGGTGTCCCATCGAAATAGGAGAGTAAGTATACACTTGTGCTGTGTACTATAAATGTTTTGAGTTTGGTCTATGGCTTACCGTTGTAATTGGCCGCCATATCCGAATTTATCGGTTAGAAAGATTATTATAATAGATAATATTCATCCTTTTTTATTTGCTATTTATGTAGTTCCTACGAAAATATTAGAACGATATTGCAGAAGTAACCACTAATTAAGACTTCATATTATTATAAACTTGTTAGTACATAGTCATAAATCACGTTAAAACGGACGTGACGTCATAATGACACGGCCCTATCAGCACAAACTATGAGATGGACCAAATTAAGGGTATCTGTGTTCATAATCAGTTTTCGTTAACACTATGTAGGTACTCATTATACCAATTAATTTGATACAACTATGGTAATATTACATTTTAAAATTTTGTTTTTTTTTTGGTACGAATTGCCCCCTAACCCCCGGGGCCTCGGAAAGCATGTTTAGCTATTGGTCCCTCTTCGGTCGTGTCATACTGCACTGGTGTCCCATCGAAATAGGAGAGTAAGTATACACTTGTGCTGTGTACTATAAATGTTTTGAGTTTGGTCTATGGCTTACCGTTGTAATTGGCCGCCATATCCGAATTTATCGGTTAGAAAGATTATTATAATAGATAATATTCATCCTTTTTTATTTGCTATTTATGTAGTTCCTACGAAAATATTAGAACGATATTGCAGAAGTAACCACTAATTAAGACTTCATATTATTATAAACTTGTTAGTACCTACATAGTCATAAATCACGTTAAAACGGACGTGACGTCATAATGACACGGCCCTATCAGCACAAACTATGAGATGGACCAAATTAAGGGTATCTGTGTTCATAATCAGTTTTCGTTAACACTATGTAGGTACTCTTTATACCAATTAATTTGATACAACTATGGTAATATTACATTTTAAAATTTTGTTTTTTTTTGGTGCTTCACAAATCCATATCCTATACTAATATTATAAATGCGAAAGTAACTCTGTCTGTCTGTCTGTCCGTCTGTCTGTTACTCTTTCACGCCAAAACTACTGAACGGATTTAAATGAAATTTGGTATACAGATGGTCTAGACCCTGAGAAAGGACATAGGTAGGCTACTTTTTATTGCGGGTTGTAAGGGGTTAAAAGTTGGGTAAAAAATTACTTTTTCACGCGGACGAAGTTGCGGGCGGCCGCTAGTTAGTTCATATTTTCAAATGACTAAATAAATATATTTTATATTTAGTTATTCTGTTTTAGGGGTTAATAGGGTTATATTTTCCATTGTTTTTGAAACGTATATTTCATTCCATCAGTGGAAAATCAGTGGATTTGGTTCCATACATAGGACCTACGACATAACCGTTCCATAATAAACGAGAATATACCTGTCGCATCTAAACAAAACGGACGGGGATAAAGATTTGGTCATTCATTCTGCTTCGTTGTAGGCCCTCAGGTTTGCGGAACGACTGTTATCAGCGCAGGGCAGACTCAATAACACGGCGGTTGATACAGCGTAATTAGCGCGAATGTTTGTTTGCCACCTCGATGTAATTGAACAGCTGCGTGTACGGTCTTCGACTGCGTGCACCGTGGACGTTTGATGTTCGAGGTTTATGTTCAGTTTTTAATTAATATCTGTAAATGCGAGGTTAATAATATCCTTTATGTCCCACATAGTAAACAAACAAAGTTGTCAATAGATACCTATTTATAATTATTTTGTATCTTCAATATGTGTTGTTTTGTTGCTTACCATTAGGTGATCCGTCCGCTCGTCTGCCACCTATCACATAAAAAAAATCAATTGCGCTATTATTTACCAATGAATACTGATCCAAAATGGTTCTGATGGTAATACTGATTCAAAATGTGCAGTGGCCGCCCAGACCAATTTATTCTTTTATTTAATCACTATAGGCCCGCCCTCACTTCGCTTCGGGACCGTAATTCAGAAACGAACCAATAGATGGCGCTGTGCTCAATTACATCGCGCAAGCGTTTCGTGTTTTCGGTTTACCTATAAGCCTTGTCGTATTGTTTTTTTAACTGTAGCCACTTTTTCACTAACGAGTCTCTGTTAGTGTTAACTGATTTTGTGATATTTTTCTTAGATATTCCCAATGCTAGGTTCGTTAGTATTTAACGAAGGCTATCTTTGAACGTATTTTCTGGTCAACCAGTGACAAAAGTCGGACGTGGTCAAAGCAAACTAGATGTCCGGTGTCCGGGTATCCGGGTGGCCGTCAAACCGGAAAATTAGCCCACCGTAATAAAACAACCCGGACTTTATTTAGCGAAGAGAGATATTGGCTTAGACTTTAGTATTCTCGCAGTTTATTTTATAGGTGGTAGACGAGCAGACCTATCACCTGATGGTAAGCGACTGCCGCCGCCCATAGACACGCAGTGTCAGTAGAGTCACAAGTGCGCTGCCAACCTTGAACCTCTTTCCCCCCAATTGGGCCTCCTATACTGCCACTCATTCGACGAAACACAGCGCAGGCGCTGCTTTACTTCTGTGAAGCCGTGGTATCACTCCGGTCGAGCCGGCCCATTCATGCCGAAGCATGGCTCTCACACTGGTTGTAAAATTATATTTTGTATTCTATTTGTTGCATGTCGACTAGAAGTTTATTAGTGTTCCCAGGTTCCGGGGTTTATAATAAAGTTGACTCACATTGTTGCGTACGCGCATCCGATAATTTCAAGTATGTTTCCTCATCCGGGATCAATAAATATGGAATATTAATGCTATGGCTCTTAAGAGATGTTCAGATAAAGGTCTTATTACTCGGATGAAGCTAAATTATTACAAATTGTCTTTAATGATGGCCACTTATTATAATGTTTATGTTGATTGTAGGAGTAAAGTAGAAGTCCTTGTAATAAGTTATACTTACTATCTTCAATAAATAAATAAAAATCCTTCAACCGATATTCGGCTTCGGCAGCCAGTCTTAACGATCAGCCACGTACGCAGGATTTATTATAGAGCGCAAACACAGATGCACTCTCTCTCTATTCCCTTACCCTCTTTAATTCGATGGGACACCAGTAGTGTGACACGACCGAAGAGAGATTGAGCGCAGGACCTACGACTTATCGTGTTTTCCGAGGCACGGGGGTACAAGACCCTCAACTTCCAGACTTCGGACTGACACTGAGAATTCACATCATTGTACGTACAGCCACATATCAAAGTATACAAAACTTTCAAACTTCAATCGATTCTCAACTTAACTTTGTAACACGTTAGGTTGAATATCGATTGAGGAAATTTGACAGGTTGTGGTTGATGTGTGGCTTTCTGTACAATGAAGCTACTGCCGTCGATTTGGTAAATCTGATAAACACTTATCAGACTTACCAAATCCTTTGTTTTATTTATACTTTTTCTTTCCTTAAGAGCCAGTAGTGCGTCTGTGATAAAAAAAATCCTGGTTCATTATCCAAGCGCTCCCTGGACTCCTAAGAGACAGCTCTGGACGCAACTGGGAATGACTCATAGTGACCTTGCTATGCTCGACCTTGTCATTAACAACAAACATTGCATGCGACAGCAGATGGACGTAACCGATGTTGCGGGTTCAATGGCGGGCGGAAGCGATCGCGGAAGCGCGCAGCTTCCGGCCCGGCGCGTGCGCAGTATGCAACATGGTAGAGGATGCGATGGATGGATTAGACAGATCGATTCTTTATCGATTGTAAACCAAATTATAAAGACACTTTCGTGGAATATCTATCTATCTACGGGTGTTTGTCAGGGTTACGTAGTGTACTGTTGGTTGGTGTTATATATATATATATATATATATATATTATTGTAATGGCTAGTTAACGGAATTTTATTTCCCAAAAAATAGATAGATACGATCAAAAATAGATTAGATATTATCTATCAATTTTTACTATCTATCTAAAGAATATCTATTTATTGCACATAAATATAATATTGAGTGAAACAACAGCTATAAACAGTACAATAACGCGAATGAAGTAAAATACTTCATTCGCCATGCTTTCTAAAGATAATTTTATGTGCCCATGTAAAAAAAACTGACAAATATTCTTATATCCCCGAATTTCACTGTGATCCGCCGCTACGTATTGGTTTTAATAATAGCTTCAGGCATTTTCATAGAATTCAGTCACTATTTATTTAAGTTTTATTTTAACAACGAAAAAAATATGCATGCGGAAAGATTTTCAGCATCATCCTTTTTAAATCTCGCATTTAAATAAACGATTCAGTATAGCTAACGATGTTGGTAAATACAAATTGAAAAGATATTTTGCGATGAAAATCTGACTTGTCCATTTTAAACTAGGTTTCCTCCTTGATAGGTAGCGGAATGACGTTGCCTCGATACAGCAGAATGACGCTGTCTCGATAGGCAGCAGAATGACGTCTTCTCGATAGGCATCAAAATGACGATGCCTCGAAAAGCAGCAAAATGACGTCTTCTCGATAGGCATCAAATTGACGATGCCTCGATAGGCAGCGGAATGGCTATGCTCCGGCATTGTTGATGGATGACTATAAATGGCTGTTGGTATTTACCATATTTGTCGTCGTGGTCATTCTCGCCGTGGGGCCAGCGTGTGGGCCTCGAGCCAAGACTCTTTGCCCGAGCGCGTTCTCCTGACCCTCCCGAGTCCAGGGTGTATTGGGCGTGAGCCTCAAGGAGTGGTTTCTTCTCGAGCGGCCGTGCCTGAGCAGGCAGACATATTTAATGTTATATCTACTTTATGCTGTCTAATTCTCGACTGCGTGATAAAGCCATAAAAATGTTGGAAAAGTCGCAATGTATCTCCCTCTCACCTCATTCTGATGACTAATAAAGTAGCATCAGCCTCATCTGTCAGCATCGGTCAGCAAACATGGCCGTAGCGTCAGGCCCGAGACAAATATTTGACCTCATAAAAATGTTTCCACGCGGATTAGCATAAACCTGTGTCCTTAGTAGAAGAGGAGTAGCGGGGAATATTTCAGACGCTTTACTTTTTTTTTTTGCTAACAGTAAGGCAAAAGAGCAAGTGGAACAAGTAAGTTTGCTGATTGTAAGTGATCACCGCTGCCCGCAGACATCAGCTACACTAGAAGGGGTGCGGATAAGTTGCCATCCTTTTCGGCAACGTGTCTTGACCGCTGCGGGAAGTTGATTCCACAATGAGGAGATGCGTGGCCGAAAATGTCGACGTTGTCTTTTTAAAGAGGCTTTGTGAGATAAATCTTTCGTGACGAGTGGAATGGAGAGGGGAGGTACAAAAGATGCAAGAGATGCTTCATAAAAGTGGCCCTAAGTATTAGGAACATACGGCTATACCTGACTTCCAAACCAACTTGCGTGTACCGCTCACGTTGATACCACGGCAATATTCATGTACGCGTGCATGTGTGCGTAGCAATATAGGCGGCCAACGTTCTATGATCTTTTTTGTGACTTCAATTTGACTTGGATCATGGTCCAATCGTAGCTACTTATTACACCTAAGCGAGCGTTAAACGGAAGAAATAAAGCATGAATTAAGCACCGCTTATAAACACACTAAACGGTCGACCCTAAAAACTTTCGCAGCCGTTCAGACAAAAGGGTCGACGTCATAGAGGGATAGCAACTCAATTTGTTGGTGATCTGCCAACTCCCGAACTAGCGAGTTAAAAAGTTTTGCCTATTGTTTATAAGTAGCATTGTGTAGGGAATGTCCTTATGAAGGGAATGGGACTTATGGAGCGTGTTAACATGTTACGATCTGCGCCATTATTTGTATTTTCATTGTTGGGAAACCCCCAGAGCGTCTGAAGTTACGTTAGCGGCACCTTCTAGACTTCGCAGGCATCTCAGAATCGATTATAAGAAGTTTTGTAAGTAGTAGACCGTAGTCATTATTACTCGTCTAGGGGTAGGGAATGTTATGTATGTATAATATCGATTACACATAGATAAATCGGAAGTGTGTGGCTGCGTCCACACTGACATTTTTGTGTTACAAAATCTATGGATTTTAAAAAAAATACTGCTTTAATCCGGCGTTTGGGTAATTATTTTCCAATATTTAATATTTAACAGAAATCATCCACTTAAAGCTTAGGGGTGACGTCAATGTATAAGTATATGCTGTTGTCGTGTCATACTGATGTCTCATCGCATTAAGAAGGTAAGGGAAGAGGGAGTGCACCAGTGTTTGCGCACACACTTGAGCACTATAATATATTCTGCGTACGCGGCTGATTGTTAAGGCCTCAAATCCCTCTGAGGAATTTGATTTTATGCTGTTATCGCATTCAATACCAGGTAGGTGCATACTCTAAATACCAGTTCAACAATGGAAATTAATCTGTGAATTGTCCATTGCAAACAAATAATCTCGAAATTGTGGCTGTAACCCTTAAATGCGACGCGACGGTCCGGACAGCCGCGGCCCGCGGTCCCTGCGACCCGGATAATCCCGCGCATACCGCGAATACTCGTGGAAAGGCCCGCTTCCAATTTGCGGATAAACATAGAACATTACTCATCCGTGGAGTTGGTTTATTCAAAATAAAAAAGACGATTATTTCAAAATTATAAAAAATAGCGCCCGCTCCACTTCGTACGCGTGGAGTTTACACACATTTTTTTTTTATAAATTGCCTATGTGTTATTCTGATGTATAAGCTATATTATTGTAAAGTTTCATTAAAATCCATTCGGTAGTTTTTGTGTGAAAGAGGAGCAAACATCATTCATGACATGCTTCCAAACTTTCACGTTTATAAATTAGTGTGATCTTCATACTCAGTAGATACTAAGGTTCAATTTCTAAACGTGCGTCCCGATTGCTAAAATTGGTTCATAAGTACCTTACCTTATTCTATGGTTCATAGTAGTAGTTTTATTTTTGTAAATTTTGGATAGCGTTATTTTCGTAGGGAATTTCAAATTTATTTTACCACATGTTGCGAAAGTCTGTAAATTAGTATTTTGCATTAAGTACTTATAATACCGCTATGCGAGTAATTACGGCAATGTGGTAACCTCACTAATGCCATCGTCATACTGCGGGGAATAACAGTAAAGTAAGAGAGTGCATTCATTGTTTATAAGGTACTTACTGTTACTGGTAATTATAGCAGCATAATTTTTTTATGTGGTTGGTGGCAGGTGGAACCAAATAATATGTGCTGGGTAATTGAAATTGTAAAGTTGTAATTAGATTTTCTTGAACGTTGTTGTGGTCAGTCGCTAGTCCTCCTAACTAGACTCTAGTACAGTGATAAATTTGTCATAGTTAATGAATTTATCAGGAAGAGTAACTATTCTAAAGATTCTAGAGTCAATTAATTTGTCAGACTTACTCCGCATATGCAGTATTGGTTAAGTTGGTATAGTTTCCCTGTTTGAGGTTAATAATGTTACTCCGGGCTCCAAAACGTTGGCTTTGGCTGCAACTGGGAATAGCATGCTAAGACGAGTGAGTGGGCGAGATTTCTATGGCTCCAACTGCAATTTCAACATACGAAACAAGGCAGTAAGTCTATGCAGAATTCGAAGATTCCTCACTGCTATTAGCCCGACTGTGTTGCGGCCTCCGAGACCGCGAGCGCTTGGCGCTGATAAGCGCTGAAGTGTTAATTCAATTTTGTTGTTCCGCGGTCTGCTAGACCCGGGGTGGGAGGGTTAAATTATCATGGGTATTCTAAGTTGCTTTTTGAGAGGTTTTGTTTATTTGGACGATATCCTTTTGTTGGGCGTGGGGTTGTAAACGTCCGTAGATGAAAGCAATGAAAGGTTCTAAGTACCTATATGCATTTGTGGACCTATCGTGGTATAGTGATGTTAATGAAAGTTTTATTTATTTATTTCAAGGTTTTAAAGTTTTTTTTTATGTTACTACAGTATGTATTTGTACAATATGACACTGACTGGCCGGATGGCGCATTTGGTAGTAACTCTGCCTCACACGCCAAAGGTCGTGGGTTCGATCCCCACCCTGACAAACATTTATGTGATGATGTTTGTATTTCCTCTGTTATCTGATACCTGTAACACAAGTGCTTAAGCTTTAGTACGGAGTCAGGTCAATGTATAAGATGTTGTGTGAATATAACATTATTCACGTAACCTTCACCTGCGATCGTGAAACCATTACCCGGTAATAGTAATTTAAAGTTTTTTTTATCTCTTGAAGCTAGGATGCAATATTTTATTCCGCTGACATCAGCTGAGAGGAAAATGCATGAAGGCTGCGCGAGCGCTTCCCGGTGTTGCCAAACTTGGCCTCTAAATAGCGCATGTGCATCAGAGGTCATATAGGGTTGCCCCAATACACATATAGCAACCAGACACTGAACAAACAAGTGTTCATCACACGAATGCTGGTCCAAGGTGGGTTTGAACCCACGACCTTTGGCGTACGTGGCAGGGTCACTACCAAAAGCGCCATCCAGTAAGTCATAACATTCATTACCAGCCAATTATAACTTAATACCAATTATTTTGTGCCAATACGAGTTAAGATAGATTTTTATACATATAATAGCAAACGAACAGTCGGAACTAATGTTAAGCGATTGCCACCGCCCATAGACACCATAGCGATATGTTGTGAGATTGGCAGATTATTAAAAGAAAATAACTAAAAGAGAACTATGTTCAAAATTTGCTCTTTTAATAAGTGCCAATCCGAAAACAGAGACAACTAGCCTTTTGCATTCAAAATCAGAAACATACAACCCTACCCGTCTATCCGGCCAGTTAGTGCAACAAAACAAAGAGCGGCCATTACGGCTAACGGCGCATTCGTCACGTATTGATGACGTCGTCAGCTGCGCCCGCGCATCGTGATGGTCTCGTTTTATTGGGCTGTTTTGCGCGGCTTCGGTAATGGACAACGGTTGCTCCAGTTGTGTTTGAAAGCTAACAGTGTATAGGAATATTGTGTTGCGGGTACCAAGGTCCAGCCTCAAAAGCAATGCGACAGCTTTGGACGCAACTATAAATAATCTATACTATTTATATAGAGGCTAATCTAATAGTCCACGTCGGAGCTTACAGGTAAACCGAAAACACGAAACACATGCGCGAGGTAATTGACTCCAGCGCCCTCTATTGGTATACCGTGGAACTACTTTCCGAAAACGAAGTCAGGGGGGGCTACTAGTAAAATAAATTTGAGACAACATATACATTGTCCTGGTCCCAACTAGGACTAGACCCACAATTATGTACATAATTTTAATTTGATAATTGGCTTTGTGGTGTACCTTTCAATAATGACGTTGCAAGTACAGTCAGCCACATATCAGATTACCACAACCTGTCAAATGTTTGTCGGTGCACATGCACTACACACCCGGATGCCACTACGTGGCACCGTGTGTCGTGCCTGCACTGTATGACACGTTTATAAGAGCATTTTTTTAATTGTTTCACAATCTAAGGTAAATCCGCTGTTAATTTAATACATCCTGTCTTCCTCTAACTCCCCCCATTATTACCCGTTGATTCAATAGAACTCGGGTGTAACGAGGTTATGTGGTAATATGACGTCAGGTAAGCCTTATTGACACAGCGACAATAGGGCTCGAGAGTTGCAGCGCTTTGTCCCGGGGCAAACATGAAAACGTCGCCGTTCTGCCACGGGCCAAATATGACCCCGCCTTTGAAGGGCTGTCCTTCAAGAAGGGCACATTTTATAAATGTGGGAGAGCCATGCTTCGGCATAAATAAGCCGGCTCGAGCGTAGAAGACCGGCGTGAAGCAGCGCCTGCGCTGTGTTTCGTCGAGTGAGTGAGGAGGGAAAGGGGGTTAAAGGTTGGCAACGCACTTGTGACTCTATTACTACTTGTGCACGTGTTGCAGGTGTCCATGGGAAGCGGCAATCGCTTGCCATCAGGTGATCTGTCTGCTCGTCTGCCACCTATCACATTAAAAAAACGGTCCAGCTTTTGAAGGATTGACTTGCATATAGTACAAACATAACCTTGTTACCCTCATTTTTAATAAGCTTCAAGATCAAATTAAAGTACTTAAAAAATGTTGGATCTTCTCTTTTAAGCGCATTAATGCTATGCTACCTAATATTGTCACTATCAGAATATAATCTGGATACAAACATTACTTGGAAACAAATTGTACTTTGTTTGCTTTGGAGGACAGTTTTGTCTCTATCTGAAATACATTTTCACTTTGTATTTTGAAAATTAAAGAATATACCATTTAATTTTCGAGGAAAGGCTTTTAACAAAATGTACAGACCTTTTAAACTGTGTAAATAAATTTGTCCAAATTTCGTCCGGTAACATCTAAATGTAGATAGATCCACGTGACAATATGAAGATATTTTGTACTGTTACCAAGTCCCACGCCTTTTGTCTTGCGACCAAATAAGATTGGTGAATGCCAAATGTCTTTCACGTGAACCTAGCCAAATATGGATTGGCAGGCATTTGAAGGGTTAAGAAAAAAGTGATTTCGCTATTGTTTTCTGCCAATATTTTTTTCATTCGATCTCATCGTGTGACGGTCGCTCATTATCAGGTGAACTGTCTGTTTGTCCCACCTTATACACAATAGTTTGAAGTACAGTCAGCCATACATCAGGTTACCACAACCTGTCAGATTTCTTCAATTTATATTCAACCTAATGTGTATGAAAGTAAGAAGAGAGTTGATTGAAGAGATTTTTGGACCAAAATACTCATTCAATTAAGTTAATTTTTAAATATTCTGATGTCTATGTTGTATATTTAACTATTTATTCACAAACAATTTTTAGTGTTCTTGAGGGCCTTATTTAAAGCGGGCTTTACGATTGAATTGGAGTTTCCCTCCCTTTCACACGCCCTGTGCGCGCTTTCCTTTGAATGCGACAGGTATTCTCATTCGCTACGGGACGGCTTCATTATAAACCACCTGATTTCACGAGTTATTTACTACTTTACATCTAAACTATACGACTCGATTATTACGTTCTAACATCAATGTATCCTAAGCTCTGTATATTTTGTTACAGGTACATACATCTCTAAACGTCATGAAAATAAGGCGATAGTTTTCCAATGAAAAGAAGGATCTGGTTTGTATCGCCATCTCAATTCGTTATAAGTTGCAGCGCGGGCACATCCGAGCCGACAAGTGTCAAAGTGTCCGCCCTCACCGCAGGCTAGAGATGAGAGTTGTATAAAAAGTGTATCGATGTTTTAGAGTGACCCCACACTAGGGTCCGTTGAGCGTTGGCTTGTGTGCATTTGTCTTGCTGGCGACGCTACCTCGCACTACGACGTTTTTTCCGTCGGCGCGGCGATCCAAACACCCGTCACTCTTAGATTAGAGATAGATCTGGTTGGCGAAGCATTATGTTGGACAGAAAGAAGATAAGTTGGAAAGGCCGGCAATGCATCCGCTCTCCTTCTGGTGTAGGGCTTTATTTCATGACTCAATAATGTACATTGTTGTATACTTATTTGTTTCTTTAAAATACCAACAAACTGAGCCTCAAAGAAATTATCGACATCGGTCGACATCATGGAAACCGCAGATACAGCGTAAACGCGTTCATTCGCCGCCAATGAAGGCTGCATTCGCAAAAGAGCACTATTTGGCATTAATTAACGTGTTTGAACGCGTCAGTAACTAATGACAGCGTTGTTGAGATCACTATTTTAAACGCTTCCAGTATCGAATTGTGAATTGTGATTATATCGATGACATCGGCGTTGTAACCCCTAGCGCAAAGTTTCGCTCATAACGCGCAACTGTCGCGCGCCGGCTGCTAACAATGCTCTTTCACCCGCTAGCGCCGTTTTCAATTTCAAATTAAAACTTCCCTCAACCGCTGTCCGGCGAACTCCGGATATCATATTTCGTTTGGTTGAAGCTCGCTAAAATGTTGCTTTTAACAGGTAAAGTGTAGTTGGATTACTTTTCAATTGGTTCTAGTTTAATTTGGTTATTAAAGCTACTGTTATTGGGAAACGATTTATTTGTACGTGTCGGCTGATGCCATTTGTAGTTTCTTAAACTAGCATTTTGTTGGTTGTTTGTTAATGTAAGTAAAACTTGACGTAAATCTGTTATTACGTAATCAGTCGTCTGCAAAATATACGAAATCAAAAAATCATAAAAAGTCAAATGATCTGCACTAATTTATTTGATGTTGAATCTTTCCGCTACTTAAGGGTATCTGGAAATAATTCATAAGACCCGTCTTATTGTACTGTCTGATATATAACTATTCTAGTCTGATATTAATTAGTTTGTTAAACCTGCATTTTGTTTCTGTGGTATAAATAATATTTATTTATTAACATCCCGTATTATACCTGTAGCATACTTCCTGTATGCTATAGATATATGTATGAGAATGAAATGAGACATAAAAGTACTTTGTGTCTAATAACCTGTTGAATATGCTAACAAAGTAACATAACATTAATAGCAGTGAAACTAGTGACTCAATCTCAGTACAAATTAACGCCTTCCCAGCCATCTGAGAGGAAGGCAAACAAAGTGTTTAGAGAGGCCGTCGCCCCGTCTGTCTGTCTGAACATTTAAATGATGGCCGCGAAGATGCGGCTAATCACTGTGAAAGCGGCTGAAGCTGAAACTTGGTGCAAGTTGCGAGCGAGTGGCTATTAGGCTCAATAAATAGACAAACAGGATGTTCTCATCATTATTTCAGCCAATAGACGTCCATAGCTGGAGATATGTTCAGGCCTATGCCTTCCCCAATGTTCTCCACAATTATCGGTCCTGTGCTACCCGCATCCAAGGAATTCCTGCGATCCTTACTAGATCGTCGGGCCTTCTTGTGGGCGCCTGCCACGGCTACGACTTCCTTTACGCGGGCTCCAATCAAAGACCTTTCCGCCCTAACGGCCATCTTTTAGACAAAGGCTAAACATCCTAGTTTTTTTTATGTGACGTAGACTTGCTACGAAGGTACGTACGGCTTGTAAGGTACGAACAGACATGCGAACTTTTCCTTTCGCTATGTAAAATCTTATTTATATTTCAATCTTGTACGGAATAATTGGATTAGCGCCATCTGTTGCGGGTTGAATGATATTCGTAGTTAAGTTCTTTCTTGGGGCAATAGTATTTATATACTCCTACTACTAATAATTTAGTAGTAGGAGTCACACGTAAAATGGACCAAGTACGAGTATAAGTCCACTTAACATTTACAGTAGACGGTATAGCTATGATATTAAGGTTCGTATTGATACTTTGATATCAATCACTTGTTCATTAATAATATTAGCTTGTTTTATAGCCTCCGTGATCCGTAAATCTCGTGAATGTTTTTAGCCACTCGATAAACCCACGCACTCCCCCTAAGCCGTAGCTCAGCGTCACGCCGCCCCCCATCCATCACGTCGTGAGCTGAACCCCTCATTAGCTAGAGTACGGAGCTAATCTCACACTGACGAGTATTTGAACCGAGGATATAGGAACATACGAGTATACGCCTTGAAGACGTAACGTAGACGAGAGATGCACAGCGTAAAGATTTTCCAGTCTTAGATCGTAACCCTACTGTATGTAGGACGTGAAGCGCTTAAAGTGTTGCCGCTAATGAATGCTCCATTCGCAAAAGAAAGCTATTTGGCATTTTCGGATATGTGTACCCAATAACTAATAGTTTAGGGTCGAAAATAAAATGTAGTGACGGAACCAAGGATTGTTTTCGGAATCTAAAATATCTGAATCCTCAAACATCAAAACATGTGAATCCTCAGACATCCGTTTTTGACGCATTATACAGCAAAATATTATATGGAGAAGAGTCAAATAGATAGTAATGTAATAAAAACTACAATAGTATTGATGGAACAGTATGAACCATACTCAAATCCATAATATTAAGCGTAAGTAGATTTCTAATTGGAAACTGGGTCACACTATTAGCATGCCTGGGAAATCACAAAATGTGACATTGTCATTTCGGATGTCAATACAGATTTTGGGTCACCGAGCCAAAGGAAAGCAAAAATGAGCACAGCGAAATGCTAGTTGAAAGAAGGCTCGTCCCCCTTGATGCCAAAGACATAGGCCTACTTAACTTGTTGTTTATAACTAGAGTACTATCTACTACACAATACAGATAAACTTTATTGCACACAATTTGTATTTACAATTTCGTAATCAAATCAAATCAAATTATTTATTGCACTCGTGTTGTGATTAAGTGTAATGAGTATGGATAGGAGAAATAATTTTTTTAATTAGCGTTCATCCAGTGAAAAAGGAAATACATACAGGGTTGTCAAAGCCTATGCGTTGAACATCCGAAATCAGTAGTAGTTTTGGAGCCCAGTAATTACATCAATAGTTATAGATATCAAGTCATCGCTACTATAATGGGATTTGGCTTAATCACCACGCTTGCCTAATGCGGAGTGATAATCACAAACCCGAGCTATGTTCGGAGAATTCGAGACATACTTATGCTCGAGCTGGGAGTCCAAGATTATAGGTACTTAACCACTAGCTAGATCAAGCGGGGCGTTCAAACCCTCAAATCTACATAATAAAAATAATGGCCACAGACAATAGCTGAGGTGTTTTATTGAATAATAAATAACGAGTGGCGCTGTCGGAAGCAGCGGAGTCTATGGTTGATTTATTTGACGTTTTTGGCGGTTCCTCTTTGGCAAGGTGCGGAGATGCATTGTGGTCTTCATATTTATGGTATAGTAAACTAGTAAATAACATGCATTGTTTGGTGGAGTTCAGCCGGGGAACGGAAATGTTATGGCAGTTGCACTTTGGAATACAAAGTTTGACTTCAACTTAGTATAAAAATGAGAAAAAATTTAGTTCATTTCTCAACGAGGCAAAATCTCTACTAGAAACCAAAATAAAAAATAGCAAATTATTCAAGTTAGTCCTTTACAGAACAATTATGAATGTCGAAATAGATAGTACACGTATCATCTACCGCTGCTGCTGATTGTTTATATCTACTGAGAAGACACAGTAAGACACTCAATAGTTACTATTATTTTTCCCCTCTGATATGGTTCTGAAGGGGACAAATGGGAAAAATTGTCACCCCGGTGACAAATGGAAAAAAAATCCCAGTTGTCACCCGGGGTGACAGTGCCAGAGGGGACAACTGGGAATAATCTGTTCATCATCATCATCAGCAACCCACGCTCGTCCACTGCTGGACATAGGTCTCCCCTAATGCACGCCACCGCTCCCGATTTTCGGCCACTCTCATCCAGCTAGCAATTAGCAAATAATCTGTTACTATCAAATAATGGTATTTTTAATGACAGTGAATAACTTTTACGTTTAACCGAGTTTCTTTGAGAAATAAATATGTACCATGAATCAAAAGTACTTTGTTTAACTGACTTTTTACTTCGAAGTATGAGTTTCAAAACTTAATAAGTATATAATCAAAATAAAGACGATGCCATATACGTTTGAAACGAACGTGTGAGTTTTTTTTCTGAACATAGATAGATCCTTACAACGAATACCTAAACAGCCTATAGGATAAAATCCCTTAAAACCCAAAACGTTACAAACCTCAATAGCATATTAAACGGCTCTCGAAGCCATTGATTGATGGCCAGGTAAGGTGGAGGAGGGCATTGTATGCCTATACGGAGGGGAGGGGGGACGAATTGTATGCGTCGTACATATTCTGAGAAAAGGTACTGTTGTAGACTGGCGCTAAAACGAGCTGATTTTAATAATTCTTCTTAGAACATAATATAAACTCTAGATAACGTGTATTTAGCATTTTCGAAATTTAAATCTGATTACTATGAATTAATATCTTGCTTGGTGCTTGCGTGGCTCAAGTGGCAATGGGCAGGGCATGTGTGTGGCATAAGACCGAATTGTGTGTAGAACTTTGGGGGAGGCCTATATCCAGTAGTGGTCCGTCGTCAGACTATGAATTATGGTCGAAATCAAAATGTTGTTACATTGTTAACAAAATGGGTTAAGATGTTGGCAGTGCACTTGTGACTCTACCGGTGTTGCAGGTGTCTAAGAGCGGCGGTAATCGCTTACCATGATCCGGCAGCTTATCTGATACCTATCACATAAAAAAACACTAAAACCGTCACTACTTTATGATGACATCATTAGTAAATAAGCTAAAGGTGGACTATACCTAACAAAATATAGTATCCCAATAAAACCCAACAACAAAACAACACATCATCGTTATTTTCCCACTCTGTCATCATCACCACATTTATTTGCCAATCGCATTAGGCCCGTGCGTGAATTTCCTCGGCTGCGCGCGCGCACCCGTTTAGCATGCAGGCGTCGCGCGAGTGACTGACCGCGGCGCGCGGTGTGGTCGACGACCCGTGCTGTACAGAAGATCATGGGTTTGGGTGACAAGAACTTGTGAAGCATGCCTTTGAAGAAGTACATTTTGAAGGTATATAGGATTTGAGAAATGCCACGAAAGTGGCCATATCTGTCGAAGAACTGACAACCGTTGGGGTAGAAAAGTTCTTGAGTGGAGACCGCGACTCGGAAAGCGTAGTGTAGGACGGCCTCCGGCTAGAGGGAGTGACGATCTGCGAAAGGCTGTTGGTATAGAGTGGATGTGTCTAGCCGAGGACAGGGTGAAATGGCGAACATTGGGGGATGATGATGACGAAAGTTAGATCTCGAAGAACGACCCAGATACGACCTGGTGATCTTCAAGTTAAGAAAGTTAAGAGCTTATTGCTTACTTAAGCGCAGGCAACACATCCATTGGCGATCACTTACCAATCACGGGAAAGCACTCGACCTCATGACTTTAGTAATTGGGCAGTGCAAATAAGGGCTAAGGTCACGTTAGTTCAAGACAACATAGTATTTATTTTAAATGAACTCAGCTTCTATAGACTTTGTCAATTAGTGTTGGATCAAGCGTAAAATTGCCGCTTCCTCTCCCCGCTGACCTCGAAGACTGGGAACTTTCTATAGCTTAATATTTAACTACGCTTTCGACACACAAAACTCAGATCGCATGTGGCCCTTTCACTAATTCAAGACCTCTCTCAGTAATTACTTTGTTTCGGGACAAAATTGATGAGATAATTTGTGTGTTTAGAAAATTATAATATAATGTCTGTATTTTTACTGGACTACATTTGAATGTGGAGCACGAAAACATAATAAATGGCTAAGTGTACATACCTAGTTGCGTACCAAAATTATAAGCTGTGACATTTATTTATTTATTCAGAATAACAACAGCTGTTTTACAATTTCTGAAACAATAGTATTTATTCCTTTTACGCTCTTTTCGTCTAGCGTCGTAAGGCCCAGATAGCAGACACAATAGAAAATCATTTGTTTTTGCCTTTTGAAAGACTTTTGGATTTTACACCACTAGAGGATGACCTCTAGAAGCCAGAACTTGATCCGATCATGAGATCGGATCATGTTCTGGCTTCGATTCCTAGATCGAGTAAAAATAATGTTTGGAATTTCTTGAACAAAGCTCAGGTTTGTGATCACCAATCCGCATTAGGCAAGCGTTGTGATTAAGCCTAATCCCATCATAGTCGCGATGACCTGATTTCTAGGAAGCAGGTCTGCGCCCTGCATTGGGACAATAAATAGGTGAATACTATGCTTTATTGCCTTCCGCTCAGGTATAAATGTATAACCATATATGCTATATCAACCGTATATTTTCCGAAGCGCATCTGCGAGCAAATCAATCACACCGACCCCTCGATAGTCCAATTAAAACGCAATGAATTCGCCGGCGCCATTAATTTTTCCGCGGCGATTTTGATTGTTGTTAAAGACCTGCATTGACAACTACCTGCATCGACAACGACCTGCATCGTGCGGGTAATGGCTGTTTCATTAACTGTTTTAATTGCACTCGGAATGAGATGCGTTTTAAACGAGGTGGCGTAAATAGTGCGAAATTAAATGTTTATGTCATCGTAAAATAGTCCGAATCGTAAGTTGATCAGCTTCTGGGAACTGGGAAAATTTTACTATCGAAAATAGGTTCTATTTAGTAATACCACAGCGCTGTCGACGTGGGGTTATTATTTCTAACTTAACCTATTTTTGAAAATAAACATTTGTTACTTAGTACTCGGTCTAGAACACACCTTTTAAAGTATCGTGCCTACGTCACGATTGAGCTATTACACAGCACGAAGTACACTTGTCGACGTATCGTATCGTATCATTTCCTTCAAGATGTATAGATACGTTAGTTGTTTAATCTGTGAACGACGGACGTTACGATTCTATTCTTTCTTACGTTTGTGTTGTCTGTCATTCATTATAGTATGCTTAGGTACGTACGGTAGAGGCAGCTTTTAAAATGTTCATAAATTTTTTTGACGATACGTATTATACATATATTTTTTTTAAAGTTCGTATTAGCCCCTCAGGTCATCGTAAGCCCGATCATTTCGCTAAAAATACCACAAAGTGGCAAGAATAATACAATGTTTTACGATTTGACGGTGACATAACAAATTGCCTTGTACCAATCACACCTACTCGTACAAGACAAATTGTTTCAGCTTTCGTCAAATTACCATACAATATCCGCGGGGTGAGTGACCTCGTGACGTCACGGCGCGGGCGCCGGACGTGCGTGGAGCGAGTTACTTGCGCACGCGACTAGTTGGGGCTTCCTTTAAGTAAGATAGGACGGAATAAGATTTGGAAAACCGTGGGAGAGTTATGCTTCAGCATTAATGGGCCGGTTGGAATAGAATAATACCACGGCCTTACAGAAGTAAGCGAAAAGCAGCGCCTGCGCTGTGTTTCGCCGAGTGAGGGTGCTGAAGGCCCAATAGAGGGGTAAAACGGGGGGGTAGGGTTGATATTGTCTCGGCAGATCCAAAGGCCACAAAATAAAATATTTCATTTGGTATTGGCGAAGTTAACCTCATAGAAGAGGGTTAGGGTAGTAACAGAAAAGTACATTAATAGATGACCTCTTTGTACCTTTCTGAACACTGACGTCATCATATTATATATTGTGGCACTATTGTCATAATGCCCTTACGCCGGGCCGTGTGATTTAACAACACCCCGATTGTATTCAATGTTTCATAATATATGATATTTCATAATAAGTATATGATATTGCTATGTTTATTTGGTGGTGTTATTTCAATATGTGTCATTAGTCCTCAAGTAATTGTTTTGTTACAATAGTCTTGTGGAAGTTTCACATTCAATATTTTTTTCTTGTCGACGGAAACAAGCAAAAAAAAGTTTACTTTAAAATGTAAAATTTCAAGCATACCCGTTTGTTCAGGAACGTAATGGAATGTTCCAGAACAGTCTAGATTTGTGTTGAAATTTTACAATCTCACGAAAGTTCTAGATCCTAGAAGCTTCTAGATCTTGAAGCAGTCTGCTCGTCTGGCCCAAGTTTACTCACTAAACGGTTCATCAAAAAGCCAACCTGATTAAGGCTTAAGGGGGTGTTGTAACATGTAACACGGATGCGTGGCTGTCGAGACGCGACCCTCGCGCCCCTGCCATTGATGAGGGTCGCCTGACACTTGCACTCTTGGATATGACAGGACAACCTTTTTGTTAGGAAACGTATTTTGAGGTATGAAATATGTCCCAGTTTATGTTAAGTTTTACAACCGGTTGTGCATGAAATCCATACTAATATTATAAATGCGAAAGTAACTCTGTCTGTCTGTCTGTTACTCTTTCACGCCAAAACTACTGAACGGATTTAAATGAAATTTGGTATACAGATGATCTAGACCCTGAGAAAGGACATAGGCTACTTTTTGTTGCGAAAAGGGGGTTGTAAGGGGTTAAAAGGGGGGTAAAAAGTTACTTTTCCACGCGGACGAAGTCGCGGGTGGCCGCTAGTAGAGCTATAAGACGAAATAAAACGAAACGGGGCGTGATATAAAATAAATAAATTCACACTAAACCTCGTACATTGATCAGACTCCGTACTATGTAGTTTAAGCACTTGTGTTACAAATATCAGACAACAGACGAATACTTAAATACATATTATATAATACTAGCTTTTGCCCGCGGCTTCGCATTCACCCCCCACTTCTCTAAAATGGGGGGTTAGAAAGGGGCAATAAGTAGCCTATGTTTCTCTCCACCCCTTCAACTATCTCCTCTTAAAAAGTTACGTTAACCTGTCGCTCCATTTTGCCGTGAAAGAGAGACGAACATACAGACATACAGACACCATTTACGGACGGACACCATTGCTGGACGGAACACTACACCCGTCTTCTCTCGTGCCCAGTCGATTTACAGCCAGGAACCCTAGAGGGTCTCAAAAAATTGGCAACTTGGTACGAGTTGGACGATCCTCCAACTTAAAAGGATTTCTGTCAAGCCGTTAGTCAGCTGAAACTCTTTACGCACTCACTTAATCATGTGTGTAGTTGCCTAATCATTGAGACTGGTTAGTCGAAATATCGGCGGAGAACATTCATCTCTCTCAAACATCAACAACATCGTTCGTCTTAACTAATAGCTATACAGTGAGTAATATCTTCATAACTGGTCATATCCACATATCTGCGCAGAGACATTGCGGGGATCGCGTTTTGACGACCGACTGGCCGCCAGTGATTACGTGTGGCTGCCCTTACTAGGGCTGGCAGACGTGTACGTACAGTCACACATCAAAGTAAAACTTTCAAATTTCTTCAATTGACTCTCCTCTTATTTTCAAACACATACGGTTGAATATCAATCGAGGAAATTTGTGGTAACCTGATGTGTGGCTGTCTGTACATAACTTTAACCCTTTTATTACTAAATGAAGTCTAAAGATAGTTTTGACTGATGTTGTCACCTTCATTTAGAATTTGTGACTCTTAATAAAAGTGCCTACAACTTTATGACGTAACAGTGACTTTTTAAGCCATGATTAACTGTAGTCTCAGATTTGTAATAAGAGGGTAAGAAATTTGACTTTTAATTAAGTTCGCCTATTGTACTAAATATTGTGCAATAAAGTTCATTTACGACTTAAGTAAGACGTAAGATATCTGGACAGTTATTTTTTTTTATTATGTGATAGGTGGCAGACAAGCAGACAAATCACCTGATGGTAAGCGATTGCCGTCCGCCCTCATTCGTTTCTGCCACCTTTTTTGTATAGATTTTTAATTTCGCTGTTGGTTGTCAGCTGTTGTTTAATAATCATTGCTGGTCCATGAACATCTGGGAGATCGGAGTGGTCGCTGATGAGTTTTCATGTCGGAGCAGGCTCCCCTGGTCCAAGTCACGATTTATTCTGCCAACTAAAAAAAATACATAAAAATAAATAAGTGCATTCTCTATCGCATATACCATGGGGAGTGCTCCGAGGAATTGTTCGGTTTGATTGCTGCCGCCTCGTTCCGACATCGTTCCACGCGACAGCAGTTCCACCCATTTCATTTTGGATGGCTGGCAGTCCACTACTGTGCGCTTTGCCAGAAACTTTCTGCCGCGAATATGGAACGAACTGCCACCTGCGGTATTTCCGGACCACTACGACCTACAAACCTTCAAGAAAAGGGCATATCTTTCTCTAAAAGGCCAGCAGCGCACCTGTGAAGCCCCTGGTGTTGCAGGTGTTCATGGGCGACGGTAATCGCTTAACATCAGGTGATACGTCTGCTCGTCTACCCCCTATTCTATAAAAAAAAAATATAGTTTAGCTCTCTTGTCAACCCTACCCGAAGCATCTCAGTGTCGTTAAACGCACGCGAGCCTGCGCTAAACGAGTAATAAGACCCGGGTGAGCCGGGTCCGGCCGGCCCAGTCAATAGGGCTGATGATTGATTCCGCCCTCACTCGCCCGCAGATTGATACCGAGCCGTGAATCCGATTGGAAGATTGATATCTTCGGATTTCTTGATGGGGAAGTGATAGTGTACCTTTAAGTTGAGTTTAAGCGGTCGATAATTCCCTAAGGAGTCGTATACGGAACGAGTAATAGAATGTTTCCTCTATACTATTTATAAAGAGGTAAATTCTTTTGATAGTGTTCAAGCTTTAAATAGATAAGTTAAAAATGTACCCTTGCGCGATGTACGTTTAATCGATTCTCGGCGACATCTCTTGGTAAAATTTTAAACTAATGTCCCGAAACGAAGTACTAGTTACTGTATTGTTGGGTTTCCAAATAAAAGATATTCTGAGGTCTTCAGGAGTATATTAATAAAATTAATAGATACAAAGTGCGTGTACACCAGTCCAAGTATTGAGGGAGAGAGCGGGAGGGGATGCCCACTTGACAGACGACAGGTTACTTGACATTTTACTTTTTAATATTTAAATGCGTTCCATTTCAAATACAACAACGTAGTAAAGTAGCAGCTAAATACTGTCCCACTGCAGGGCAAAGGCCTCCATCATAGGAATCAAGTCATCGCTACTTCGGATTAGATTTAATCACCAAGCTTGCCTAATGCGGATTAGTGATCACAAACGCGAGCTATGTTGAAAAATCTTTCTTATTACTTTCTTAAAACTTTGTGAGTAATATACTCGTACTAATTAAGTAATTATTTACCTGTCTAGATAATTGTAAGTCGAGTGTGTTCACCCCGGCGAACAGGCCGTCTGTTTGCTCAGTGGTGTTTGCCGGTGATATCATCGCTGTGACTTTCGTACATCCTTACTGGTAGCAAACAACCTCAAAATGTTTAACCCTTAATAGATTATCCTACTAATTTGAACCTTATCGATTAAAACATAAGAGCGAAAACCAATTTAATTTTTCGTTTATTTATATCATTTAAGGGTAAGCTAGAGTGAATTGGCTACTTCTTGCGAGTAAGCTCGCTCCATCTTAGGCTTCTTCTTAACTATAAAGTTCAGTATAAAGATCAAAATAACAATTCGGATATAAATTTAAGCTGGAAAAGTGGCCAAGTGTGAGTCGGACTCGTCCATCAAGGATCACGTAGCATTATTTTTTTAATCAAGCATTTTAATTACAATTTTAAATATTTTGCATGTCTGCAACTTTTAAAACAAGTACCTAAGTATGTCGTTTTTGTACTTAATATGCTCATTTTATGACGCACGTAAAGTTTTTGCTCTGTGACTCGATTTCTTTGCAAACAATGTCATAAATTCTTGTTTATGTATTTTTTGTGCTATTTGAGATATTCTGCAGTTCTTCTGCTGATTTATTTTTTAACTCATGTAACGAACATTACAGCTTCCTTGAATTGACACTTATATACATTTAGAGTCAAATGGCCGGATACGCATATACAGGGTGTATATCTGTGAATATTTACATCTTTCTAACCTAATCTTTATTCTACTAACCATTCTGAACAACATTAATTGTTCTACTTTTGAATTTTTTCGATTCCCCATTCAAAATGGACAAGTCACGTGACCGACATATCGCATGCTGGGAACGAAAGTGACCTAAGCCAAAACTTACAAAAATTGAGTATGTGTTACGCAAAAATGCTTATAAAATAAATAATAATTTTCTCTGTAAGAGATTCTTGATTTGGCATGAAAAGGCTGAAACTGAAAATTATTATTTATTTTATTAGTGTTGTTTTTAATTAGGTCACTTCAGTTCTCAGTGTCTAATGCTCATTAAATTTTGGATTAGGTCACTTTCGTTCTCAGCGTGCGATATAAAGCATTGTATAATATCATACTGTTATTGTAATCTTAATAATGTTCTTAAATTATTATCAGAATGAAATTGTAATGATTATAATTTGAAAAAAGTCACTATTGAGCTTCTTGCTGATTCTTTTCGGTAGGAATCGACTTTCCGAACCAGTGGTAGCTTACATAATATTTGACATTCATAAATGTTCTGTAATGGACTTAAGTAAAGAATTTTCTATTCAGATGCTTGGCAACCCTACTGGACAAAGCATGAACAGGCATATCCTAGGCAATTAAATGTTGTATGCATTTATTTAAGGAAATAATCTAGTACTTTGACGCATTTCTTGCGCCATCTAGGTCGTCTTTAGGTTTAAGACGTCTCACCGACCCTAATCCACGTTCAGGCACAGATTAGCATGTTTCATTAGTGCACATTGTCTGCACACAATGTGTGTTGTGTTCGTTGTGTGTGTTGTGTTTGTGCGCAGGTAATTACGCCGCACGACGCCGCTTTGTGGACCGACAACCCTAATTCCTATTGTTGCTTGGGTAATTAAACTTTTGTTAATGCAAACTAGCTCGGTATCTGTTTATAGAATAATCTGGGAGGCGATTCTCGCGCTGACATAATTTTGCAATATTCTTACTTAGTTGGCTCATCGACCCGAACCGCGTATTCCTCCGAAACAAGAGAACGCCACTTTGATCGATTCTGCACTACTTGTTGTTAGTCTTGCCTGAAGATCTCGCAGATCATTTTCGAAACACAAGAAAAAAACGAGAAAGGCGAAACACAAAGAAAAAGGCGAAAGATGATGGCTGAAAGATTCGCAATATGGCGATGGAAAATATGTACTCATGAAACGTGCAGGTTTCATGATGGCGATGTGAATTGAAATTATGCCAGTCACAATATTACTTTACATGTCATCTAGAAATCGAACTAATCACTACTATACTCATCCACTGAGATGCCACTGAGTAACCGGCGTTCGATCAATCGGTAAGCAATAAAGAAAACAGATTAAAACCATCTGCGTAACTAATCTGCAGCTTGAATCTAGACTAAACCGATCGATCTAGATCAAGTTGATGGCCGTGAAATTCTAGAAACCTTTGAACCGGTGTGAACGTGAGAAAAATAACTATTAGATCGTTTAACAGCATTATACAGGGTGTATCTGAGAATAGTTACATCCCTTTAACCACGACTTCTACCGAATACTAAAAAGAAGCGAGTTCTGTAGTAAAAAATCGTTATAAGTAAGTATTTTAATAACGAATTTTTACTACAGAATCATATAATATAAATATAAATGCGCCAGACAATCGCACCTATCAACCTGGTCTCGAAACTAGGGCAACCCCTGTACTTAATTTATGGAAAAACGAAGTTTTTTTAATACACGGGCATATACGCACATCCGCGTCGTAGGTACTAGGAAGGAGCGAGGTACGGTGGCAAACAGACATTACAAATACATGAAAATCATATTCCTAAATTTGCAGAGCGCCCCGGGGTACCTCTCATGTACAAAATTAATGAAGTTTAGAGTTAGATTGAATCCGTTCACTGCGGAGATGGTGCCTTGACATTTATGTAGATTCCCACAGTCCATGCTCCTCTCTCAATAGATGGCCTATCTAGTATATAACTATAGATTGTGTAATAATATCCTCAAACAGATTCTGCTACGCAGGATTGTAGTATTTAAGTGTGTGCGCAAACACAACTGCACCCTCTCTTTCCCTTAGCCTATTTCTTCGGTGGGTCACCACAGCGATAAGATCGAACAGAAATCAGATGCAAGCCCGTGCTTTCCATGGTGCGGGGGTACTGGTCCTGCAACTTGAAGACTTCAGATTGTCACTGAGAATTTGTTAACAGAAAATCTCTGGTGTACTTTTGATCCGACGCGACCCGGCGATCGCAACCCAAGCGGAGCCGTCGCTTTAAAGTGCGACCCACTAGCAACTTCGACACCGAGATTTTTTATTTATGTGGAAGGAGGATGTCTTCGTCGCGCATAAACAATCTGGGCGGCTACAATCGCTTACCATCAGTGGCGTCTAAAGTATGCTGCCAACCATTTAACCCCTTTCCACACAATTGGGCCTCCGGTACCCTCACTCACTCACGGTTGTCTTCTGTAAGGCTGCGTAGTCTATTAGTTTTAGTACTATTACAGTTGTAAGAAAACGACAATCGTCATTCGAAGTCATTAAACAATTTGTTTTTTTCCTCTTATGCTACCTACTAATCATTTTACTAATTACCTACATCAATACCTAAGTACTTCCTAAAAGCCTAGAATTACAATGCCACTTAGTTATAAACTGCGAGACACTAATTAACAAACAAACGATTCTGTGAGAGACGGATTGATTGTCAGACAAAACACAACTCATGATTGTTCAGGGCCAACTTGAAGGAAGCATAAAAAAGTAAGACCAAACCATTCACTGCTACGAAATAAGTATGATCATTCTGATACTCCGCCCCAAGGAAATAGGCTCAAGAACCTGACAGTTGGACCACGTTGTTTCCACTCCATTCCTTTTCATCATGGTTACAGAATGGTTACAGGTTCCAGAAACTATCGATGTTTTCCTTTATCGCCCCGATTCGGAAAAATACGCACATTAGTTTGAAAAATCCAGATACTGAGCAACCAGACCCTAACGGGATGCTTTCAATTACTGTGGGTTTTTTAAAACGTGCAGGTTTCCTCACAAAGACCAAAGAAAAACGTACATAAGATTTTTGCAAGTCAGAACCCAAACGTCTCTTGTCTCGATGTAATTTAGCAGAGCCAGGGTAGAAGACAAGAGCATGTAATCACTAGGTGTAGAAGATACGAGTTGGGACTTTTAAGACAGATCAGACATTACCGAGCATCAACTAGGTATTTTTTTTTTTTTTGTTTATTGGCCTGTATTGTGGTCAGGACACAGTTAATTTTGCCAATGTCAAGTGATTATAAGACACGTTCCTTTGGAAAATGGTCGGTGACTGAGCTTGTTCTCTTTAATTAATTGAGTTTTTTATCACCTAAAACAAACAAAACTTACACTGACATACACAATAGACAACACAGTTAATATTCATCAACTAGGTAGCCAATAGGGTAACTCTGCAACACTCTGATGATATTGGGAGTCTAAGTCGATCTCCCGTTTAGAATTTCTCGCTCAATATCGGTTATAAGTAATTAAACAACGAAAAAACTGTGCCAAATTTCAGCTCCTAATCCAATTTTCAACGGTCAATCCGACTAAATTTCCAGTTAGCCAGTAATATTCGCTATTTTGTACTCTTCTGAAACGATGTTTTGTACTTTTGTCAGGCTCTGACTAATTGTTGCAGTAGGATCATGCTCAGTACTCCTCTCAGTGTATTTGAAAGAAGGGCGTTGTACGTACAGACACACATCAAATATACAAAACTGTCAAATTTCTTCAATCGAATCTCATCCTACTGTCCTACACATAAGGTTGAAAATCAAATTGAGGAATTTCGACAGATTGTGGTAACCTGACGTGTGGCTGACTGTACAACTTTTAATGTCAAAAACACTGACATTTGTCAGGGAAACAGCAGTTCCGACTTTTTCTGGGAGCAAAATAACCGTAGGGCGACATACAAATTAAAGAAAAGTAAACTACCAGCCTATACATATACTGTCCCACTGCAGGACTAAGGCCTCCCATCATAGAAATCAAGTCATCGCTTCTATGATGGGACTAGCCTTAATCACCACGTTTAATGAAAAACTAATATTGTTTTCGAAGTCTATCGTTAATATTCTTCTCAAGCACAAAAAACTGTCCATTCATGCAACAAAGACACAAAGAGTTCAGTCATCTTAAACTATTACATGCTAGCATGCGTATACGCAAGTCAGTCCGAGTAATAACTGCCAAACGTGACAAACCAGGTCATTCACCCCGTTTATGCTAATATAGACGTATGTTAATGTTGTTGGTTGGCTGTGGTTGGTAGTTTTGCAGATTTTATAACAGGATCTATCCGGTTTTGGCGGATTTTGGCCGTAATCTAATCTGACCTTGTTTAATAGTTATTTCAATATAGGAATGCTGACGGCAGCACAAATAATGGCTACGGAAAAGGATGCAAATGAGCATTAACGGGGCACTAAGCACTATAGGTACATAACCGTGGGAGAGTTACGCTTCGGCATGAATACGCCGGCTCGACTGGAGTGATGCCACACCACGGAAGACCGGCGTGAAGCAGCGGCTGCGTTGTATTTCGTCGAGTGTGTGAGGGTACCGGAGAATCAACTGGGGGAAAGGGGTTAAATATTGGTTATGGGCAGTCTGCCATCTATCACATAAAAAAAAATATATAAAAAGAATAGATTATCATGATTTTTAACAGGTGATACGGATTAAAGCTTTCCGTCAAACTAAGAATTACACAAAAAAGCAATTTTCAATTGACTTATCAAAAACGTCAAAAACGTAAGTCACGTCACAAGCAATCCGTGACCCAGTGTCGTCGCGCGGACTCGACCCGGTTGCCCGACAAATAAAACCAAAGCGGTCGACTGCGACATAACGGTACGGGCGTCCAGTCGATGAGCGGTTAGCGGCGAAAAGTAACGAAACAACTTATCAATTTCACTTGTTTTTTAGTTTTTCTTACCAGTCTTCTATGTTCTTGGTAGGCCCTGTGTTGCTTGCTTTTTTATATTGACTCAGTATAATGGCTCACCTCAGCCTGATGATAAGCAAGAGGAGAGCCCACGTTGCAGTTACAACGGACGCGATGTATAAATATCCACATTTCCCAATGGCTTTCCCTAATATCTCAAATAGGCAAGTAGTCAGGGCACCTGGCTCATCGTATTGATGGTAGATGGAGCCAAACATGCTGGTGGAAACAAAGATAAACAAAACAGAAAACCCCCATTATGGTCCGGCGCCCAAGGCGGAAGATTTTGTTGTAAGTGGATATTGCCGCCCTTCTAAATCTAAAACTGCCCACCCCTACACCAGTGCAGGGTGTAGTGGTATTGGTACCATCCTATTTGCTTCCTCGAACCCCAAGGACGAAACAAGATATTTTGCCGCCTTCTAAAATAACCTAAAAATTTCGAAATAATGATTCTGCGCGTATAATTAGGTATAACTAAGTTCTTCCCCTGTTTACGTTTACGTGTTGAGACGGTCAGGCGGCTTCATTGTAATTACCAGACTTTCAAGGTATAAGTTCACCTTTAGTATCTTTGAGTGACCTTAGCTTCCTTGCACAGTGATAGATAGGTAGATACTTTTTATTCCACAAAATATTAGAATTTAAAGTTAAGTGATGTGACTTTCAACCTGCAGCTGACTATTAATACTTGTTTAAAAAGATCTTCATATTTTTTGGAAGAAAATAAGCAACTGCCGCATTATCTCTATTGCAGTTCCCTCATTTTATTCTCTGCAAATAATTTGTTCAAAATTCAGCAACTATCTCTTAATTAATTAATGTTTTAAATTCATTTACTCCTAACACAAATATTTTTATTGCAACGGAATGCATTTTAGAAAGTGAACGCGTCTCCTCACTTGCGCCGGAGCATCGTAACGGTCCGTCGCACGCGCAGCCGCCATCGTGAATCACTGCGCACGCCCGTCCCGCTCACTAGTACGCCGTTACCGGGCGTGCGAGAGGGACGGGAGAACAATTGCCATTGAAAACGTTGGGAGACAGCTGGTCTGGTAATGACCAGGAGATAATATTATGATAATGGTATTGGAGTTGTGATTAATGAAATGATCCTCTATTGTGATTGAGGCTATGTGGGATGAGATTTTTTCGTCTCGTTTGAGGGTGTGTTAGATAGAGATGGCGATAAAACAATTTGTGTCAATCTATTTTAAGTGATGCACGGAGATACCAATGAATGAAATTCTATTATAGGCTTGCACCTACCTTACTTTAAATTCTCTTACTGTAACTTACTCAAAATAAATCGGTGGTTTAACTAAGGTTTTGAAAATCGTTAAGTCTTTCAAGGAAGTAGGAGAAAAGGTGCTAACAAGTGAACAAAGGCACGTACAAATGGACAACAAAGCGGTTATAAAGCGATCCAATTTTCTCTTAGAAGATACGTGATCCCAAAAACAAAAGGAAGTCGAAACAGGTATTCCTATTGATCTGTAATGATTTGCAATCCTTAGAAATTGTGCTATTCACTACGAAGCGTTTGGACAATCAGTAGCGAATCGTGAATCGAAGATCCCTGCACCATCTGTCGTTTTGAAATACACACTAGCCACTGTGCCATTGAGGCAGTCATAAACCTATATCCGATGTTTGAAAAATATTATCTGCCTCCAACTTTCTATTTCTTCTTCAGCAACATGTGTTGCCAATTCTCACTCCTTTCTTCTGTCGTTGGTCTTCCTAGACCACGCTACTCCCTTGAGCCTTAATGTCTAGACCAGCGTTTCCCAACAGCCGGGTCGCGACCCGGTACCGGGTCACCAAAACGGAATAACCGGGTCGCGACATTGTCGTCATTTTTTAAAAACATGAGTACGGAACCAGCTTAAGTTTGTAAAAAGGTACTTAGTGGGTCACGAAGGGTCAATGTGAAAATTACCGGGTCATGGCATAACAAAGTCTGGGAAACACTGGTCTAGACCATCTGACAGTTATCGCCAACACTCCTCTTTTCGTCTTTTGGACTCCATATCTAACTCTCAATAAATTCTCTATCATTTATTCACTCTTTGTTGTACAGTGTACATTTAAATTCACACAACATCTCATACATTGACCTGACTCCGTACTAAGTAGCTTAAAGACTTGTGTTACAGAGAAAACAGAGGACACACTAATATAATAGATACACACTAATATAACACCCACAAACAGACGCAGAGTAGATTAAAAAGACATCCTTGCAAAAGATAAGCAAAGGTAAAAACAAAGTGTCTTCAAAGGCAAAGAAATCGAAGATAAAGTGAAACAACTCTTTGTTTAGACTCAAGGCGCCGCGCCGTTCATATCAATACGAGTATATCGGAGATAAGTTGTGTCCCCATTTGTGTAATACCTGGCCTCACACCCTGGCGCTGAGCCAGGAACACCTCGGATGTATACTGATGTAGGAGGCAGGGTTGAGGGTGCCGAAGCATCGATTAATCTTGCTAGATGAGTATTTAATGCTGATAATATAATAGATATATTTGAGCCATGATAAGCCAGTGGATAAGGAATACGCCTACTTAACAGAAGGTCGACTTAATGCTATATAGGTATTAGGAGCGATTAGTTGTTCAGTAGTTGAATACGCAAGCCTTCCGCATCTGAGTCTGTACGGTCAAAACCTAGCATGCTCCTCTGAATTTATCAAATTAAATATACTTATAATGTAATTTAACTGCCCGGCTCGCCAGGCAGCTGTATGGGTGGCGGCAATCGCTTACCATCAGGCGATCCGTCTGCTCGACTGCCACCTATCTGTCTGTCTATGTGTCTATCTGTCTCTTGTGGTTGGAGCAGCCTCCATTCTTCTCTAGATTTCGCCAGCAGCTTCGAGTCCTTGTACATGTTTTTTTTTTTTCATTTTAAAGGGGGCTCTAATGAACCGAACAAGCGCCTTAACAGTTCGATTCAGAGCTATGAAAACAAGGGTTCCATATAAAAACGTTGGACTGAAATGTGAAATGGAACCAGTGAGGCGTTACGTCTTCAGAGCAATGCAAAAACACAGCCTAAAACTGTCCAGTGCCAATAAAACATTTTGAACGGTGAATGGAAATTCAGTTGACTAAACTGGTGACAGTTAACAGAGTCGTTGAGAAAGCCCCCCTGCTTTGGGGTTGCTAACTTGCTATGCGTCCGGATGAAGCCGGACATAGTTAGACTTTTTGGTTACTTGTCCAGTTAGAACAGGGTCCGATCCGTCCGGATTTTGTTAGGCTTTCTGTGTAGGCGACAAGACTCTGGCCACTCCCGTCTTAGCCGATGCGATAAGCCGTCCGTAGACGATTAAATGATGGGGTGTGTGTCTGCCTTTTTTACCGAAATGTCCGGCTCTCAGGCTAATACCGTACACCATACGACGAATCGACCTTTGCCAGCTGAGCCACTGTTATCTTTTGACTGTGGTAATGTAACATACTATTTCACACAGTGGTTACGTGAGGAGGCAAAAACTTCAGGTATTGTGCTATTCAGTACGAAGCATTTACACAATACGTTGCGTGGATGGGAAAAACTAGCATTGATAGTTTTGCTTCTGACATATTCTATGAGCTTCTATTGAAGAGTTTTTTACGTGATAGATGGCAGACGAGCAGACGAATCACCTGATGTAAGCGTTGCGCAGCTTGCCGCTGCCCATAGATACTTTCAAATCTATGTTCAAATGCATATTTTTTAATGCACAACAAAAGCTTCTCAAATGGAAACCATGCACCGGTAGACGAGGCGTAATACGTCCCTCCGCGAGATGGACGGATGGAGGAGAGTCCCGTGCCCGTTGGATGTAGACCGCCTCCAATCGGTCAGATTAGGGGCCGATGGGAGAGGTTCAGCAGTGGACGTCCTATAGCTGAAATGATGATGATGAGAAAGCAACAAGGCTTACAGCTAAATCGAAGATGACGAAGCAGTTGGGCGATGTAATCGACTCCCAGCGCCATCTATCGGTACAGGGTGAAATGAAGTGTGTGTGAATGAATGAAGTGATGTCACCAATTTGGTTAATAATAGAACAGTGAAGCTGTTTTAATTGGGTGAATAACTTATATGCGGTTTAATGTGGTTTAATATCGAACTGATAAATGTTAAAGAGAATGCAGGGTTTATTTTAACTTGTAATAAATATTATTTGGATAACGAAATTAATTTTTAATACCCACCTTTACGATAACGAGTCATCGTTTAATGGGTTTTGTATTGAATATTTTCGGTTCAGTGTTGCTGATTTTATTATTCGGAATTCCGATATATTTCTCTCAATATTGGGTTTCACATTGAGAAATACTACAGATTCAGCTTATAGTCTTTCATTTTCATACCAGATAATATTTTTTACTTTTTAGTTATGAATGTTGAATGAATAAAAAAATTCAGACTTACGTCACATAGGTAAATTTTCATAGTAGCAAACTAAGGGTTTTCATTTGTACAATGGAAATTAAAAATATGAATGTATAAAATAAGAGAAAAAAGAATCATTAAAATCATCATCCCTCAGTGTGCTATTCCCAGTTACGACTAGAAAATCAGACGGCAGTCGCTTCATTTACTCCGCTATCCAAATGCTAAATCACGGTCTAAGCGTAGGTCGGTCTCTAAAGCGACTCTTTGGACGCAACCGGGATAATTTTTACTCCGTAGTAAATAAGGACAATGGCGGTGTTTTAGTCACATAATACAGTCAACAGCAAAAATCACTATACACTCCAAGTAATCAAAGAGAGATTAACGTTGTAACTTTCAAAAGGTGGTTGACTGTCATGATAGTATTTACTTATGAGTGTGCCACGAGTCACAAATATCTTAACAGTCGGTATTATTTTTTTAGTGCATGTGTTAAAGTATACTCTTGTGTTCAGGCGTTAAGCTATATTGAAGAATTAAACTCATTTGTATAAATTACAACTTGGACGCCAATATTTTTGTGACAATCGAAGTGTTTATGTTTTATTGGACACCTTGTCCGCTCAGGTACTTCGACTGTTGACTGTACAGTCGCCTGCAATAAAATGTCAACATCTCGACTCTTACCCTATGACTATAAGGTTCATATTTGAATGAGGTTGTATACTTATCAGTGCACATGTCTATACATCAGTATATTATCTTTCCCTTCGGGAAAAGCGAAAAAGGAATCCAACTAGCTGAAGCACCAGAAAACCTTGACCTTCAAGGTCGTTAATCTCCGTCCTCGCCGAATCTGTCTGCCAAGCATTACATATTTAACAAGCAGTTAAACATCGGCTGCGAGCGCCATAAGTCTCTGTAATTTCCGTATTATGTGGAGCCTCGCCCTCCCAGCCTTATTACTCTTCATTTTGCCTGGCAAAGCTACGGGCACATGAGTACAGCATGTAATATCTAACAGTTCTCTTGTGGCGCCTGCACATCAGGCTACAAGTTTCACAATTTACATCATCATCATCATTTCAGCCAGTAGACGTCCACTGCTGGACATAGGCCTCCCCCAATCTCAATCCCCATATGCCATTTGCATCCAAGGGACTCCCGCGACTTTCACTAGATCGTCGGTCCAGCTGCTACACGCCACCACCCCAACAATTTACATATAGGTATTTATTAAAATAAAAGGTCGAGCAAAAGTATGTTGCAAATTTTTCGAATATAGCTCGGGTTTGTGATCACCGATCCGCATTAGGAGAGCGTGGTGGTAAAGCATAAGCCCATCATTGTAGCGATGACTTGATTTTCTATGATGGAGGCCTTTGCCCTGCAGTGGAACAGTATATGGGCTAATACTTTACTTGACTTTTTTACTTAATTAAAAAATATAGGTTTCGTAGCGCGATGTGAAACTTTCCAGGCTCGATCTATCATTTTCAAGTCTATTTATTTGTAAAGTATTATCGTAAATAGTATTCTTTGTCTATTAATGTCATCATTTGCTACTCGTGCCTTTATTTTCGCATATTATCTGAAAATCAGCAGCTGAGCTGTTTCTTTTTTGTGTCGCTTTGACACGTCTCATGCTCATCTCTTGTAAATTTGTGTATGTACGTTGCAAGTGTTTTCTGCTACTTTCCGCTCAATCAAGGGACCTTCAAGGGAAAAACGTATTCCTGTCCAACCAGTGTGTCCTCTCCTTCATCGGCATAATATCACGTTGAGAACCCTTCTCCGCGGATTGAGACAAACAGCCGAGATATTATGATTTGTCGCAGAGAGATAACGAACCGACTTTGTTTACAAGTCTCAGGGCTGTGGGGCTATTATGGTGGCTTCATCGTGACGTTGCTAATTCTGTACAACAATGGTGGAATGCGCAAGAGCTAGTTACAATAGGTACGAACAATTCTGCTGGGGCTATCCGTTTCGGATTTACTACTCTCTGTCTTATGCTTGATGCCTTAACGCTTAAGTTTTTTGTGTGTAGTTACTTACAGTCACAAACCAAAGTTATGTTCGAAAAATTCGAAACACTTTTTTTTCGACCCGGGCTCATGATCACCAATTAGGCAAGCGTGGTGATTAAGCCTAATCACATCATAGTAGCGATAACTTGACCTCTATGATGCAAGCCTTTGCCCTGCAGTGGGACGGACTGTGAGGCAGTATATAGGCTGATACTTTTTACTTTACTAACAGTGTATTTTAAAATTCTGTCCACCGTTTCATTTTTTTTTTCAATATTTGCATACGGGAGAAAAAAATAAACTAACTTAGGTAAATCCTTCAGTTACTTAAGGGAAACATTATTTTATTTTGTTAAAAGGAAAAAACTGCATTCAAAACTTATTGGGATGTTTTTTTTATCAAAAAATTTAGTTTTAGCCAAAAATGTTTTTTTCCCTTGTGTATTTGATGTTTACCTGATTCTTTGGCAACCCTATCTCGGAAGAGTAGCTCAGTTGAAGGTTTTCCTGTCCTTTCTCCGCGACAATGCGCCGTTTGAGGCTAAACGACTAGCCTTCCCTTACTCAGTCCGCTTAATTTGTTGTCCTACTGATATTTCAGACCTAGTAATTACTTTGTAAACTATCCTGTCCTACTTAACCTTTGATTTTAAAACTTGTAGGTACACGATTCTTCAGTGAAAGCAACTGAAAGTGACCCCAACTTACAGCTATTGATAGTTTTTAGAATTTCGAACATGTTGTGGTAGTCGAAAATAAAATGTTTATTTGTCACTCTAACCCAAAAGTAATTGGATCTAAATTCCGAAAATTATTAGTGGGAAAGCCCCGCTTCGGCATGAATGGGCCAGTTTGACCTTAGCGATACCATAGAAAGACTGGCGTGAAGCAACGCCTACGCCGTTTCGTCGAGTAAGACAGGGTAAGTAGTTAAGTACCGGAGGCCCATATGGGGGAAAGGGGTTTAAAGGTTGGTACTGCACTTACTCTACTGGTGTTGCAGGTGTATACTATGAGCAGTGGCAATCACTTACCATCAGGTGATCCGTCTGCTCGTTTGCCACCTATCACATATAAAAGTGTTGAATAGAATGCAGCTTTCATTGGCTGCGACACTTTTAAAGCGCATTCACGCTGGCCGGACTCACTTCGTATGGGGAGTTAATTTATAACTTCACTAATAGATGGCGCTGGATATCGATTACATCCCGCAAGTATATCGCCATTGTGGCCTACCTCAGATAACTGTGAACCATATGCTCTATCAACATCAAGTTGCAATGATAAATAGACATAATACTTCATCCAGTCCGGCTGTTTGTCACTCCGATGTCAACACGTAGTCTCGAACAGGCCACTTCATTTGCACTCCCTTCTGGATTCTGAACCTTAATTGTTAGGGATAAGGTTTGTTCACGACGCATCTGTAAGTTTGTAGCGATGGGAGATCTTAGTTCTGGATTGTCGAGTTAGTTATTAGCGTTGTCGTTTAATAAAGGTTGGAGAGAATGCTTGAATGTGTCGGGAGATTAAGTTGTGCTACAAAATAATTTGACTCAGAGAGCTGACTATATTGCTAGTTAAATAGAATGATGGCATCAACGAAACAATTCCGTATTGAACGAGAATACCTATGTTATAAAAGTACCTGTCGCATCTTGTGATGAAAGATACTAAATACAGCACTCAGAGACGTTAATTAACTTAAATTGTCACTTAAGAAAAAAAATTACACTTATTCCAATACGCAATAACGGCAATCCTATAGTTAAGATAATGATTCATTAAGGTTAAATATGTGTCTGAGTAGGGCAGTTAGTCTTTTAAGGCCTATTAAAAAGACCAGCCATCTTAAATGACTCGACTCTAAAATAAAGACCTGCGAGTTTTTATTATAAGACTTAGGAGTTGTATTAAAAAACTAAGCAAGTAAAACTTGTTTTCAAAAAACTAAAACGACTTATGTTTTTCAAAGTTCTCGCGCCTAAGGTATTATAGATGTTAAGTTAAGACTTTATACATGAACATGACCTAAGTCCATCTAAACATTGCTCTTAAAAGATCTTAATTAACTATTTTGCTGCTATAACTGCTTTGCGATTTTATTTTACTCATGAGATATAAGTCTCTTTCATTGCTAGTGTCATCTAAACTTGACAGAAGTATCCAAACAAAGTAAAAAGTATAGCTATATACTGTCCCACTGCAGGGCAAAGGCCTGCATCATAGAAATCAAGTCATCACTACTATGATGGGATTAGGCTTAATCACCACACTTCATCAATCCAAACAAAAAGAACGCAAAATAATCTAAGTATTTAAATATTTTTTTAATCGGATTGCACTTGACCTCATCTCACCTGATGGAAAGTGACAATGAGGTCTAAGATGTAGCGTGCTTATCCAGAAGAAACCTATTCACTCTCAACGAAAACGGGAGAAACATTATTTAATCTGATCTCATTCAATGAAATCCACAAATTATTTCACTGACATACACAAATGAAGTGCAGGGTATTTTGATGTCTGATGCAACTGAACTGATGCCACCAAACAGATTTCCAAAACGATAATCAGCGTTTCAGATCCATAAACAATAGCTCGTTTTGCGCACGATTAATCGCGCAGATGATGGCGACCGGCGTATTAATGGATGGCCATAGGCCGGATCTGGTGGGGGCAGGGTTGCCACACACGAGAGATCTTGTACCGGTACAATGTACAGCCACACATCAAAGTGTAGAAAACTGTCAAATTTCTTCAATCGACTCTCATCTTATTGTCATACAATTTCATTTGTACAATGAAAAATCTTTTTCATAGTAACTGCGTCAGAAACTAGTATTCCATTCCATTTAGCTGAGTTACAGAACTTTCTACCACGAATCTCAGTTTAGTGGAACAATTTTACTGGAACATTTCTCAACGATTAGTCGTTGGTCTTAGGTAAGTCTTAGGACTTAGGGACCTTTAAGAAAAGAAAAAAGAGACACAAGTCAGCGACCTTTCTTCATTTGCTGGGTGGCGCTGATTACTTTTACATCAGGTTACACTCTTGCTCGTATGCATAAAAAATATTGGTAATAAAAGGTTAGTCGGCAGCCCTATTTGAACCGGTTATCGGGCGGGTAATTCCGGTAATCGCCGGTACAGTAATCGCGACTATTGACGCCCACTTGCCGGCTAATCGGATTCCCGGAGATTTCCGATTCCGGCCAATGCGGAGGATCCGGGATTACCGGTTCCGAGTAAAAAAGTACATTGGTTTATTTAATTAATTGTATTAAAATAGTTCTCTAAATATCCGCGTTGCATTATGACTATTATTATTATAGACGGAAATAAAATCTTTATCGCAACATAAATATGTGCTTAATCGCAACACCATTGGAGTCACAAGTGCGCTGCCAACCTTACCCTACAATTGGGCCTCTTGTACCCTCACTCGGCGAAACACAGGAGCTGCTTCACCGGTCTTCTGTGAGGCCGTGGTATCACTCCGGTAGAGCCGAAAACGAGAATGAACGCTATGTTAATTGTTTAGTACATTGTATTGTACTTACTGCTTGACGTTTCAGCTACGTTGCAGCAGCCATGGTCACAAGCGGACTCCGATTATGGTTACTATTAATTCCCGTTTTAATATTTTATAGTTATGCAACGCGCAAATCTTAAAATCTAATGAACCTTTTGTTTCTTTCCAGGTACTTACAATAAATTCGACCATTACTTCTTTCTACGACTTGCAAATGTACCGGTTCAATCGTCGACACAGAGAGGAAGTGTAATTGGAGGTATCGTTGAGGTATCGTATTTAAATGGCCAGCGTTTGAGCTGGCAAATGTTCAACCATTTGAGAACTGGGATTGGGTTTGAAGTATTAAATCTAGTATTGGAATTGATATCGATATTTTGAGGCTTTGGTTACTCGGTTATACGAGAGTGGTTATGGTTTATTTGAAATTTAATTCAAACAACATATGGACGTAAGGTAAAAAAGTTTGTTACTAAAATGATAGATAGATAAATATTGTATTCACTACTAATATACTATTTATACGACACAGACAGTTCACAGATTATGCTTGTAAAATGTAAGCGGTCTTATCGCTAATAGAGATCTCTTCTAAGTAACCTCGGGGTAGAGGAAAATAATAAGTATTATTTATTAAAGTTCAGTAATGAGTGAAGTATAGTTTTCTTATTAAAACCCCATGATTGCCTGCTCTGAGCACCTCATAAACGGCAGCCTAATTAAACGAATACCTAAGGACACAACCTGAAAACCTAACCCGTTTCAAACTGCCTAACAGTCTACCCTCATCCGAACACAAGCCTAAAGATTGTTCTAAAGGGCATTTTCCAATTAGTCCACTGTTTGCTAGTGATACAATGTAAGACAAAAGTCACTCTTTCGAGTTAATTTCTCCTTAAAATTATATTTCATTTCGAAAAACGGGTATATCACAAATTGGGACAAGTTTCACAAAACGAATAATTATGTGTCCCGTCGCTTTGTTTCGGTACAATGCGCTAGATGACCGAAAAGCGGGACAGTCCCATTGAAAACGGGTCGTAAGGTCAGTTTCTTAGGCATCCCCCAAGGTTCTGTACAGAGATCGATCCTGTACCGTCCGCATACTACATAATTCCTGCTTTCTTCACCAGACCGTTTTACCGTGGACGCAGACCCACGATTCGGCATGAATGGGCCGGCTCGACCGGAGTGATATCCACCGAGAAGCAGCGCCTGCGCTGTGTTTCGTCAAGTGAATGTGGGTACTGGGGACCCAATGGGAGGGATAACAACCTTGGGTTAAAGGTTGACAGCGCTCTTGTGACTTGGTGTTGCAAGTGTCTGTGGGCGGCAGCAATCGCTTTTCATCAGGTGATCCGTTTGCTCGTCTGCCACCTGTCACAAATAAAAAGCTTGATTGCTTGATATAGCTTTTCTCCGCAAACTGTGGAACTAAAGAAGGGGTTCTTTGTTGCCCTTTATCTGGTTCTAAATTACTAATCGAAGTGACTCGCCACGCCTATTTTTCCTAAGTGACTTCTAGTCAAATTGGGCTCAGTTGCACCACTACGCCAGGCCACCGGTGGCAGCACCTTCGTCAGGCTGCTCCTAATTACACAGTTTGCGGAGAAAAGCCTTCGATCGGAGCGGAATTAATTTGCGCACTAAATTCAGTTATTACATAAGCCAGGGCCGGAGCAAGGTGAATAAGTTTGGTTATTGAGGAGGCGAATCGGGTCGTTTGTGCTCAGGTAGTTCTTAAATTGAGGTCAATAATGTTGTGTGAAAAAATGTATTTATTATTTTAGGTCTACTTTTATATTAATCTTGGAATGTTATTTTATTATAAACAAATCTTGACGTAACCAATTTTTAACCCACACGGGTGTTTAAATTGTATTTTGAATTAATTTTCATTGAAAATTAAAGTATCCCAAAGAGTATTTTCATTGTTGAAAACAACGATTTCGTCGTTCTTCCTCGGCCCTCCACAGTCCCATCTTCGCGTTTGGAGATTTAGGAAGACAAACATTCACGTACTTTAATATTCGTAACACAAGTGCTTAAGCTAATTAATACAGAATCAGGTCAATATATGAGATGTTGTATAAATTAGACATAGTTTTGTAAATAAGAACCAATCCTAATTTCGGACGAAATCAAGTTACATTAGAATAGACTTCACTATGCACGTTTCCTACCTACATATTAATTATCACGAAATCAATTTTGTCTGGGTTGGTTTTATTATATGTACATAGGTATGTGATAGGTGGCAGACAAGCAGAGATCACCTGATGGTTAGCAATGCCGCCGCCCATAGAAACACATGCAACACTTCTGTGTCCAATTTATTTATCGTGAAAAGTAGTTTTATCCCCTAAGTCCCTCCCTGCGGCAGGTCAAGCGCCACCTGTCGGGTGAACTTGGATTACTCTTGGCCAGTTCGGCTAATTCCCGCAGATTGCTCCGGCCCTGATTGTGCCAGTTGGGACACCGTAGCCATTAACTTGAAGGTACCTACACGTACTTGTAGGTCTTAATAGTTTTGCATTTGTACGAGGATTTGGATATTCTTGTACAATTTTCGTCGTCATCCATATCCATGCTGTTTATAGTTATACATGACTTATGTTCTATAAACATCTACAAACCTTATTATACAAACCAAAATCCAGCGCCATTTATCTATTTATTGAACAAATCTCTTAAAACCTAACAAATGATATCCAAAGCGCTTCTAAGAAAAAAATAACAATAGCTGCACAATCACAGTTCCAATACAAATTGATAAGAATTACATACATAATTAGGTAGTAGGTATATTCAATATCATCAAAATTTATACAGATTGAAACTAATGTTCCGAAACGAACCTAACTTAACCATCATCTTTAACTATCTTTTCAACTATAAATCTTGACCAATCAGCAAAAACATTGATTGCAACTTAACTCGAAGTCGAAGCTAGCAAAAAGCAGTGGTTAACTAAGCGTGACTTAACCGCCAGTTACCGCAGAGTTACTAAGTTGGCCTGTTTGTAGCGCTGGGCGCGGGTCACCACGGTGTTTCAACTAGTGAAGTACCTGAATAAGAGTTTTTGAGAGGAAATTTTGGTGTCAAGATCCGCGGCTACGGATATTTTCGATCAATATCCGCGGATACGGATCATTGTTTTCTGACTCAATCGATATCAGCATGTGAGACCTCCAAACTATAACTGACGTCACGCTTATCCGATTTCTATGGATAGGGATACGTTGTAGTAAGTGCTCTGTACTTATATTATGAGCCTGTAAAGATTTATTTTAGTATATTAAATTTATTACGAAATCGGTGATAGTTAAGTCACTGCTGTCGGCTATTCTCGGATATACGAGTATCTTAAATTTCTTGCTTCATTTGTATCGGGGATAGTTGACGTCACGTCTGCGAATATCTGCGGATACGGATATTGTTATCCGGAACATCACAATTTTTAACTACGCGTGATTTAACTGTGAGTTAGCCGCAGAGTTAGTTAGTTAAGTTGGCTGTTTCGAGACAGTAACTTTTGAAGTGCTTGAACAACCCACAATTTGTGCCACAATCTTGGTTCATAAATATTATTTAAGCATCCCTATATGTAACATTGTGGAGCTAATAAATAGATATATTTTAAAGATAGGGACTCTTTATTGCATATATACAAAAACTTAGTCTAGCTATACGGATACAGCAGAGATCCAGTGTACACTTTTGGTGGTCTGATCGCTTAGAGCTATCTCTATCAGACTCTTTGCCGGCGTATGTCCTGATTCGCATGGACTCCTTCAAACGAAGCGAGAAGAAGCATCTCGCAGGCCAGTATGGCAGTGCCAACGGATGTGATGCCGTGCCGTCGCGTCCTTGTAACTGCAACGTGGGGTCTCCTTTTACTATCAGGCTAAGGTGAGCCAATATACTGTGCCACTATAAAAAAAACATAATATAGAAGAGATGGAGTTTAATCATGATGGCAGAATATTGGTATGTGTAAACCACCTCGCAAGTATAATAGGAGGTCCCAACAACAGTTATAAATGTTTAAAGGGATAGTACCTTTTTGTTGTTAGGCGTGTTATGCTAATTTCAACCTTATACTAATATCATTGACGTCTTGGCCTTTGACCTTTAGCGGCTTTGTCAAACAAAAGATCTTTATCGCTTTTAAGCTTAGAATGTGAGAGTGTTTCGTCGTGATTGGATAAGTACTTTATAGTGTATTTAGATTGAAGTATTGTTCGTGTTACTCTGAGAGCGTGGGTTCGAATCTTAACGGGGACTTAGCGTTGCCTCGTTATGGCTTAAACATTACCGTCATTGTATGCTAAGAAAGTCATTAATGAGTTCTGTATGTTCTTTTAATCATAGATATAACTATTCAATACAAATATACACACACAATTTCATACTTGGGCCTCAGCACTGAAGTACGCCATCTAGCGCATTTCTCACACTCAATAGCCCCCATTGGATAGATTTTAGTGACGTCACGTGTATTACCATGTGTTCAAATCAAAGAGCAAACAAACCAATGGGTAAATAATTTATTTCATACATGGGAGCGTCTGACTCTTGTTGTCTATGGCAGTTGGAACGAGCTTTATGGTGATTTGAAACGTGGCGCGAATACACCATGGGCACGTTCTGTCTCTAACTAACGCGGGTGAAACCACAGGATGCAGATAGTGGTATTATTTGAAAAAGAGAGTCACGCCCCATGGATGGGCTGGTTCGACCGGAGTGATACTATAGCCCCACAGAAGACCGGCGTGAAGCAGCGCCTGCGCTGAGCTTTGTCGAGTGAGTGTGGGTACCGGAGACCCTATTGGGGGAAAGAGGGTTAAAGATAGGCAGCGCACTTGTGACTCTACCGGTGTTGCATGTATCTATGAGCGGAGGCAATCGCTTACAGTAATCCGTCTGCTCGTCTGCCACCTTTCTGCCTCATAAAAAAGAAATAAAAACAAGTATGCCCTGGCCACCCTACAGGGCATTGTTTCGGAGTGTTGTGGACGTGACGTCACGTGGCGAGTGACGTGCATTGGGCACCAGTCGGGCCCAACAGACCGGACGAAAAAGGAAAAAGGCCGAAAAGCGATGAGCTGGCGGGAAACTTTTCACGCCGCATTTTGCCGGAATTGAAAATGTGAAAATTGAAATTTTGACAGAATGTGCTTCAATAATATCTTTTCACTAAGTGTAGGTAAGTTTTATCCAAGCAGAGTGCCTTTATTACAACACTAGCTTTTGTATTTGTAATCACATGTTAACAAGCTGTGTTTTTACATTGAATATTTTATCAAATTACTTGAGACGACTAAAAAACAGTAACAGATAGATAGATAGATACTCTTTATTGCACAACTCATTACAGAACTTAATGCTAATAGTAATTTACAAGTACAATATCGGCGGCCTTATCGCTAATAGCTCTTCCAAACAACCTTTGGGTAGAGGAATAATGCAGCGAATTAACAAGGGGCAAGGCAGTGCAGATCTTTTAATCAGATCAGATCAGATAATAAATCGATAGTTTTTAAGTCTATCAGTTTGTCTCCATGTCTGCTTATTCAGACACCAGCAACACTTATAACTGCATTATGATTTTGTTCCTCACGGGTCAAACTAAAATAAGGTCAAGTTACCTTCAAAAAGTAATTATCACTTTATTTCCCCACATTTTAATTGCAGAAGCTATATTAAACCGTAAAGCATCAGACTAAGAGGACGGGAACTCAGGAGTAAAAGCCTCCTCTGTTACAAGCACTGGAGGCATAAAAACGTGGTCGACCATCAAATGGCTCGAAAATGCTAAAATATCCGCTTTCATGTTGCTGCAATTAAATTGAAATTTCTTTCAAATGAAATATTCCGCTAACCACGTAGTTAAGGGTCGCCATAGATGTGCGAATTTGTAGCGCAAGTTATATCTTTTCTTCCTGTATAGAATCAGCTAGCGTGTTATTGTATTTGTATTAAAATGTGTATGCTGAACAATTTTTTATTTTTTTATTTTTATCTTTACCAAAGAATTGTTTTCTTCTAAAACCTTTAACTTCGTAAGGCTGTTTTATGCCTTTTAAAAGGCTTTTGGGTCTTACAACGTTGTGCAAAATTTTATTACTGAGCATTTACGATGGTATAGAGCAGCTTTATAAAAGACATGTCTTAGTATCCTGAGTTAGACATCACTGTGTATTATTATTGCTATTGTAGGTGAGCAGTGTAATTTTATAGCTACTTTAGATAAAGTGATACAATATTTAATATCATTGCATATTATCAAATGTAGGTCCTATGTCAAAAAAATATGTATTTACTCAGATTCACAGTGTTAACCCGAACTCTTTAAGATGGCGGTCTCTTAACCCAGTGTATCGGGAAGCACGTTTAGTTTTGGCCCTGAGCACTCTTCAAACGTGTTAGTGGTGTTCCACCGAAATATACGCAAAAGGGAATAGGTGCATCTGTTTGTGCGCACACAATTGTACTCGATAGTATATCCTGCGTACGTGGCCGAACAGCCGACGTAACCGAATCGATGTTAACTTAATATTATTGGTCTACTGCGATTATTTTCAGCGATTAATCGCACGCCTGTGGCGACATGATTAAAGATTCCCGGCAAAAGTGCAATAGAGATGCAGCCTCGGCTTCAGATGGAAATCGTTAGGAAACCTTCAAGTGCAGAGGGAATTAAACCAATGCAGTGACGTCACGCCTGTCGGATACAAACATGCTTGTTAGAGTCTACAGACTTATTCTAGTTCTGTGTTAGGTATGAAAGCAACAGTTAATCTGGATCCTGTATTTTGTAAACTGAGCGATGGTAGCTCAGTGAATAAGAACACGCCTGTTCGAATCCCAGTTAGCCAACTGTCCTACTGTAGGGCAAAGACATCATAGAAATCAGGTCATCGTTATTATGACGGGATAAGGCTTAATCACCACGCTTGCCTAATGCGGATTGGTGATTACAAACTCGAGCTATGTTCGAAATATTTGGAACATTCTTTTGATAGCCTTGGGAATCAAACCCCATCTAAGATCATGGCCTGATACTTTAACCATTAATTTGATAATGGGGACGTTCAATAGTAATTTGATGAAAATATTAATATAGTGCGTTAAATCGTGAATAATTGTTGTGTTCAGATGATATTGATAGATAGCGCGAGCTTAACTTGTAACTAGCGGTGATTGCACTTTTAAATCACTAAAATATAATAATTTTAAATAAAACAGGCAGTTTTGAAGACTCATTTTCTTCCAACAAACCGTCGCGTTTCACCGTTTCAGATGAACATTTTGCAAATAACTGCTACCATTATCGACATAAGCACTAAATCCCAGTTTACTTTCAGATAAGAGCTGAAATCTGCTGAGACCTTTCAGATTTTGAACTCTATCGCAACGGCTTAAGCCCGGTTCCGTTTATGCGAGGTTGTTTAAAAATAAAAGTATGGAGGCGTAAACACACGATACGAAAGGAACTGTAGGTTTCTTTGATAATGCTGTGATAAACATAATTAAAAAATAATTACTTTTTGCTTGTTTTGTGTGTGACCTACTTGGATTTATGTTTTCACGAAAACCAATCTTTGTCAGACAGTTAATCTATTGCATTGAGTTACAATGATCTATGGTATAAGGCTATCTTTCCCCACGAATCATATCGTTATACGGTACCATATATTTATCCCTGCATGAAGATTGGTCGAATCGGGCGTTAGAATGATAAATAACAAAGACAATACAAAATCAAATTTCATTATTTTTTTCATCATTTCAGCTAATTAACTATTTTCTTAGGGAGTATTAATAAAGGTCGTCTTCGAATGATGATTAGGTAAGTAACCATCAAGTTGCTCGTTTATCGGCCTAGGATGAAAAGCGTTTATCGCCTAGGATAAATAAAACTTCTTTGTCTTCATTGAGCTAATTAATTAGGCTGGCGCAGCGATTTAAAGAGAGCCTTGTCCTCCAAAATAAGAGCCTCCATGTAGGTCACTCCTGCTGCCACCTTCTGCCAGCTATGGCTTCATTGAACCGTAGACCTAGCACGAACTTTTCAAGAATAAAACCATTGCTTCAACCGACATTGATACTTTTTTCGATATTTTTACAGTTGGAAAAAAAAAAATTGAAACAATCCAAATAGACTTTTAATTTTTTTTAAACCTTACATTTTAAGCTATTACAAACATTAATGGACTTATTTAATACAAAATCCATTAATGTTAGTATCATCGGTATCTTAACATACGAATTGCATAGATACACAACAATCGACCTCGATTGGTGTGATTGTCTGGCGCCTTTATTTATTTGGAAAATATTTCAACGTTAATTCGAAAAAGATCGCCAGATATTTCTTACGATGCGATCATCCGACTATCGAATCGGTACATCCTTAGGCCAGGTCATCGCACCACCGAACGCATAGTGCATCCGATCTGATCTCCAAGTCATATCAATTGCATTGCTAGGGTCAGTGGCCAGACGCAGTCACGTCCGCTCCGACTTAGACAGGGCGTTGCATCTGATGACGTCATTGGTGTTAGGAGACAAAGATAAAGACAAGAATGTACACTTTTTTATATTGGCTCTCCTCAGCCTTATGATAAGCAAGAGAAGAGCCCACGTTGCAGTTACAACGCAAGCGATGACTCAGTACAAATGACAAACACATAATTGCATTTAAAAAAAGCTAATGCATCAGCTCAGACAAAACAACATAAAAAGCAGCAGAAATTAGTTTATAGGTGGAAAAAACCAATTTACATTTTCCTGTTTTTGAAGTAACTCTTATTTTTTATGACATCAATTTTACATAACAATTTAAAATTACTAACGTTCAAATTAATCTATTTCATGGTAAAGCTTTTATTATCAAATCGACCCACAATTTTACAGTACAAAAAAGCTATAAAAACACTTTTATCGCAACATAGATTTAAATGTGTACCTGAAGCGAGTTACGGCGACCGCCACACGACATGGGCGGGCGCATCCGATCTATTGTTATGGGTGCCTCTATTTATGGTATCTACCGGTGTTTAAGCACTACAGCCTGTGCTAGTAATATACAGTAAACAGTACAGTTCAACTGCAGACGCTAAACAGCAACAAAAACTCAAGAAACATTACAAATCTTCAAGGAATGAGCTTATCTATACCTTCCTAAAACCCCGCATGCTCGTTTGCCTTCCTATAATAAAAATAATAAAAAAATAATCCAGCTGCAAATTTTCACCATCGTACATCACGCCAGAACTCTAAATTCAATCCACATCATTTAGATGGATTTTATTCCAACACAGTGCGTTTTGCTCGTCACTTTTTACTGCGCACCGCGCAGATTGAAGAAGTTTCCGAGCTGACCTAGTGATCTTAAAGAAAAGGGCATATTTCTACCTTAAGAGCCGGCAACGCATTTGTGATGCCTCAAACATATTTATTTAAGTTACCATCAGGTGAACCGTCGCTCGTTTGTTCGGAATAATGTCAATAAGTCAATTCTTTGTGCTTCTTGTAAAGCTACGCCGTTCACGTGACAACTCACTTGACACACAAAGCAGTGTTAAAAACTTAGAGAAAGTATCCATTCTCTAAGGTTAAAAACGATACAATTCAACGAGTAATATTTATCCCTGTGCTATTTGTTCCGAATCGAATCCGGGTCGAGCAAAAGTATGTTTTGAATTTTTCGAACATAGATCGGTTGATCACCAATCCGCGTTAGGCAAGCGTGGTGATTAAGCCTAATCCCATCATAGTAGCGATGGCTAGATTTCTGTGAGGCCTTAGCCCTGCAGTGGGATAGTATATAGACTGATACTTTACTTTATTTGTTCCGAACAGTGATTGAAACTTCGACTAAAATGTCCTTAAGAAATAATTTTAAGTAAATTTGAATAGTACAAAACCTTATTTTATAAAAAGTACTCTTCTTTTAAACGGTACCTAATGACCAAGAACTCCATAATCGACCCATTAAAAAAGCCATCAAGCAAAAAACCCTTTCGCCGTTAATGAATATTTTTAATTTATTCCTTCTCAATTTACATTCCGGCTATTCTTTGGCATAGGAAATGCAATTAAGTGTAACGAAGGTATTGTGTCTTCGTTAAAGTAAATTAATTGCAAGTCGGTGCAGCGAATTGTGCGCGGTTAATGTTTGTGTAATTGCTTTTGTTTATTAAAAGGTTATGATCATATTTGTTTACGGTGTAAAAATATAAAAAAAATATAGTAAAATTTGATATAACTATTGTAATAACAAGCTAACACTAATGTTTATATTCTTTGCAAATATAACTGGTTGGCTGAGTAATTGAGTATAGTTGTAAAAATATATATATTTTTCAATTAATTATGTACTTTTTCGCAAATTGAGTGTATCTATCTAGTACAAATGCTAATCAACCTCTTAATGATAGGTATATAACGCAATAGATTACTGTCATGTCCATTATGTACATACATAGCTATATTATTTACCATTTTCTTCATTACATATCATTCCTATTATTTAGTAGACACCACCAGGTACATAAACAAGTTTAAATTATCTAGAAGCCGTTCCCACTCATAGACCTTTGTAATTTTCATATCTACTAGCCCCAAGTTTCCCACCAACCGGCCTGCTACGGGAATCGAACCAGCATTTCCACACTGGTTGTTATTCGCGGCACGCCACTGCAATTTTTCCGACAAGCCGCTCTGCTAATTTAAAAGAACGCCATCTAGCGAGCAATTAAGTTAACTATGAAGTAGATTATTATTTACTATCTACGGTTCCTTCTGCAGCGGGGCGCGGAAGCTTATAGATAGATTTAGACAAAAAGTGCTTTGTAAGTAGTTTACAGTGGGAGAGCTAGGCTTCGGCAACACCACCGGCGTCACATATGTGCTGCTATCCTTTTAACCATGGAAAAGGCAGACGCTCCCTCACGCCGGTTTTCAGCGAGGCTCGTGGTGGTGGCTTGAGGGTCGGTATCACTTCGGTCGAGCCGGCCCATTCATGCCAAGCGTGGCGTTCTCACGGTCGGAAGATGATATCAAAATAACTCAAAAACAAAAATGTCGTTTGATTCTCAAACATTGTTTCGTCTGTTTTTCTACTGCTTTTTATCGTAATAGCACTTTGTTTTTACAGAACGATTTTCCTTATAAAGTAATTTACGGCTGCTTATCAGGAATGCGAAATTAATTAAGTAGGGATTGTTTTTATTACAAGAGTATTATGTTAATGAAAAATACATTGAAACCTACTTATAACAACCAAGTGCGAAAATAAAACATAAACCCACGTAAATTTTATTAAGTAAGTAAGGTTCACGAATAAATCGATAGAATACATAAATCTCACATCCTATACATTGACCTGACTCCGTTCTAAGTAGCTTAAGCACTTGTGTTACAGATATCAGACAACAGAGGAATCACAAATATTACCTAAATATATAGTATTACACCCAGACGCGGAACAAATACAAGTATTCATCATTGCTTTCAGAGTTAAAAAAATGTGTTTTGATAATTATGAAAATTTATCAAAAGTACCTAATTTATTCCATTACGTACGTACGTACAGCCACATATCAAAGTATACAAAACTATCAATTTTCTTCAATCGACTCTCAACTTATTGTCATGCACATTAGGTTGAATATCAATTGAGGAAATTTGACAGGTTGTGGTGAACCTGATGTGTGGCTAACTGTACCTAATTAAAAAATGCATGTCAGGAATTCTGATGCTGTAATTTATTAGCCATTTTACAGCCTGATTCCTTCATTAATTATGATCATTATACAATTATCTGATATCTAAAAATTTTAACATGCACTTAAACAATATTGCATACCTACCTACAATGCAAAAGCTATTTTTGCTATAGTAAGTATAATACTGCACTTCGTCATCGAAAGGTTCAGGTGGGAGTCAAACCCACAACCTTCTACATTCCCGGTGGCTGTTCTACCAATTACACTTTTTTTAGGGGCTGTCCACTGTCCATTATTACCGAGAGTCTTATAGGAGTGAGCGGGACTCAAAAAAACATCATAACGTTTAATTTGTTTAAACATTTTCAAAGAACTTACTACAAACGCGCCGAAAGCTTCTTCAATCCCGAATTTCAAACACAATCGAAACTTTAACCGTGTGCGCCTCAAATCCCGAACCTACGGTGACATGTTAAGACAGGATTTGCGTTGACAGCCAAGTTCCTCGAGGCTCTAGAGTGAGAAAACTAGGGCTGCCAACGGTTGAAAAGGAAACGTTGCTTTTAATTTGGTTCCTAAGACAGTAGGTACACATGAAATCGTACCTAAACGACTGTCTAATACACTAAGACAGTCGTTTAGGTGTAGTGAACTGTTATTATATTGCGTCCCTAGTTGGCGCCAGCTTGGAACTTAACAGAGGTTAAAGGGCGATGATGATGGTGGTTCCATTTTAATTCTTTTTGTGTTTTTATCGTTCGATGTCAATTCGTTAATGCCACTAGTACACAACATTTGTATGATAAATACAAGTATTTAAGGAACCGAACCGAACCAACACAAGTGTTTGTTCGGTGTTTGGGTGTAATATGAATTTGAGTACTATATTTGTGTTTCGTCTGTTGTCTGTAAAACACAAGTGTTTAAGCCATTTAGTACGGAGTTAGGTCAAAGTATGAGATGTTGTGTGAATTTATTTCATTTTATGTGTTTTTTTACGATTTTTTTTTTGTTCTTGTTTTTATAGTTTATCAGTATATTGGCTCACCTCCGCCTGATGATTAGCAAGAGGAGAGCCACATTATCAATCGAAAGTGAAATGATTTTCGCATCACAATTTCTCTTATATTTCCCAAGTAATGCGTGCCAGCCCTAGCTCCACAGGGCTTGCACCGCCTCTGCACGTCCCGGGCAAGCCGGCGCGTGAGTGCACGCAAATGCACGTGAAGTGCAGCGGGAACTTGCATGAAACTCTTCGTAGTTTACTTGCAAATATTTTGAAATGTCGTTTGAATGGCAGAGTAGCCGACAAATAACTTTTGTAAAGTCTTATGAATATAAACAGCGCAAATGTATTGCAATTGTTGGAAATTCCCAAATAAATAATGCACTTTACAAAATCGTCGAAGGGTTTAGACGTATGATGTATGTATGTACCGTATTTGGAAGGTTGTGGGTTCAAGTCCCACCTGAACCTATCGATGTTTTTTTTTAAGTGCATAATAAATTGCAAAGTATTGCTATTACAAAAATAAAATAACTCAAGTAACTTTCTTTTACGAAAAACTAAACTTTCTGAATGGGGATCATTAACGATTATTTCCTAATAAGTTTTTTTTGTTTCAGGTAACTTAAAACTCGCATCTAAATAGAATACCGACAGCCCAGGGATTACTTTAGTCATTTTCAGGTAAGATTTTTATAACGTAAATATGTGTGTAACTGGCAATGTGATTGAAACCACTATAGATGCAGTCTCTACTCTGCTAATATCTCTCAGCTTAGTTAGTAATTCCCGGTTGCCTCTAAAGCTCTCGCTTTGGTATCCCGGGGTAATCTTAGACCATGAACTAAGGAGTCTAGTTTTTATGTTGAAGCTACGCACGTCTTTAACAAGCACGTTTCATCGAACTGATATCAGTTCTTCATTTACTTGCACGATTTTTGATCGGTACGTTATATGTGATTAGAGTTAATGAAAATAATCGTTCGTGTGATGCTAACTACGATAGCTCTTTTCCACATAAACCAAGCTTGACAAATAAAAAATGCTTGGAACAAAACTCCACTCCCACATACATTATCATCCATTTGGCCAGAGCATTATGCATCAAAAATAAATCTGTACGGACAAAGCGACCTATAATAAACACACATACACTAACTCATTGTGTTGTGCACAATGTATGGAATGTGTGGGAGGGAAGTGTAGGATAAAGGGTTCTGTAGATTTGGATGTTTTATGTGATTACTGGCAGACTAGCAAATGAATCATCTGATGGTAAGTGACTGCCGCCATCCATAGACTCCTTCAACACCAGTGGAATCACTCGTGCGCTGCCAATTTTTAAAACCCCCTGCTAGTGGCTTATAACGAAGCCGGCCCGTAATGACCGAGAATATACCTATCGCAACCAAACAAAGGTGACATACAACTCGTGTGAAAGGGATAGGAACTCCAAATCGGTTGTAACGTCCGGCTCGTTCTAGCTAGACCCTCATTGGATTGGGCCACCAAATTTGGCTTTATAGATTTTGCCTTCACATGAAGGGAAGATACTTCAAATATCTTCACATATCAGTTATAAAAGGGGTCCCAGTTTGGTTAGGACATCACAGAATAGACCCACCCTGACCAAACATTCGCGTGATGAGTACTTGTGTTTGTTCAGGGTCTGGGTTGTTATATGTATTTGAATGAATGAATGAATATGCTTTTTATTGCACACAAAACAGAGGTATAAAACTTAAAAACTAGTTATATTAGGAGTAATGTACAACAAAGGCGGCCTTATCACTATGAGCGATCTCTTCCAGGCAACCTTTGGGTATTTGAGTATTAAAACCATGCTAAACATCTTTTCCTGGGTCTGCCTCTCAGCCGTCGCCGATCTGTCAGCTTGTAATGTTTTTTTATGTGATAGGTAGCATACGAGCAGGCGGATCATCTGGTGGTAAGCAATTGACGCCGCCTTTGGACACCTGCAACACCATTGTGCGATGATGTTCATCTCTCTGGGTAAAAAACACAATTTATTATTTAAACTTCTCTTAACTGCATAACCCTACTCCCATTATTGCATTTCACCGCGGATCGCCAAGCCTACATTGTGGAGGGCGCTTGAAAGCCGGATATTTACCGGTAAAAGGGCCATCATTTTCAAAATAACTGTTGGAAAAAATGCCGGTAGCCCACCGCTTAGACGTAGTAGAAAGATGTAAGTAAGCTAACTCAAGGCGAAGGCCAGTCGGGCGTCGAAGGCTGGAAAGGATTAATGTGGATGATAAGAGCGATGCAGGACCAACCTTGTAGAGGTTTTTATAAATTATAGTTGAGTTTTATGCATACAAAAAATCTCGGACTAATAAAAGTTCCTACTTAGGAATATAACTCAGATGAGTCTGCCGGGAAAATTCCCACCCAATATGACCCTCCCTTCTAATACTGTGATGTTTGTGAATATGTTTTATTTATCATAAGTAGAGTTTTCAGTTTTAACTGAAAAGAAACTCAATGAATCAAAAATATACCTACAGCTCAAATCACTGGTCAACTCTCGCCATAGTAGTTACAAATCTTGCTAACCACTTGATATTGGCAGAGTTCACCGTGCTCAAGATCTCACTACAGCCAAAAAAACTTCCGCTTAATTCTTTTTACTATGTTTTAGCCAACAATATGTGAAATTCTTCGCGACGCTTGTTAGCCTAGCTTCAAGATAAATTAGAGGGTTAAAATATAGGATGATGCATTACTTTAATATTAGCCTCTTGAAGTATTTATTTTGAACTCTACTATAGAAGCCAAAAATTATGGCCCATCTTAGACCTCATCTTCACTTTGACATCAGATGTGATCGAGGTCAAATGCTTGTCTATCGTTGAATAAAATATAATAAAAAAATAAATGTTCTGTACTCCTGAAAGCGGGATATGAACAAGGCTAGAGTCACCTCATGGGTTTTCTTTCGTGTTTGTCATACATACTCGTATTAGACGCGTTTAAAAATGGTAATTCTTGGACACAAACTGTAATATGCATGATACCAAAAAACCTGTATGAAACACGGCTTATACTTAAACTTTTAAGGCATACAATGTATAGAAACTAGTTGTTTATCATTTCAAAACTGAAATATCAAAAAGCTGTTTTTCATAAATATTTTTTTTGATAACTCGTTATGCTAAAGGAAGAAAATAATGGCTTTAAGGATAACGAAAGTTAGATCTAGAAGGTCAGATCTCGAAGAATAGCCCTTATCATCTTATTTACTGAGATCTTCTTTTGATGTGATAGGTAGCACACGAGCAGACGGATCACCTGATGGTAAGCGATTGCTGCCGCTTTTTTTATAATTGTGTCTCTGAGATTATTCTAAAGCAAAGGAAGGGCTATTCACTGTGATTTAGAACCGTCTAGTTGTTTTGTAGCCGAATAATTTAACTAGTGCGGTTTAGCGGAGCGCCTCGGAAACTTAGTTTATTTACCAGTATTGTTTTGTTAAGTGTAGTTTTTCAAGCCACAGTGTAAGAATGGTGGAGGTCTGCGATTATTGACATGTCTAAAATTTACAAAAGTGGGTAAAATTATGACCAGCCGTGTTTTAACGTGGAAGAGTCTTGGACGTAACTTGGCGTAATGCAGTTCTCCTAATTGCACGACCTACCATGACATCCTTGCCTCTTCCCCGTAGAGTCGTAAACTGAGCAAGCCACTAACCGGTAACTTGCAACATACCCGAAAAATTAAGGGGAATTCCCTAGGAATAGGCTCTTTAATTTCTGAGTTTCTAAAATAACTGAGTTGTCATGCTAAATGTGGGGTTGCAACCTGTCATAATTGTTTGTTTTGAAAATCGGAAAATTTTCCGAACATTCGATATTTCTGGTCAGGAATTGAGGGCCTCCTGAGCTTGAGGGCCCCAGGGCACTGCCCCGCCTACTAGCCCTTTGGTAGCTACGCCACTGACGACAGGCCGGGAATACTTTGGCAGTATTCTTGCGGCCTCGTTTGTGACGTGGTCTCTCTAGGATATGCCCAGAATCCTCCGAAGACAGCGCATGTGGAAGTTTTAGAACCTTGCTAAGCACCATGCCCGCAACCCTAACCGCAGCGGCGGTCAATTCACCTGCTGCAAATGTGGACGTAAGATTTACTCCCGCATAGGACTTTACAGCCACGAAGCGCAGCTGTAAAGTCACATCGCGTGATGCTGCTTGAAACATCTGCCACAGATGTGAAGGCCTATAATGATGATGATTCTTGCGGCATTCCCCTAAGCAGTCCCTACTGCATCTATTACTCTGTACCCAAGACTGCTAAAGCCGTCAAGTAGCCGTGAACAGAATTTAACTTGCCCGCTATAATTACTGCCAGAGCCCGCTTAATCAAAGAATACTAGTTAATTACGCTTTATAGACCTGCTTACCGGGATTACAGGACTTGATTAACGCTCCTGGAATATTGTATTCTTCTCCCTGGGTACGTTTATATGGGAATGAGAGTTAATGAAATGCATAATGCAATATCTGCTGTTTTTCATGTTAATAAGTTACGTGCGCCTGATACCCGCTTGCTTATTTTATGTGATAGGTGGCAGACGGATCACCTGATGGTAAGCGATTGCCGCCGCCCATACTAGGAAAGTCACAAGGGCGCTGCCGACCTTTAACCCCCTTTCCCCTAATTACAATACAAGCCTACGGAAACGGTTTATCGTGCTTTTCATACTATGGAATACAAAATTAAGTAATCATCAGCTATAGTGCCTTTCCCGCAACACTGGGACTGTACATTTCCAGATTAAAAGAAAGCCCATTTAGAAAAGTATGGCAGATCTATTTCATCGGTTGAAACATTTAATCCTATCTATCGTGTGTGTAAAATATTAACCGCACACGCTTTACCAATCGTGAAAAATAGGCTCCGCTCGACCCCGATGGTTGGAAAGAGAAGGGTGGATTGGCATTAGTATTCGACTGTTCCGTATCTTATTTTTTTTTTATAGTGGCTCAGTGTATTGGCTCATCTCAGAGCCTGGTGATAAGCAAGGGGAGAGCCCACGTTGCAGTTAAAACGGACGCGACGGCACGGCATCACATCCGTTGGCACTGCCATACTGGCCCGCGCGATGCTTCTTAACGCTTCGGTTGAAGTCCATATTGTCAAATGGAAAAAATGAAAAAATCTTTATTAAGTAAATTTTATGCATATCAAATATTTTGTAATACGAATGATTCAGACCAATTTTTTAAATTTATTGTTTTTATCAGATGACCCGCCGGCTAGCCTCCATCTATCATTTAAAAACAAATAAAAGAATATTTAAATAGTATTCTATACCAAGAAGATACAATTGTATTAAATACCTTACATACTGTTTCGTCTGTCTAAACTTGGAAGAAAAGTAATTTTAATATTTTTCACATCAGGGTTTTTTGGTTTTTCATTTTACATTACGGATCCACAAGAAAACTCGATACAGCGTCATCGCATTTCACATGACCTCTGACTTTCTAAAACCACACTTCTGTCTATCAGTATAAAGTCCTAATTCGTTTTAGGAGTCCTCCATAGGGATGGGTGAGTTTAATGGGAAACGAGTATGGGAAAAAGGATATTCATTGCAGTCATCGTTGCTCAAACTTTCTGATTGTAATAAAAAGGGTATTACACTACGAGTATATTAGCACGAATCTTTGTTGACGTATCGTATCGTACCATTTCCTTCCAGTAATGGATGGATACGTTAGCGTGCACTGGCGAACGTGTTGATACGATCTAGGGGACGCTATGGTGATAGGCTCCGCGCAATGGTCCCTTGACATCCCCCGGTATGGACTATGAGGGAGAGCCCCAGGGGTTTTAGTCGGTATAGCTCCGCCATCATGCGGGGGGAGTCAGACATAACCCGTCCGCCCCCCGGCCGACGGGTACTCGTAACGCATTTCCCCTGGGATTACAAAAATAAAAGTTTTGATACCATCCTTTTTGACGTTTGTGCTGTCAATTTTAGTTATGGTTACGTACAATAGAGGGCGCTTTTAAATGTTTACGCATACGCTACGATTTCTTTGAAAGGTTTTTGTTTGCGCAGACGGCTATGCTGAACATAATTTCAAGAACTTTGGGAGCCACTGTCCGTTGTTGATGGTACGAATTTTAATAGGCGTTCGGCAGGGAGCCCTCACAACATTATTATATTTGTTGTGGCCGCGTAAGCGTTTTATGCGTTTCTAAATTGTTTTGGGAAGGGCTTTTGATTGACAATTTGCGATGTATGGAGATTTGTGGGAAGATGAGATTTTTAATGGGTGAAGCAATCTGTGTACTAGAATATAATAATAATCTTCCAACCAATTCTAACGATTAGCCTTTTTTAAGGTGGCAGACGAGCAGACGGATCACCTGATGGTAAGCGATTGACGTCGCCCATTGACACTTGCAACACCATTAGAGTCACAAGTGCGCTGCCAACCTTTAGCCCCCTTTCCGTTCCAGCCGGCCCATTTATTCTGAAGGAAGTATAGAAGATCGGAACAAAATCCCAGTTTAGAATTATAAATATTCCTAGCAAAATTTAATCCATCGGCCTTAAAAGAAGAAATAGTATTACCTGAGTAAAGTAGAAATGCTATGAAATATTTGCTAATGCTCACTAGATTAGTGAAGTTCCCGAATGAGTTGTTAAATTTTAATCAGTTCACTTAACAAGACAGTTCGTTTCACTCACTTTTTATAATGTTATGTATTTAGTTCAGTAGTTCATCCCTTAACAAAACTGATGGGGCCAAGAGTATCCCGAATGCCAATACCTACCATTATGTTTTTTTAATTGGCTTGTATTGTGTTCAGGGCACAGGTTAATTTGCTAATGTCATATGATTAAAGATATACGTTCCTGTGCTGATTGGGCGGTGACGGAACTCGAATCCGAACGAAAGGAACTGTTCTCTTTAATTAATTGAATTATTACTTTTTATTTAAACATCATCTAAAATAAACAAATCATAAACTGATTTGTACAATAGACAACACAGTTTTGGAAGATTCTCATACTAGGATCTTTTTTGATTGGCATTTAATAAATGATTATATAATAATTATTATAACATAGGTTTAAATGACTTTGTTATGTCAATAGCATTAAGGTCGATTTCATAATCTTAATTAATTAAATTTGTAGGTATTGGCACATAACCGATCTATCAGTCCATCTATTCCTGTTCACTTTTGCGTTAAAGATATAGCTCTTTTCACTCTTATGAGCGCTTTGTGTAAATCTAGCTCAGAAAAAAAAAACAAAACTCTTTGCCCCGGTAACGGCAGGCCGGGCTTAGCCGGATTTAAATGTTATATAACGTTTGTATCGCGTTTCTGTATTTAATAAATGCACTATACTTTTTGCTGTGCGGTAGCAGTGGGGGGTGGAATGGGAGGAAATGATAAATGGGGGAAATGTGTGGTGGATTAGATGTTAGACGTACGGTCAGTATCAACAGTAGCTTAAGGCCGCTTTCCACCAGATGAACCATCGGCTCGTCTGCCACCTGAAAAAATATATTAAATACATTGAGATTTTCTTCCCCTTTTTTTTTGTATAATGACGAACCGTTCAGCGCGCAGTGGTACGCAATAGTCGCGTGTTTGATTCTCGCACCAACACAAATGTTTGCTAATGGTACAGATTTTTGTGTTTAGTTTGGGTGTTTATGTGATTGGCGGCAGACGAGCAGACATTTCACCTGTTGGAAAGCGTTTCCCGCCGTCTACAAACCCGCAACGCCAGCGGAGTCACAAGTGCGCTGCAAATAATTTAAGCAATTGGGCTTCCGGTGCTCTCACACGACGAAATAGAAATAGGTTAGATTAGATAGATTTTTGAAAAGTACACAGATTACTGGTGTCATCCTAGACCTCATCATCACTTTCCATCAGGTGCGATTGCATCTAGCGTTGGCCTAGTAAGTACAATTAAAAAAATATATGGTCGTATAGCTCTCAGTTGGCATATCCATGTTTAACCCTGTAATCCTTCTGTCTCATTGTGGCCCGACGTGATCTCGTTCCCTGTCGGATCTGCGGGTCTTTTCGGCCCCGCGTTTACGGTTAATGTTTTGTTGTACTTGCGGTTTTGCGGGACCGGGTTCCGGGTTGAATTTTCTTTTAGGGTTACGGTAACACGGATATTTTGCATAACGGAGGGCATTTAAATAATTTATTAGACAAGTATGAGTGCTGTGACGCAGGAGCAATGGTAGCTTAGCGCCTTTCATTCGGGGGGCCGTGATTTCGATCCGAGCATGCACCTCAAGGTTTTTCAAATGACGAATGATATACCTGTCACATTGAAATAAAAGAGACGCACATCGCGTCTGAAAGGGATAGAGATAAAGATTCAGTTTTGAATTCCGTTTCGTTATTTGATATGAAAATCAACAGCGTTTTTTTAATATGCGGAATCCGGTAATTACAATGAAGCGCCTGCCGTTTGACCTTCGCAACCCTTTAACAGCGGAATCAGACTCAACTAAACCAGGACTATCCTCAACGTGAAACTATATTCAGGAACTATCCGAAACGTGCAGGTTTCATCACTATACTTTCCTTCACCGAGCTAATGGTAGAAATAAGCACATAGATTTGAAACATTCAGAGGTGCATGCTCTGATTCGAACAACCACGCCTCACATTTAAAAGTCTTCTTATTCACTGAGCTATTATAGTTCATTTAAATCAGATTCCACTATTCTTTTTTTAAACGCACGTTACATTATTTCTTCCAAGTCTGCCTCGCTTCAGAGATTTTCGAAACTGTAAACCATATACTAAGAGTTCTCGAAGCGCGTGTAAACGAGCGGCGCGGCGAACATCAAAGGATGTGTTTACTTACGACAGCGTACGTGTTCGCACGCCATGATTTGAATCTGGAGAAAATCTTATGATGAACTTTAAAAATGCAGAGCAAGTTTCAAGAACCTTTAAAATGTAAGTGTTTTGGTTGTATAAGATTTTTCTTTCTCTAAAGTCGGTGGAAATGGATTTTATTTTGTAACTTTTATTTTGCGAGTCTTTGTATAAGTGAGTCTGACAAAAGTGAACGCTATTTTGGGGTTCATCATTCATGGTGCAGTCTACTGCTGGACATAGGCTTCTCCAAGTGTTCGCTCCTGTCAGCCATCTTGTGCAGATCGTCACTCCATCAGGCCTGATGGCGTCTTACACTACGTTTAATGAGAGGCGATCTCCACTCCTTTAAAATTAAGGGGGTTAAATTAAGAAAAGTAAAGTATCAGCTTATATACTTACTGTCCCACTGTAGGGCAAAGGCCACCATCATAGAAATCAAGGCATAGCTACTGTGATGGGATCAGGCTTAATCACTACGCTTGCCGAATGCGGATTGGTGATTACAAACCCAAGCTATGTTGGAATAATTCGAGACACACTTTTTGCTTGACCCAGGAATCCAGGTCTCCAGGAAAGATGAAGTGAAGGGGGTTGAATGAAATATACTTGTGGCAGAGGAAAGAAGAAGCAAAAAGAGAAAATACAAGATAAATACATCACCAAATTAAAAATATGTAAATGATTCCGACATATTTTATTTAAGTTGTTCGTAAATGTGACCCATATACTGGAAGCTGCGTCACATTGACAACTTAAATTCGAACATTCCAGAAAACCGGGAACATTTACTTCCGATCCAGTCCACAAAATGCATCCAAAATGGCCCTATATCGCCGGCTCGGTTCCCCTAATACTATGTTGCAGCTGGGGCAGCCAACATGTGTTAGGCCAAATCCAGGAGAGAACAAAGAACATTAAATCTACAGTGTGTCTGTTGATCGATGAACCCCCGTGAAGATGAATGCCTTGCCTTATTCCAAATCGTCACCTTTGACTACGTTGCCCACTGGCGACAAACGAGGAAAAATAACCATTTGTTGCTATAAGCCACTCGTAACCACTAGCAACAAATGGGATATCTTTTCTCGGCGACTAAAACGTTTTATTGAAATAGACTAACAGTAGACAAGTGTTAAAAGTTGTGGGCAGGTATCCATAATTTTGGGTATGATTGGAAACGTGCAGATTCCTCACTACATTTTCGCTGTCCGAGCTTAATGGTAGAAATACTCGAATATATTTGAAAAAGTCTAGTCAAGTCACTTTTTCTTGACTTGACCATCTTTGTGTCAAGTTCCAGTAAGGAAAGGGGGGAGTGGACAACTGACGATGTTCGTCATGCTCGGATTAACCCCTTAATGGGCACCTTACTCGTATCTCCAACACAAGGTTCAAAATATGGTGTCTAACATATCGACAGAGCCCCATAAAGGGGTAACGACGGCTCTTATCGTAGGCGTACGTTGCTATCCATTGAAATGCCATCGCTGTTCGTGGGCACCCTACCCTGGTATTCCTCTCTTTGCCGGCGGTTCCCACTTTGCCGGCGAGCGCGGACAAAGCGCCGATCGATGGTTTCAATTAACGCAGCTTATAACTCCTCGCTTCGCCCTGAATCCCATTTGCGCATTCGTTAGAGAAACTCAAGTTTTTTTCGATTAAAACTGTGGGTCGTTTTTACCCATAGTGAGCAGGGGACGGTTAGAAAATTTCAAGTCTTGAAATAGTTTGAATGGTTCGAATTTTAATTTCTGTTTTTCTTAGCTGGCTGCTTTGGTTGATAACTAATGTAGTAGCTGAGTAATGGTTTGAAGGGCCTTTCCGTTGTACCTGTGGGTGTTAATTTATTTGTCAACCTTGTTACTAACCTAATAAATAATATAAGTCATACTAAAAATAGTGCATCGAATGTAATATTTAAATTGAAACAAATCAAATTATTAAATTATAGTTCCATTTTCAATTTTAAAATTAAATGTGCAATTTGAGTACCCACTTCTATACTAAACCACGTAAAAATGGGTCATCCTATTAAAGATAGTCATTAAAATAGCAATAGTTATATGAGAGAGATTGGGAATCGCACGCACCTTAAGCCTATAAGGCTGGGTCACTACGAAATGCGCCATTTGGCCAGTTTGTTCAATTCAGTTTGGCCAATTCACTGTGTTTTGTGCAAGTATATGTATTTATGTCTTTTCTTTCATATTTTAAACTGGTATAAAACGAGTTAGTGAAAATACCTGAGCATAAATTATTTTGGAATATAGTTATACAATTTTTTAGCCTTTAGAAGTCGGCTCGATTTCGCAGGAACACTTATGTTCCGCCCGTTATTTTTCAGTTTCAGCGGGCCTTTTTAGCGTTTCCTCTTTGACTGGCGTCAAAAATACAGCACAAAGGACCGTACCGATAGCTGTTTTAATTGTTAAGCATTTTACGAAACAATATTATTAAATCGACCTAGTACGAGAGGTATTTGTATATGTGAAAATACTTCCAGAGTCGCCAATGCAACGATGGAAATTACACACATCAAAAGTGTCTAGAGATCAAGTACGTTTAAGAGTATTGCTGCAATTAGGATTAATTAGGTATATTTAACTTTTTTGTATCGCTATTGATACTTTTTAGTGAGTTTTATCATTAAAATAAGGAATATTGTTTAAAATTTGATAAAAAGAAGAAAAACCCAAAACACTTTTGATATGTGTATATTTGCAGAAGAGCGCTATTTGATATTTTCGAAATTTATAACCAATCACTATAGAATTTGACAAGTCTAGACTCTGATTCATAATCATGTAAAGTAAACTGACAGATGTCAATGTGTCATCCCCATACATTGCCACTCAATTTGACACATGCAAAATGCATAGAAACTGATAGAAACTTGTCATTTTCATCTGTCAGTTTGCATGATTATGAATCAGAGTATAGTTCTTAAATTCGTCTATTCAAAAGATTTGAAGATATCTATCTAAGGTGCGATGGTTGATCGTTGAAATTGACCGCCACAACCGAGTCGGTTAGGAGGTGGAATGATAACTACATGCTCGCATTGCCGCACTCAGAGACGTCATTGAAACTTAATACTCATTATCTTAATTGTGGATAGTCTTTATGTCAATTGAAATAAGGGTCAATATTTTTACTTAAGTGACAATTCAGTCTTTGAGTGCAGCAGTTAACTACAATCAACTCAACAATAAATAAAAGAGTGCATTGACGTGCAATGTCCGCCAATCAACCATTGTTGCACTTCACTGGGCTGACAATCGGGGCGGAAATATTTCGGCAAGTAATGGACTAGCCATTAATCATATGGACCGGTGCAGTTGCACCCGGGTGCAGCCTGGTTGTGAGGTTACGTCATTTACTGTGATTTTGATGATCACTTTTGTATGCAACTGCTTTTGAGAATTGGATTTATTAACTACTAGTGGCCCGCCGTCACTTCGTTTCGGGACTGTAATTCAGAAACTGAACCAATAGATGGCGCTGTGTTCAATTGCATCGCGCAAGCGATTCGTGTTTTCGGTTTACCTATAGCCTTGTCTTTGTGCTATAGGAAATTATCTCTTTATAAATAGTATAGAAGACTAAGCTGGTCCAGCGAATCTTAGTGAGCGTTGGCCTCCGATGGCATTAGCCTCCATCTAGATGCTGGTTGGATTTATTAGACTCCGGTGAGCCGGCTCGACCGGACTGATCCCACGGCCTCAGCAGAAAAACGGGCGTATAAGCAGCAGCTTGCGCTGTGTTTCGGTCGAGTGAGGGTACCAGAAGCCCACATAGGAGAGGGAAAGGGGGTTAAAGGTTGGCAGCGCCCTTGTGGACTCTACTGGTGTTGCAGGTGTCTCCCTAGGCTGCTCACACTATGAGCAAAAGTTTGACCATCTCCAGCCATAACCTATTTTTTTTTTCACCATGCATCTAAACAAAAACACCCAAACCAATATGTACAATGGCTATAAATAGGGACCAGATACATTTGCGTTTTGGAACATAAAATATATCTGAAGACATCTGTCCCTAATGCGATTCCGATGTCGGCCCGCGCGCTGCAGTCGATGCTGGGTCCTGGGGGCTGCATTGATACATGAGGCAGAATGTTCCTGGAGTAATATGGCTCTAGTTTTATGTGTCTAACTTTTGAATAGATTTTTGTTATATGGTGGCAGACGGAAGCAGACGGAATCACCTGATGGTAAAGCCGATTGTCGGCGTTATGGGTCGTCTCTCTATCCGCAACAACCAGTAGAGGTCACAAGTTGGCGCTGCAACCCTTTATAACCCCCTTTTCCTTCCTATTGGGCTTCCGGTTCCCTCACTCGACGAAACAGCGCAGGCGCTGCTTTACGCCACACCAGTGGAGTCAATACGTTTTCAACCTTTTATCCCTCTAACATCCCGATCGGGCCTACGGTACCCTCACTCACTCAGCGAAACACAGCGCAAGCGCTGCTTCAAAAAGCCGGTTTTCTGTGAGGCCAATATCACTCCGGTTGAGCCGGCTTATTTATGCCGAAGCTTGGCTCTCCCACGGGTCAAAAGATTAACTGGAGGAAGAGATACCAGGGGCTAATCGAATTGACATACATTTAGCGAGGCATATGTTCAGCTGTGCTTTGCATAACAGCACATCACTTAGTTATTAGTTGGAGGCGTTGATTTTGTTTGTACTAGAACGTGATAAATTCCTGGTACCTATTTAATCTTGTTGTGTTTATTTGATTGGCATGTGTTAATTTTTGTTAAATTGGCGCTTGAATGGTGGAAGCTCGCGTTTTTCTAGCTCAATGAACGCGGTGATTGCGGCCGGGTGCAGCGCGCAATCCGCTGATATTAATTAAACATTTACGTTACGTCCACTTCGGGTATTATTGAGGCGCGTAAAGACATATTACTCGTATGTTCGTGAGTGAGCGGATGAGCTAAGAATTGCCTTGTACACGTCTACAGATAAAATTTCTAAAGTAGTAGATATTCGCAATGTTGAGATAATGATTCTGAATCCATAACCGTAATCCTGTTGGTCTGATTTGTTTAGACGGCAATCGTTTCATTCGTAATTGCCAGGCGTACTAAACCTGGTTGGGTTGGTTTAAATGCGGTAAACCCCGGGCTTCTAAGCAAAAACGGCTTGTACACAACTGCAAATGGCACGTTGACATAAGATATCAGAGGGCCTGATTTTGAAGGGGCGTTTCGTGTTTTCGGTTTACCTATAAGCCTTGTCGTTGTCTATAGAAGTTATCTCTTTATAAATAGTATAGATATATAGACCAAGCTGGTCCAGCGAACCTTAGTGAGCGTTGGCCTCCGATGGTATGAGCCTCCATCTAGATGCGGTTGGATTTATTAGACTCCGAAGAGCCGGCTCGACCGGAGTGATACCACGGCCTCACAGAAAACTGGCGTAAAGCAGCGCCTGCGCTGTGTTTCGTCGAGTGAGGGTACCAGAAGCCCAATAGGAGGGAAAGGGGGTTAAAGGTTGGCAGCGCCCTTGTGACTCTACTGGTGTTGCAGGTGTCTATAAGGTCTCCCTAGGCTGCTCACACTATGAGCAAAAGTTTGACCATCTCCAGCCATAACCTTATTTTTTTCACCATGCATTTAAACAAAACACCCAAACCAATATGTAGCAGGCTATAAATACGGGACCAGATACATTTGCGTTTTGGAACATAAAATATATCTGAAGACATCTGTCCCTAATGCGATTCCGATGTCGGCCCGCGGCGCTGCAGTGGATGCTGGGTCCTGGGGGCTGCATTTGATACATGAGCAGAATGTTCCTGGAGTAATATGGCTCTAGTTTTATGTTTCTAACTTTTGAATAGATTTTTTTTATAGGTGGCAGACGAGCAGACGGATCACCTGATGGTAAGCGATTGTCGGTGTTACGGGTGTCTTTCTATCCGCAACACCAGTGAAGTCACAAGTGCACTGTCGACCTTTCAACCCCTTATCTGTGGGTCTAGTTTTATATTTTTAACTTTTATATAGGTAGACACCAGTGGAGTCAATACGATGTCAACCTTTTATCCCTCTATCATCCCGATCGGGCCTACGGTACCCTCACTCACTCAGCGAAACACAGCGCAAGCGCTGCTTCAAAAGCCGGTTTTCTGTGAGGCCGATATCACTCCGGTTGAGCCGGCTTATTTATGCCGAAGCGTGGCTCTCCCACGGTCAAAAGATTAATTAAGAGGAAGAGATACCAGTGGCTAATCGAATTGGCATACATTTAGGGAGGCATATGTTCAACTGTGTTCTGCATAACAGCACATCACTTAGTTATTAGTTGGAGGCGTTGATTTTGTTTGTACCAGAACGTGAGGTATCCAATAAATTCCTGTTATTTAATTTGTTTGTGTTTATTTGATTGGCATGTGTTAATTTTTGTTAAATTGGCGCTTGAATGGTGGAAGCTCGCGTTTTTCTAGCTCAATGAACGCGGTGATTGCAGCCGGGTGCAACGCGCAATCCGCTGATATTAATTAAACATTTTACGTTACGTCCACTTCGGGTATTATTGAGGCGCGTAAAGATATTTTACTCGTAGTTCGTGAGTGAGCGGATGAGCTAAAAGTTAACTTAAGTTGAAGTTAAAAGACTTGTACACTACTCTATACGTCTACAGATAAAATTTCTAAAGCAGTATGGATATCCGCAATGTTGAGTTAAATGATTCTGAATGCGTGACCGTGATCCAGTTGGTCTGGTTCGTTTACTCGTATTGTTTAGACGGCGTTTATAATTTAGACGGCTATCGTTTCATTCTAATTAACAGGCGTACCTAAACCTGGTTGGTGGGTCAAGAGTAAACCGGGCTTCTAAGCAACCAACGGCTTCGTACACAACTGCAAATGGCACGTTGACATAAGATATCAGAGGGCCTGATTTTGAAGTGGGTGTCATTTGTGACTACTAGTATTGCAGGTGTCTGGGCGGCGGCAATAGCTTACAATCAAGTGATTCGTCTGCTCGTCTGGCAATTATCATGGTATTATTATAGTTGTGCTGTGTTTCGCCGAGTGAGTGAGGGTACCGGAGGCCCACCCGGGGGGGAAGGGGATAAAAGGTTGGCAGTGCACTTGTAACTCCACTGGTGTTTGCAAGTGTCCATGAGCGGCGGCTATTGCTTACCATCAGGTGATCCGCCTGCTCGTCTGCTACCAATCACAAAAAAAAAAACACATAAAAAACTACCCAGTCGGAGCACCCCTTCCTTTCAAAAGCGCTTTGACTCAGGTCTAATTTACTAATGAACTAGGTTACTGATGTGAATGATGGTCACTGAACTATTTTGCAAAAGAGTGAGTTCACTCTTTTGCATAGAACGCACCTTAGAGCGAACTACAAAGCCATCACTAATATTCCGTGCTGGTTTATATTGGAAATGCCACGTGGGAAGTGAACGCATTAACAAACAATGGTTTTGGGCCTGTTGCTGCTGTAATTTCGTTTATTAAATTTTTTAGGTTAGGCAAACCGCAAGTTAAATTGCTTTCTGCTATCGATTCACGCTAACATTTTTTACCAAACTACTATATTATTGATGATAATTGTATCATCACATTGATGCCCCGATGGACTAGTGATCTATGTGTAAGCGTTTTTTTTTATTTGATAGGTGGCACACGACCAGACGGATCACCTGATGGTAAGCGATGCGATGCGATCCGAGCGTGGTGATTTTGAATAATTTTGTAAATGAGATCTAACGCAAGCGATCAATTTCAATGAACATTCTTTTTTCATATACTTATTGTTATTTTTTGTTTCAGGTATATTTCACAATCGATTAAAAACAACAAGTACCAGCTAAATACTGTGGTTCTCTTCAGGTAAGTTTTAATTAAGGTACCTACTCTCACACAACCATCGTTGATCCGCCGCATTTCACTGCTCTCCAAAACGGCACTGTTTTTGATAAAAAGCTAGCCGTAATGTAATACGGCGGGTTATACGATCCTGAAGCGACATAATATAGGTATGCAGTACAAACGGCGCGTCAGGTCTAGTTACTTACTCCCACGAAGTTCAAAAAAAGCACTTGTGACCTACACATAAGGAAGGTCCAATGTCCAATAGGGTAACTCCACGTGACGCCGTGTGTACATTCTGTGCTATGTCAGGCGATTAAGTATTATTGACATAGACGTTTTATTGTGCTGAGCCGACGATCGTATCGCGATTTTATTTACGAGAGCGTGTCTGGCCCAACTTGGACATTATCCCGGGGATTAGCACTTGGATTTATTTATGGGGGTCAAGGTTCGATTGCTGACTCGACGCGTTGTCTGGCTTTTATATTCTTATAGGCATAAATTATTTATTAGGCTATAAGAGAAATAACTTTGGACTTTTTTTTTCTAGAGCTCATCGACGCTTTTCATGAGGTGCAATTTTTTTTATAAATTCATACAAACACCTCATACATTGACCTGACTAAATAGCTTAAGCACTTATGTTACGCCATATCAGACAAAAGAGGACTCACAAATATAATACTAAAATACCTAAGTATATTGTGTTAAAGTGAGAGAAATTAAATAAATAATTAAGTAAGTTGACTGGCCGGATGGCGTATTTGGTAGTGACCCTGCCTCATACGCCAGGGGTCGTGGGTTCGATCCCCACCCTGAACAAACATTCGTGTAATGTATTTAAGTATTATATTTTGTGTTTCCTCTGTTATCTGATATCTGTGACACGAGTGCTTAAGCTACTTAGTACGGAGTCAGAGGTAAATATGTTGTGTGAATAAAACCCTTCTAACCGCATTGGCAACCAAGTTTTACAACCAGTTGCCAAAGAAAAACTAACACTTTTGCTACTCAACCAGTTGCCAGTTACAAATAACTTAATGATATAAACATACATGCAGCGGTCACCCAGAGTCCCAGACCATTTATTCAATTTTACAGACCTGCCAGTATGTCCACCAGACGCTTGAAAAATCGAATTCCCCAAAACGAATGCCCCGTCCCCCCGGGAAAGGCCCAAGCCGAACCTTTGTGCAGCCACAAATAACCCCGTTACTTATGCATGGTGCACTTGCACTCGCGAAGATCTCCATCTGATAACCCCAGCCCCCCGGGAGATGCCTTTGATAGGTTTTCGCTCTTTTGAAAATGCCTACAAATTCTTTAGGTTTGGACTTGTTGGTGGTTTCTAGGTCATTTGAACACTAAGATTTTTGATGTTTTAGATGTAACGTGAGATTGTGTTTGCATATTTTTGATTCCACTTCAGTTACCGCATAATAAACACAACACATTTGTGATGCCTCAGGTGTTGCAGGTGTCCATGGGCTGCGGTGATCACTTACCATCAGGTGAGCCGTCTGGTCGTTTGTCCGCTATAATGTAAAACAAAAACAACCTAAACACATATCATGAAAATAATCATCATCGTTATCGTGGCGTGTAATTCCCGGTTGTGTCCAAAGTTGTCTCTATGGAACCCAAACGTACCCCGTTTGGGATACCTATGATCGAAGATTTGGGGAGTCTAATAATTTACATACAATGAATAGGGAAACCAGACCAAGTCAATCAGAACAATAGTTTCAGAAACTTGCATTTTTCCTTACAATGGTTTCATCACAACCGAGATAATGATAGAAATACGCACGTATGTTAGAAAAATCTGGAGGTGTATGCTCGGATTCAAACCTACAACATTCCATATGGAAGGCGCATCTTCTAATCCACTCAGCTACTATTACAGAACAGGGGGTCACTATAACAAATTCCCAATTTCTGACATTGCGCATTATTTTAAAGGCATAGAATGGCAAAAAACACGAACATTTAAAATTTGTAAGTAAGTAAGTATATTATAAATATACGGCACTGTCCCACCACACGCCAGCACTACTTAGTCGGTAATCTAGAATAGACTAGCTAGCTATTAGAGAGTGCATTAAACATGTAAAAACCTTTGCACTTATCCTTACACTATAGTAAAACGACTGAGAGTAAACCACGTCCGATATGGATTAGTAAGTTATCAAATGCCCTGCTTCTCTTAAATCTACCACGATGACAATCGACATTTTTTTCGACTCCCCATAAAAATGACCAAGTCACGAGACCCACTTCGTATGAAAAGATGATTTTTTGTGCAAATTGCCAAGTCATAGAACAAATATAAACATATTGTTTATAGCATTTGGAATCACTGTCTCAACAATTATTTTGTACAAATACGCGATATAAACGAGACTAAACGTTAGGATGTTTGACTATAAGTAGTAGTACAATGTAGGTAACATTTTAGCACTTACTAAAAAAAGTTAGTATTATTTTGAAGGTCACAAGCGGACTCGAAGCGCGCGAGGTTGTCTAAACGTCAAGCAGTTATTGCTATAATGTACTTATACCTAATAAACATCCTCGCATTTCGTCCCATTTATATCAAGTATTTGTAAAATGCAACGCGAAAGTTTAAAAACATAATAATTATTTTGTATGTATATGTACAGAGATGCAATTCGATACGTGTTTTCAATTTTACGGAGTCAGTCAGTTACAATCGAGGTTTCTTCACTGTACAAAGTATACTGTGGGCCATTGTGAACCAGCCTCACCGACTCCAGTGCTACATACGTTTGCCCCACTAACTGCATTACGCTAATGGATCGCTGGACGTTTTAAAAATATTATCCTGCGTCTCGCTCCCTCCTACAATAGCAAATGGATTGGTTCCGAGTCGTGGACCTAATGGTCAATGTAATAACAGATACATTGTTCCGTACGGATGAGAACTCTTCGCATTGGTCTTTTAACTGTATCTTGTTCTCTTTTTGGTATGCGGAACTGTAGGAATTTCGATTTTGCTCCTAGTGCCATAGAATCAAACTTACAGCCTTCCATATGGAAGGCGCATCTTCTAATCCACTCAGCTACTATCACAGAAAAGGGGGTCACTATAACGAATTCCCAATTTCTGACATTGCGCATTATTTGAAAAGCATAGAATGGCAAAAAACACGAAATTTAAAATTTGTACTCCTACCGAGTACAAACTACATACGGTGTTGAATACAGGAATGAATACTTAAAATGTTCATATTTTTGAGTATATTTAAAAATATACGACACTGTCCCACCACACGCCAGCACTTACTTAGTCGGTAATCTAGAATAGACTAGCTAGCTATTACAGAGTGCATTAAACATGTAAAAACCTTTGCACTTATCCTTACACTATAGTAAAACGACTGAGAGTAAACCACGTCCGATATGGATTAGTAAGTTATCAAATGCCCTGCTTCTCTTAAATCTACCACGATGACAATCGAAATTTTTTTCGACTCACGAGTTCAAGTCACGAGACCCACTTCGTATGAAAAGATGATTTTTTGTGCAAATTACCAAGTCATAGAACAAATATAAACATATTGTTTATAGCATTTGGAATCACTGTCTCAACAATTATTTTGTACAAATACTGGATATAAACGAGACTAAACGTTAGGATGTTTGACTATAAGTAGGTAGTAGTGCAATGTAGGTAACATTTTAGCAATTACTAAAAAAAAAGTTAGTATTATTTTGAAGGTCACAAGCGGACTCGAAGCGCGCGCGGTTGTCTAAACGTCAAGCTGTTATTGCTATAATGTACTTAGTTTATACCTAAATAAACATCCTCGCATTCCGTCCCATTATATCAAGTATTTGTAAAATGCAACGCGAAAGTTTAAAAACATAATAATTATTTTGTATGTATATGTACAGAGATGCAATTCGATACGTGTTTTCAATTTTACGGAGTCAGTCCGTTACAATCGAGGTTTCTTCACTGTACAAAGTATACTGTGGGCCATTGTGAACCAGCCTCACCGACTCCAGTGCTACATACGTTTGCCCCACTAACTGCATTCGCTAATGGATCGCTGGACGTTTTAACATATTATCCTGCGTCTCGCTCCCTCCTACAATAGCAAATGGATTGGTTCCGAGTTGTGGACCTAATGGTCAATGTAATAACAGATACATTGTTCCGTACGGATGAGGACTCTTCGCATTGGTCTTTCAACTGTATCTTGTTCTCTTTTTGGTATGCGGAACTGTAGGAATTTCGATGTTGCTCCTAGTGACATAGGATCAATACTATTTAGAACAGAGGTCTTGACGAAACGAAATTGCAATAATATCATGAATTTCGATTGTATGAACACACGAAAGGGTATGTTTGCTTTAAGACGGTTTCATTTTCATTAATGTTGTTCAGTAGGTTAGTAGGTTTAAAAGTTTAAAACATATTTTGCCTAAATATCCAAAATGTTCATCAAAAAGTACATCAAATTGTCCAAAGACAATTGAAGACATTGCTCAATGAGATAACCAAATCCAAACTGGAAGTCAACATCAGAAATAACAATACGATCACACGGAGTTAGCGTTCCAAGTTGCCGACATTAGCCTGCAAGTTCCATGCAAGTTGTTCGATGCAAGTCTGCAGTTGGCGAGAGGATCTACCTCGCATGCATAATGCATCGCCTTCTGAGTTGACGGGGAATTACACAGCTGTGAAGATCTTTATAGTAAACTACCTTAACGTATGGGTATGGCACGTAGTCACATTTTGAATAGTCCGTTTCTATAAAGAATTATGGTTTTGTGGAATTTTCTTTAAAAAAATCTTAAGTACAATGGGAAAACATTGGCCGTAGAAGAAAACCTTCCTTTATTTTCTGTAAGCCCAATGTTTTTCGATTTCGAATTAACATAGCTCGGGTTTGTGATCACCGCACTGCATTAGGCAAGCGTGGTGATTAAGCCTAATCCCATCATAGTAGCGATGACTTGATTCGTATGAAGGCCTTTGCCCTGCAGTGGGACAGTATATAGGCTGATATTTTACTTTTACCACTTACTATGATACTTATGCTTAAGTATGTATGGTGGAATAAAACACAACTAAGCAAGGCATTGCACATGTGACCCTATTTAAATTTCGCCTAGGCTGAATTCAGTAAGCATAGTATGTTGTCTGCAAGTAAACAGGGTTATTCTAAAAACTAGTTACAATATTCCCAATTATATTCTGATAACATTTCGTGTACTACTACTCCCGGGTCAGGCCACTTTCTTGAATATTTTTTTACCGTTGAGGTACAAATAAAATGTACCGATGGTTCTTAATTTTTTACTAAGACTTCTTAATCTTGTATGTACTGAATAGTTTTTTTTTAAACTGATACGTGGCAGACGACTTCCTAATCGGACCAGGGGGTATTACACCATTTCGTGGATAGGTTATGGTATTTGGAGCCAAGATTTTTTATCAACAAAGTATTTTATGTAGAGAAGTTGTTCAGTGACATCGACTAGCGTTTTCTTGAAATTAATTTGTAAATTTTGATTTCTCTGGTTACGATTTTACTTTTGTTATAGCAATTCTTTGCAATTTATTCTTAAGTAAATAATGCACTTAAAAAAACATCGAAGGACTCGAACCCACAATCTTCTACATACTAGATTTTCTTTGGTCATGGTTTCAGAATAACCCTGCTAGCTAGCATCCAGCCAATCGGAAACCGCAACGGTCCTCATGTGGAAGTAGACTCGCGATCGGACGCGATGGAAAGCCTGCGATAATTGACCAATATAACTGCAGGGGGACCATGATCCTGGACAATACGGGGATATTCCTACGCCAAACATATAGGAGGAGGATAGAACTCTGACTAGACTATATTTACTATTAATTTTCACCTACAGCCCTGCAAGGACATCCTCGTACCACATTGACTGTGTTAGAAGATAAATAAATTGTCATTTGAAAAATAATAACTTCACACAACTACAACAAGTAGGTACTTCAAACAAATCAAATAAAGATCCATCATTCTCAAATCGTTGATCTACCGTACCACAGGTCGTCCTTTACTACGTTCCCTTCCATACGTAGTAGTGACCACGCTACTCTAATACGCATCGATTCCATTATCTTTAAACTCCCTTATCTTTCGTTTGGTTCTTTTTGCCATATCTCTGACACAAAGCAAAAAGGCAAAAAAAAAAAACCATCCTCAATTTCATCGTAAGTGCTGATTCTCTCTTTTATAGACAAATCTTAGCAATTTCTTCCCATAGAAGCAATATTTACGAAGAACAATGTAAATATGTCAATTATTTATGGAGTGAAATTAAATGCGTTGTTTGTTCAGTATGCAAAATGCGTGTATTCGTGCATAATTGGCATGCTTTACACTGTAAAGTTTAATTGCTATGTTTCGTACCGATGCTTTCTCTGTAATAACACTCCCTAGCATTGGCTAACTTTCACGGAGTGTATTTATTCGTGAATGAAAATCAATAATAATAAAAACGTACTTTTGTACAGGCAGACACACAATAATGTAATAAAATTTTTTTCTAATATATAATCAGCATAAACGCATAGCGAATGAAATTATTTTCAATCTTCCTTTTGTTTTATTTTGAATGAAATTTTATAATAATGACGATATCTTTTAACCTTCTAGTGACGTATTTGTGGAAACTTGTAAATTATTGTGTTTGTCTGTAAAACGTGCATCTGTGTCTGTAAAGTGTCTACAAAACTGTGAACTTAAATTATAAAAAAGCTTTTGGTATGGGTCGAAGATTGACTGCTTAAGGTCACTCTTGGCATTAAATACGTCTAATATAACGTTTTAAATATATTGATTCTCACCCTTATTGACATAATACGTTATACGTTTGTTTCATTATAAATTGACGAAATTTGGTGACCCGCTTGCTCGTTTGCCGCCTCTAGTATATATAAAAAAAAATTGTAGAATTTTATTACCTGATAATATGATTGGTACGTATGAGTCCCGTTTTATCCGACATTCTACATGTTAAACAGGGTCCCTCCGAATTTTCCGCGGAGCTGATCCGATTGTCGCGTCCCGGGCAGCGGCCATTGGTGCTGGAATAATTCCGGGGCTAATTGCCCTCGATCTGCTTACTGCCCGGGTGGAGGGTTTCCGGGATACGTAGGTAGGATAAAAGGCCTGTTCTCCACCAGACTTTGAGAGGACATTTTAATGGAGTTACAAGAAAACACTTGAAACTGGATTGCTTTGCTTAGACGAGGGTACAAGTACATTTCTGGTCTAATGAAACAAGGATATGATTGTACTGAACGATAAAACTCGGAGCCAAAATTCCTTGGCTCGAATATAAGACTTACTTTATTAAAAAGTTTGGCATCATACTTGTGACTCCAACGGTGTTGCGTTTGTCTCTGGGCAGCGGCAGTCGCTGACCATCAAGTCATTCGCCTGCTCGTCTTTCACCTATCACATAAAAAATAACAACAACATTTTAGTATTGAACGGGTGACGTATTAAATACCAATGCGACACGAAGATTTTATAATAACACTCAGAAGATAACCTTCACGATACATATTAAACCGTAAATTAGTTTTAAATAATGTTTTTTTTATTATTTAGCTCATACTGCCCCACTGCTGGGCAAAGGCCTCCCCAAATCCCTCCACCGCTCTCTATCCCATGCCATTTGTGGCCAATCGCGGGCAAAGCTGTTGAGGTCATCAGCCCATCGTTTGTTGAGTTTAAATGTTATCTTAAAAAAAACCTAATGTTTATCTATTTTCATCCTTACATATTCAGGAATGCAAATTAGGCTTAATGCTTGCTTATTGTAAACGATTCATGTTGAAATCTCCGAAATGCACGCTATATCGAAATCAGATCGACATTAGTACAGACAGGCTGCGCAAGAGTCGCTTGCGTTGAATGTACGTACAGCCACACATCAAAGCATACAAAACTGTAAAATTCCCTCAATCAACTCTCATCTTACTGTCATACACATTAGGTTGAATTTCAATTGAGGAAATTTGACAGGTTGTTGTAACCTGATGTGCTGTACGCCATGGAGCGGTGGGGCAACTGATGGTGCGGGGAGAGGATTGTATGACTTACATGACATGAGGATGACCCAGAATGACGAGTAAGCTAAGCCCAAGAGGAAAGATGACGCGACTGTATGTTTTCCCTTATGACCGAACTGGTGGTAAAAAAAGTGACCGCCATATTTTTAACCAACGTGACAGAATTAGTTTTAAACCAAAACTAATATAAGACCACGTGGTCTTAAATTAGTTTTGGTTTACAAACAGGGCAGGGAAATGATGATTCTATAACAAACGTTTGTTATATAATCATACTAACAAAAGTCATACAATTTCATTGTTTTTGATTCTACAAATATGATTTTACTTTGGTTTCGGCCTTTGACGCATTATTATACCTACTAGTACTTACTATTCGTCCGACCTTTTAATTTGCCTGAAGGAATGAACTATTGCATGTTACTGTTACAACTTCTTGGTCCAATCTGCCTCAGCATCTAACGTTAAACGTAACTTTTAAGCAATTTCGTAAAACAGCAAGAAACTTGTCACTTAACCTCGCATTCACATCCCACAACACACAAAGTGAACTCTATCCCATTAGCTTAAGGTTGGTATCCGCACTGCGCGTGCGCACAGTCGCACGCGCACCGTGGGAATACTTTCACTGCTCGGGAGTTGCGATGACACGTCGGTTGCACTTCTTGGATTGTTAATGCTGGTAATTGGTGTTAGATTTACACATACATGTATTTTTTCGAAGAATACACGGTATCTTCTGTTATGGGCTCGAGTTGTTTGATTGCTTTGGATTTTTATTATTTCTGAAGCGTATGTAATACACTAATTCACTTTAAAAGTGAATTAAACGCGACGATTTTTTGCAACCCTGACTGACCGACGTCATAGCTTGTAAACAACGCCATATTGCTGTGGCAGCGTTTTCGTATTTGTATCAGAGTGATTGGTGTAGCCAAAAGTTGTGATTTTTCGGGACGACCCGGTTTTGAGTGGATTGGCCTCACGCCAAATGTTTCTTGTTTCGCCAATTTAGCCCACAACAAGCCTAGCTATTACTGTGTCCACTTCAATTTTAAAACGACCGAGATTTTTATTTTAATGTTTGATTATGATCTAAAAGTTATGCAACACCAGGGATATTACAAGTGCGTTGTCAAACTTTAACCCCTTTTCCCTTCAGATTGGGCCTTCGGTACCCTCGGTCACTCGTCGAAACACAGCGTCCGACTTTTGTGACGCCGCGCCGTGCTATCACGCTGGTTAAACCGAAGCATGGCTGCCCACGGTCATGTATACGTCTTCAATATTTGATTTTCATTTAATTCACTTTGAAACTTTGGCACTCTCACCCTCCATGACCTTTGGATCCTCAGACATAATGTCAAGAAGTACTTAGTGTCACGAAGGTAGATCAACATTAGATCTTCGAGACCACTGCAAACCTAATCACTAATGGCATGTTATGCAAAACCAGATGTTGGCGATAGGAACTAGCTTAATTATATTAACTAGTACATTTGAGACCGGTTCAACTAGTCTCGTAGTGGTGCGACTCGACTCACTCGACTAGTGACTCGAGTGAAATTAGTTAGTCCTAGAGCACTTGGACGTTAAGTCATAAGTTAAGATGAAATAGTAGTTCCGTTGTTCAATGCAAAGTTAGCTAAACTGTTTTCCCTTTAGATGGTGTCATAGATGCAATTTTCCTTAATTTTATGGACACTATTATAATAATAAACTTTATTGATAAATCATATTAGAATGTCCCTGTTTCCCTTTTTACATAAATTAACGTTTATAACCCCACAAAAAAAAACTTTGTACTGGTGTGTAAACTTACAGAAAACTAATTTGACTATTACCAATTTTGTAAAACTATTTTATCACCTATGTTAAAAAGAAAAACCCTTCTTTTAATTTTTTTGATGAAATAGGTTTTTACTTCGGTTGAATAAACAACGCTCGTTACCACATCATCTAGACATTTTTATCGTAAACCCTCTATTTCCTCTAAAAATCACTGAGTGGTAATGAGTGAAATAGCAAAAACAAACAAAAGCAGTCGCGTCACTAGCGCGGGGCCAACGACCGATGAGTCGCAAATGTCACACGACTCAAATATGGCCGCCTGTCAAATGTCGTTTATGTCATAACGGTATGGCTACGTTTGGAGGTGAAAAGATTTCGTTGTTTCTATGCGGCGTATGAGATTGTATGGTTTGCTTTGAATGGGAGGTTTAGAAATGTTTATTTTTCTTGTAGTCCGAGACATTGACATTGAAAATTTATTATAGTAGAAACAAAATTGCTGAGTATGGGTAAACGCTATGAGATATTTTTTAATAAATAGTTACAATAAGACATAAATCGTCTATTACATTTTAACGTAGTTTTAAGTCCTCCTAGCCACTTCATCATCCAAGAATTCAGGTATTGTCAAAACTTACCAATTACCTTATGAATAACCGAGCCTTAAATCAGCCTTTGTGCGCGTTCCTTAAGACTCGAAAGGCATTTGAATAGGACAAGGTGCCCATTGAAGGGTTCGTATTGACGTCCTAGCTAGGGCTGCCATCCGGCAGGGGAAGTCCTTATTTAGGGTTCCGCAACTTCATGTTTTAATGAGAATATCGTGTTTAGGGCACGTTCTCTGCCACGAGGCATTAACTCACGACTACTTCATAATCATAATAATTTACTTCGAATCACAGGTAACAGGTCTTAAATTAATTATGCATGTGACTTACTTGTACTTTTTTGCTGTCAAAAACTATTATACTCGTTTATAAAAACCATTAGGTGCGTGCTTAGATTCGAATCTACGAATGCGTACAGAAGGAATACGTTCCACTGTGTAACTGTGTCAATCTCATAGAGATATTTACTTATGTAGTTCTTATGTAGGTAAAAAACTTTAGGGTATTAGAATTTTAAGATTCTGTTCTAAATTTCGGATGACTATCTAGGTATATGTCTTTAAACTGGTATGATAGTTTCATCTCTATTAGAATGACCTGACCAGAGCTCGCTTGGTTACGTTTTGCTTATTCATGGCTGCAAGAAGGTATTTATTATTATGTAATTTAATGTTTGTAGTTTTTTGTATCTTCGCGCTTAAGTGAACCGAAACGTCAGTAGGTACAATACAATGTACCTACTTAACAATTATATTTTATTGTTTATGATGGCAGCCCTGAATCCTTGGACTTCGTTGGAGTGTCACTGACGTTCCCATTAAATTTTGTCAGCCTTTATGCATTATCCGGGATGATCGCCCTTTGTAGCTTCGCTGTCTGTTATAGAATTACCCTTAAAAGCTTAGTTGGATGCTATGAATAGAAGAAATGGAACATACAGCCAGTAATTCGGCAATACTTTGATAACTCTTAAATCTTTCTTCATGGTTCAGCCTGAAAAAAAATCAGTGGCTTCAAGCTACTGCAGCAAATGCTGTGCCTTATTGGCCGCAAACTGTAATGTCATGGTCCTACTACTTTATTTGTTTTTTTTTTCATTTCATATTTGTTACTGTGGTACTACTATGTCTTTCTGGCTAATAAATGATATCTTTTTGAAGGATGGTTGTTGAGAGCATAACAACGCGCCTTCCATGTTCGAATGCACTTCTGTATTTTTCAAATCTATGTGCGTATTTCGGCGGTAAGGGAAAGCATCGTGAGGAAACTTGCACGTTTCGGACAGTATGTCAAACGTGTGGGCATGATTCATTTGCTCTGGTCTGCTGTTAAAGGGTTGCGAAGGCCATACGGCAGTCGCTTCATTTCTAATTACCAGACTTCTCAAATCCTGAATCGTTGACTAAGCGTACCCTGGGCGTCCAAATCTGTTGTTTTTGAGCAACCGGGTATGCGCTAAGATAATAGAAAGATGGCGAAAATGAGCCAGCAGATAATTTTAAATAAATGAGTTTCATATACGACCCGGTTGGTTCAGTGGTAGTGAATGCTGCGTCTGGGCCAAGGGTTGCGGGTTCGATCCCCGCCCAGTACAAACATTTGTGTGCATGAACATGTCTGTTTGTATTGGTCTAGGTGTTTTCTATGTATTATAAGTATGTATTTACAAAAGAAAAGTATTATATGTATATATTTGTAATCCCACTGTTGGTTCTGATATCTGTAACACAGGTGCTTGAGCTACCTATCTCAGAGTCAGATCAATGTATGTGATGTAGTGAAATATTATTATTATTATATACAGCTCCTCTTCTATTAAACCTTTAAAACGTTGAACATTGATAGACACTTAAAAGCAATGACATTTTTATTGACTCGAATCTCAATTTAAGATTCAGTAAAGACACTTAAAAAGTTGCAACTTGGAATTAGGCAAATTATGTGAATAAACTTTAAGTTTGGACACTTAGTGTTGCAGAACTATTATTGATTGTTGAAGTGTCGATATGTTCTCATTAGTTAGAGTTTTTAGCTGGAACTGTGCGTTTCTTATGGAACGTTTTATCCCGTACCTCAGTTTTGTGGAATGGCCTACACGTATCTGCGACTCGTCTGATATCGCAGATGTTCCCGGGTGGCGGTGATTACTTACCAGCAAGCGACGCTTACCAAGAGAGCCTTTTTTTTTTTTTTGTTCACGCAGAGTGAATGCCGCCTTATGCACACCCGGCCGCTGGGAGACGACCAGGTAGTGTGGGGCTCTCCCCTGAATTGGGCCTCTGCTAATCAGAGGCCGTTCAAGGGCATACCCACTAAACACTCTGCGACTTTTCCCGGCAAATCCAGGCTCGGGGTGGGAAAGCGGGAAATAGGACGAACCTCATCACCGCAGACCCACCCATGGACAGCAAGGCACGCCAGTACGGCCTCTTTCCGACTCCCGGGGCTTAAAGCCCCCAGAGCAGCTCCCACTGCCCTCCGACAAAGCCCCAACCGGGCGGCGCCCGCATCGCTGGATTGCGATACGGGCGTCGCGGGCATGGGCTTCTGCAGAACTCTCCACAAACCCACACCCTGCTGGCTGCAGGGCAAGGTGGGGGAGAGTGCCTGCAGGCTTCCAAAAAACTGCCCCACCAGACAGCCCCACGGCCGGCTACGCTGGATTGCGCAGTCGGTCGCTGGGCGTAGAGGTGGGGTTAGCCGGCCTTTGCCGCATCCCACTGGCTGTGGAACGCAGCGCAGACCAGCAACTAAAGACCCCCACAAAAGATGTGGGGGGTGGCACCCGAAGGCGCCCCACTCGGTGGGGCCCACGTCAAGGTGCGCCCAAAGTGGAGAAGATCCTCACAGGGCGCCGGACAGGGCCCCGGCCCAGACAGAGCTGGGCCTCAAAGTGCAGCTGTCAGCCGTCGGTAGCAATATGGCGATAAGCCAATTGCTACCCGCCGTTGCCCAGGGACACCAGACCCCTCCGGTAGCAGTTCCAAACAGAAAGAAAATACTACCGGGGAGGCCACACGAGGAGGTCGCCGCACCGTAGTCCCCTTACCAAGAGAGCCTACGTAACCGAAATTAACCGGACGTTGCGTCCAAGCCGGATTTCCCCTCCCTTTCATAAGCATTGTATGTTACCTTTGTTTGGGTGCGACAGTTATATTCCCATTCGATACAGGACGGCTCCATTATATCTGTAAGCCTAGCACGAACTTTTCAAGAAATTGTATCGCCTCCACACGAAGATTACGCGTACTCATTACCAAACACCTTCGATGATGTTTGGTTTCGCGTTGCAGTAGATGAATACTTGATTTATATACAGGACTAAACGCCGTTGACCAGGGCCGTTGTAACGCAGTCGAAACGTCAAGCAGTTAGTGCTATTATGTTTAGTCCCTTTGATATGAAGTATTTATAAAAAACTAGCGGCCGCGACTTCATGCTCCATACATTTTTATAAATTGTAGCTTATGTGTTATTCTCGGATGTATTATCTATATTATTCTAAAGTTTCATTAAAATCCATTCGGTAGTTTTTATGTGAAAGAAGAGCAAATATCCATCCATACAGGGTGTATCTGTGAACATTTACATCCCTTTTACCACGTATTCTATCACCATTCTGAACAACATTTAAATAAAATAAATAAATAAAATAAAATTGTTTATTTCTTTCAAAGATTACAACATTTATCTTTATGGCTGGTGTCTCCTTTTAAGCAAAAAATGCCTGTGTCAGGAGGCACCGCTCTTCCTTTCTTTACGTACTTAAAAGTTACACATAGTAAAATAATTATAAAATAAAAACCATGAAATTAAAAGTAAATCCAGAAAAACAAAAAATAAATAAGTAATTTAAACCAGACCAGAAATAAAATAAAAAACTAAGTTACAAAAATTACAAAAAAACCCACCTAATGTTTTGAGTGTGCGTGCGTGTATGTGTGTGTGTGTGTTTGTGTATGTGTGTGTGTGTGTGTGTGTGTGTGTGGTGTGTGTTTTGTGTGTGTGTTTGTGTATACTCCTATATATAGTAATAAATATTAGTGACATAACAATAATTCAGTCTCGTCATAATTTTGTGTTTGTAGCCAATGTAATATCAATTTTCTTACCATTCATAATGGGGTTTTATTATATACCGAGTTCTTTATTGACTAAATTGTACAACTGGGCCTGCACGTTTGCCAAACTGCCTACTAGCAAATTCAGTTCTGGTTAAAGGAATTCTAGCGGCTATATCGTTCCTTCTTTTACTAATTATTTTAGGATCAAATGGTAAGGTTCTGTGTTTCTTTAAAACTGTGGACATTATGTACAATTGTCTGACCGTCATAAGACCTGACATATGATAAAGAAGTTCAGTAGAGAACGTAATTTTAATTTAGAATTTGGAAAAGTTGTTGAACATTTGTTCAACAACTTTTCCAAATTCTTCGAAAAATTTTTGGGGACTCCTCCCATACAAATGACCAAGTCACGTGACCGACTTTGTATGGAAAGATGAAATTTTTTTGTTCGAATTTTCAAAAGTCATAGAACAAATGTTGTTCAGAATGGTAGGTAGACCACGTGATTAAAGGGATGTAAATGTTCACAGATACACCCTGTATTTACAAACTTTCACGTTTATAATATTAGTGGGATATCGACAAGTCCATAAACATTGCACTGTCTACAACACTATCTGTTAAACGCTGGCCTAATCCGTTTCTCGAAGTTTCCCGACGGCTGGAGCTAGACAATGTATTTTATTAAGTTTGAATGTTGATTTTTGGTTACATGTATTTTTTTGGTACCAAATAAACATTTCTTCTTTCTTTCTTTCTTTACAATGTACCTAATTGGTCAATTGAAAGCCCGACTCGATAGAATTGGTAAATCTTTAGTTGGATTAGCGAGATTTTTCTTTCAATTAATTGATTTGGAATCTATGAAGACTAACAGTTAGTCTGTGCTTATACTCGTAGACTGACGTCTTATGTTGCGTGGGCTGAAACGAATCTCAACCTCCTCAAACTCGTGATACTATAAACGCAAAAAAGTTTAGGACGATGTATGTTTGTAAGTATATTTGCTGCTCTTTTACTCAATTACTAATGAATGGATTTTGATGAAACTTTACAATAATATAGCTTACATATCAAAATGGCACGTAGGCTACATACAATTCTTCGAGATATAACTCTCGTGGCAGTCCTTAAATCCAATAGTCGTCCAAATTTGACATAAATGCAGATTACTAGAGAGGTTTTTCTGTCTTACTATCTATGCTATTTATGAAGAGGTTACAAGTTAATCTCATAGTCCACGTTAAGGTTTATTATGTAAACCGAAAACACAAAAACTGGGGCGGGTTAATCGACTTTCCAGTGCCATCTATTAGTACCTAAGTCAAATGCCGAAACGTTTTAGGGTAGCCCAGAGTAAATAAAACATTTGACTACTGGGGCTGTCCAAAATATGACGATAATTTTACCAATACACGGATGAAACCGCGGGGCGCAGCTAGTACTTAATAACGTTATTCAATTAATCATACCTTCTTGACGTGACACCGTCACAGCAATTAAATCAAGCATTTAAGTCATCTACAAAACCAATGAATCATGCATTATAGACGACCTACAGACCCGACTTGATCACTAACTATAACAAATAATGTATATTGACAGTTAATGTCATCAGTTTGAATACCAAAAATTAAGGTGACCACAAATCGTGCATCCGTTAAGGACAAGATGCTGTGAACCTGACCTTTTATTGATTTAACGGTCGTCATTCCAAAGGTCAGTTATGAGCGAGATGGCAACTGGTTTGTGACCGCTACGACGACGGAGACAGTTCTGTGGGAAAACCAATCGAATGGAAGTATAACACATATTTGACTACCCACGCTTTCTGTTCTCATTTACATTGTTAGATTGTGCTACGTATGAATGGTAAGGAAACAAGGCTTAGATGGCTAGCAGTGTTCAAACTCAATGAGGGGGGTGGAAATGTTGTTAATGACGATGGTGAAATAACTGTGGGAGAGCCACGCTTCGGCACGACTGGGCCGGCTCGACCGGAGTGATACCACTGCCTCACAGAAAACCGGCGTGAAGCAGCCCGCTGTGTTTTGCCGAGTGTGTGAGGGTACCGGAGGCCCACGGGAAGGGGATACAAGGTTGCAGCGCATTTGTAAGTCCACTGGTGTGCAAGTGCTGCTCTGGGGCGGTCGGCAATTGCTTACCATCAGGTGATCCGCCTGCTCGCCTGCTACCTATCACATAAAAAAAAGCGACAGGAATCAGTGAGTGACTCAACCGGAGTGACAGACTCAATGGACACTTTGTCTGTTCTTTTGTGCCTGTCAGTCTCATATTTGGATCTCACGGCCGCTTGTCGCTTGTCCTCAATGTAAAAAAGTTATATCCTCTGTGGCACTACGTAGGACCGTATTCCTAAAGCTCGTCACTCACCAGAGGAACCATTTGCGGGAGCAGCTGCGCGCGTGACGCCGCAGCCTAACAAGTGGGCGCATCCCCATCTCGGATCCATCCACTCTCCGAGCAAACTTTTTAAAATTACGCTAAACTCCTTTTACGGTAGGGTTGGCCAAACAAGAACATGATTTTTTTTTAAATACGCCTGTTATAACGTCTTAAGACCCAAAAGCCTTTTAAAAGGCATAAAACAATTGATTTTTCATTGCGTCTGCTGTCTGGAACTTACAACGATAATACGTGACGGCAACAATACGTGACGGCAACATTGCCAACTAAGATAGCCTCGGTGGCGTAGTGGCTAGTGGAGGGACATAGGTAAGTAAAATAAAGTAAAGTATCAGCCTATATACTGTCCCACTGCAGGGCAAAGGCCTCCATCATAGAAATCAAGTTATCACTACTAGGGAGCTAGGGACATAGGTATACTAGAGGTAGTTTTTTTTTGCAAACATATTTATTGTTTTTTCTTTTATAAAACTTCGCTTAGCACTTGCTGATCGTTGATAAATAATATTATTATCTAGGGACATTGATCAAAGGTTAGCTATATAAGCCCTGCTGTCGGCAGAGATACTAACGGCTTCTGGCAAGGGTAGGTAACGACCAATTTGATAGTGCTCGGCCTAAGCACATAATCATCAAGTTACGTCTTAGCCAAACTGGCAGCACTTACGCATTGAATTATTAATCTCCGCTATTGGTAGTGCATTCTCTTACTTATTAAGGGATAAATACTGCGAGCGAATACTATAAGACAGTTAAAAACGCCATTCACTTGTGTGATGTAATTGACACCCAGCGCCATCTATTTGTCCAGTCTAAAATTAAGTCCCGAAAGAAATCGAGGGCAGGCCACTTGTTTAATAATATAATAAAACATAATAATATTACGGTTATCATTATTGATGTACTATGAAAAATAGCAACTCGGGCAACGGCTCTGCAAACGTCAGACGTCAGTCATATACTTCACTTTTTGCGTATCACCGTAACATCAGCAGTTTTACAAACCATTAACTTGGCATCAAGGTGATTTATAGATACCTAGATGTTATTTGCATTAAAATAAAGTACAAAATACCGATATCTTCTTGTACCCGAGTACAACAATAAATAACATTATTTGATCGAAGTATCGAGTGGTCGCTCGAGCAAGCAGAAAAGAAGTGATTCACTTTTGACAAGACTCCTTCGAAACTATCAATCTAATACTATATTATGTAGGTACTAGAAAATAACAAAATCATTTATACATTTGATACTAGCGACTACGCACCAATTTTCAAAGTTTCCTAGCTCTCAAATATGACTGCCTTCATTATGGTGCAGCATGACAACCCTACCGCGAAAAAAAAAGACAAACAATTTGCTCAGTCTCTACTCAACGGTCGCCGGATTCCGGGCTGAAGTATTCCACGAGGCGCACCGTTTTCATTGCGCACCAAAACTATTCCTCAGCAAAAATACTTAAGGAAGAATTTTGGACTTACGCTGTGAATGATTTCGATAGCAGTTTAAAAATATGACTCGCCACTGATTAGTTCGTTGGCGAAAGAAAAAATGGTGATTTGTTTTTATGAGATAAGCGATTGCCGCCGCCCGTTGCCCACATTGCAACACCAGTAGAGTCACAAGTGCGCTACCAACCTTTAACCTAAATTGGGCGTCCCTATTACCCTTATTCGACGATACCCTTGGATGCTTATTCGACGATACAGCGCAGGCGCTGCTTCACGCTGATCTGCTTTGCAGCCGTGGTATCATTACGGTCTAGCCAGCCCATTAATGCCGAACTTCCACAGTCAAATTTCAATTTCCTCCCAAGGCTAGCGTTTTTTTTATAAGTTTGACGTGTCTGTCTGTAGCCTCGTAGCTCCCGAAGTGCACAAGAGAAGTTGGTTTCTGAATAGTTATATAGTCGGAAATGTTTTTAGCATTGTTTTGTTTCATTGTCGCCGGTTTAACATTGGCCGGTTGCCACAATATAACAAATTAATATTCCCTCAATAAAGGTATCAATTAAAATGGTTTGAGTAATAGACTATTACTAAGTACACTTGTACTGTTTGGACGTCAGTAACTTGCACGAGCGAGCAAGTAGTTCGCATGACGAGCTAAGTAACTGTCTCGCACTGTGTAAACCAGTCTTAGTGACTTCGAAAAATAAATCGCTTCAAAATTGGTGCGGGGAATCTTGTACCGGTCGGTCGTAAATCAAAGTTTTGTAAACTCTTAATTTAGGACTAAATGCGGACAAGCTTGTATCTTATCGCGGGGATCCTCGGCCTCGAGGGGGGGGGGGGGGATTCCCCTTGTCTCAAGGTAAGCGAATTTGAAGATAATTTAACGGTGCGGAACATCTTGGGAAAGTTTAAAACTGTGACGGAGTACGGGCCGGAAAATTTACGAGTTTATCGTGATATAGCGATGTTCCAAGGACCTTATTTTATTACCAGGAACGGCTATCCTCTCTTCGTCTTCTTCTCGGTTGCTCCCTCACGACTGAGGATCAGAACAGCTCAAATAGTTTGGTAAAAGTCACAATTAAAAAAAAATATCAATACTGAACGACTGGCCGGATGGCGCATTTGGTAGTGACCCTATCTCATACGCCAAAGGTCGTGGGTTCGATCCCCACCCTGGACAAACATTCGTGTGATGAACACTTGCGTTTGTTCAGTGTCTGGATGTTATATATGTATTTAAGTATTATATTTGTGATCCTCTGTTGTCTGATATCTGTAACACAAGTGCTTAAGCTACTTAGTACGGAGTCTGGTCAATGTATGAGATGTTGTGTGAATTTATTTTACTTAGTTTACTTCTGTATAAGCTTGCTCCATCGTAGGCATCCTCTCAACTTCAGGTTCAGTGTAAAGCCAAGAGTAAGCCCATCTTCAAAAAATAATATAGATGTCTCGTTGCATCACGTAATGATTTTGCCGAAAATCACAAAGAACACATATAATATAAAACAAAATTTCCGTCACTGAGAATTGTAAATATTATTTCACCGCCGCTAATGCCCGAGTCGGCGTCACGATCACGTTTCTATTAACATCCTAGACGAGGAAAATTAACTTATTAGGGTACCATATGCCTAAAATAGCTGTTACAAAAACGTTCACAGAAGAATACTTTAGGAGAGCAGCGGGACATTACCTAATATTTAAAAAAAAACATTAATAAGTGAGATTATTTTTGAAATACGAATCGGTAATTAAATGCGCCAGACGTTTAATTACTTTCAAACTAGATTATTGTTTGTGGAATACCTTCAAGCTGATGATAGGTGGCGGTTTCGAATTAATTTAGAAATGTTCTTTGCATAAATTGACCTGACCGGTACTCGAACACTGTATCTCCTGCGTTTTTAGATACAACACTCATAACCAGTGTTACGAATTCGTTCAAATGTAAGCAATGATCAATGGAATTTTCAAATCTATGTATGTATTTCTACCATTAGCTCGGTGGTGAAGGAAAAACATCGTCTCGCCGCGCCTGTACTTTTCGGATAGTTTCTAAAACGTGTAACCGTGATTCAGTTGGTCTGGTTCTGTTAAAGGGTCGTGAAGGTCAAACGGCAGTCGCTTCATTGTAATTACTAGACTCCCCAAATCCTGAATGGTCTTACCGTACCCCGCGGTCATCAAAGCGACAGAAATCAAGTCGTACGGAACCATAAGTAATTGACTGGGTTCGCCCTCATCGATTGTACGTCTCAAAATTGTTTTGTAAAGGCTGTATCTGTTTCTGAGAAACTTCGCGCAATTTACCGCTTCTTCTCTGGTTTTTATTAAATTATCAAATTCCCCGCTATTTTGGGACTGGTTGGACTGGTACGGTTAGATTCACGTTAGTTTGAAACTTTCGTTGTCTTGTTTTATTATTGTTTTACTACACCTACGCTAAACCTAACGCTTTTAGAATAGAATAGAATAGAAATAAATATTCATCCCTTATTCATTGTTTTCCAATACATCCAACTAGAATTGACCGCGTAACCTTTCGCGTCCCGCACATAAACCACTATGCTATCGGGGTCAGCGCAAAGTAATTCATTAAAAACTTTCTAAAGTCGAGGCGTGGCGATGCTTGAAACCCCCGATTCAACCTTTAGAATTACGATTTACATAAAATGAGGTCGAAAAGATGCTCCATCCGGTTTATGGGCGGAAGTTCAAGGCCGCCTGGCGCCCTCTACGTTTGCTAGGGTGGCCAAATATAAGTTCATAACCGGATAATCCCAATCATGGCGAAAATTACACAGTGGAAGTCATTGGCGCCAGGAAGGAAACTGTCTTAAATCCTTATGTTTGCACTTTTTACTTCAAAAAAAGGCTCCTTTGTTGAAGAAAAAAAAAACTTAGAAACACGTGAAAAAGTGATTAATTTTAAATTGAAGCGGGGTGGAAGACAACAATAGAATAAAAGAGACCTCAGGCGGGAATCCCAAAGTCCCCAAATAGATTGAAGTGCATAAAATAAACACCAACCAATTTATCAATAAAAAAGGTGACTTTAAGCGTTGCTTTCAAAACAAAAGCGTAACTCAAAAATTCTGCGGTGTTACTGTTTTCAAACTGTTTAAAGTTGAAAATTATTTTCGTGCGAAGAACATGAATCTTTCGATGATGATGATTAATAAAAAAAAATTATTGATTTATACTATAACCTTCAATGATTGTAGTCACTCTAGTCGTTAATATTTGCGTTCTTGGAATGCGTACGATTCGATTCGAGGGCTAACCCCGACACAATCGGAATCCAAATTGGATTGTCTTTTTAAAATTCCGAGCTAATGTTATCCCAGGATGTTGTTCATAGTAATTTATTGCTTTATACCATTCAAGGACTTTGAAGGATGCACGGATTGGTATTGGTATCTACGTAGAATATTTTGTGGGGCTGGAAAACCTGTTTGCAATTTTCCTGGACCGTCCATTGATTGCAGCTATGGCTTACCATCAGGTTAACCGCACGCTTGCTGGCAGTAGTTTAAAAAAATAAGTAATATTTTTCACAATGGTTCGAAATTTGAATATATTAAATAAATCGTTTTTATTCTCTAAACAAAAGGCCAAATTTGTAAAAAAAATAATTGGTGGATTTCCAATAAATAATAACTAGAAATACTTTAGCACTGTCAAAAGTAGTACTCGTAATTGCAGTCTCATCATCATCATTTCAGCCAATAGACGTCCACTTCTGGACATAGGCCTCCCCCAAAGTTCTCGCAGCAGATCGGTCCTGTGCCACCCGCATCCAAGGGCAAGTTGCAGTCTACCCATCAAAAAATCAATAACTTACAATTTTATTTTACCATTTAACATATTAAGAAATCAGATACCTACAGGAAAACCATAAAATCCTAATTAAAATTCGATTCTCCCTATAAAGGAAAACCAGCCGAAACTTAGTTTGGCTTCACTTGGCTTCTGTTTTCCTTATTGAACGGATTGACGTCAAATACAAAGAAGCAAAACAAAAATAAAATGCCGGAATCATAAAAACTGTGAACACGTTATGATGTGTTTTGCTATGAGCTATTTTTTTTATTTCGAGAAAGAACTTAGGCTTGTTATCCTTGTGTGAACTGAAGGATATGTCCTGATATTATAAAGAATTTTGGACATAATTGAACATGGATTCTAGCTATTTTTTTTTGTATAAATATTAAATATTAAAAAATTATGCACCGCAATTATTGTAAATATTTGTTTTAGACGTGCGGTGCAATCAATTTTTTTTGATTTTATTGGAAAATCTAGATAAGAATCGATTCTTTTCAAATTTACTAATCAGCAAAATAAACTTCGAACAGATTTTTCTACCTTTGGTATATTTTCGAGAACCTTTTCTGCATTAAAGAGCAACTATCAATTTAGGCAAAAGATGGGTCTGGCTTGAGTACCCCCTTTATTAGTACCAAAATATCACTTAGTATCAGTCCTATATACTGTCCCACGCAGGGCAAAGGCCTCCATCATAGAAATCACGTTATCTCTAATATGATAGGATTAGGTTAATCACCAAACTGCTAATGCGGATTGGGATCACCAAACCGAGCTATGTTGAAAAATTCGACAACATACTTTTGATAGACCCGGGAATCCGAAAACGTGACCCCGAGATCCCGGCCCGGTACATCAACCACTAGACCAACGGGGCGTTATAAAATATCACTTACTTCTCAGATATAAGGATGATTAAAAATCCTAAACGGGTTACTCCAGGTGATACCGTGTGTACTTTAATTGATATTAAGGAAATTTTACACATTTACTAACCAAACTTACTTGCCAAAACCACTTAATTATTAATAATATGACAACACCCGAACCAATTAGAATAATATTGAATTAGCAAAGCCGCTCGTGACGGCGCGCGGTGCCAGCCCGTGCCTTGCGCGCGCGCACGGATGCGCCCTCTCGCTCGCACGCATAACAATGTAGTAGCTCTTGCAGAAGGCGCATTCATGTTTATGCTTTGAACTTTGATACCTATTGACCGCAGAAAGGGAAGGTTACATTCGACCATTGCAATAAGTCTTGTGGTTTAATTAGTGTTTATTTATCTATTCTATTGTATATGTTGCGATTAAGTTTCTAAGAAAGACTATAATCTACGTACTACGATATACTCGCATTTTTTATGTGATGGCAGGCAGACGAGCAAACGGATCATATAACAGTGTAGACACAATTACACTGACAACCTTTTCCCCTTCCAAGCGAAAGGTGGGTTCCTCAACAACTCTAGCGCCAACCATACTTGTTCTTTTATTTGATAGAATGCAAACGAGCAGACGGGTCACCTTATGGTAAGCGATTTCTGTCGCCCATAGACATCCGTAATACTAAGTACCTAAATAACTATTCTAAGCTTGGATGTTGTTTCTCACTTTTTATCAAATCAAATTAGCGAGTGATGACTTGATTTCTATGATGGAGAACTGCTCTGCAGTGGGACAGTACACGTATTCAGGCTGATGGTTTACCTAAGATGAATACCTTTAGAAATCTTCACCTTCTGTTTAATTAATCGACTTATTCTGTGCGCAGACGCATGCATCGCGTATCGTACGCCCTTGACCGAGGGTGGACGAAGTGTTTTGGTATTTTAACACATCTTTATATTCGCTTGCTTGTTTGTATAATTCCAGTTTATTTATAACGACATCATCAGCCAAGATCGGGCCTGCATTTACACGGAATTTTGCTTTATTTGTTAATTTGTCCGCCTTGTTGGGCGTTGTTGAAGGGTAATAAAAAATAACTAGCTTATCCTACCCGATAAATTATTGCTGAACGAGAAAACCTCATAAGCTGGTAAACTTTTTCTGTGCCATTTCTACATTTTATTTACTCCATAAGCCGTATACTCGTATATCAAGGATATAGTTAGATTAATTCAAAATCACTTACTCGTAGCTCGCTTGTAAGTTAGCTAAATTGTTTATTTTTGACATAAGAATAGTAGGTGTTACGGGTACGGCTACCACATTCCTTATTTTTGTGTTTCCGATATTTCGGCGAAACTGAAGTTTAGGTAAGTTCGTACTGGCAGACATCTGCAAGCACGACAAAGTCGACCGGAAGAAAAAGGCTATTTCAACCCTCCATAACATCTTTGTGATATTAGTTTGCACATGTTTTCTAATAGGTATAATTAATGTTTCATGTAATATATTCTATTCAATATTTTATCGTCTAAGGAGATCCTGTACTGTAATGTACTGGGAAAAAGTTAATGCACTTCATATTTTATGCTACTGCGACTTATTTTTATCTAGTTTAGTCATGAGCTAATGGTAATTTTATTGTTTTCATAGTGGGTTTCTTAATTACGTATCCGGTTTTGTGGTAAAAAAACCTTGTTGTGTAATATTCATTAGAATCTTTAACGTCTATGTTAGATTACATGTGGAGCTACTAGTATTATATATTAACAATATCGATCATGTTACTGTGAATGTTATTTAACCACGCGTAACGTAGCGTGTCAAGCCAAAGTCTAAAGAGAAAAATTTGCGCCTAAACAGACAATTTTTTCGTGTAATGTTAATTCAAACTCTTGACCCCTTTATTACTTAAAACCAATCTATCTTCTATCTTATTTATAAAGAGGTAACTTCCATGGACAATCATAAGGCTTATAGATAAATGGAAAATACGGAAAACAAGCGCGATGTAATCGACGCCCAGCGCCATCTATTGGTTCAGTTTGGAGTTACGCGGCGGGCCACAGTCTCATGTAGGAACGTGTAAAACTGAGCGCATATGATAAGATTTGCGAGATGACTAGGTATATCAAAAATTCATTAACACACCACAAAATTTAATTCTAAATACCTCCTGATTAAACGAAGTAAGCAAACCCGCGGCACAGAACTAGTGCAACGTAATCTCAAACCCCTTAACTCCGCAAGTGTCCAATCCCAAGATTAACATTTTACTTTTTAATTACCCACTGGTTCTAATTCCCGGCTTGTTTTAGATTAAAAGCGGAATTTTTCTATACCGTAGTGATGGGACTTGACTTTGACTCGACTATTTGACATCCAATGGTCCGAATTGCGAGTATCGCGTAGTCTGTAGTAGTCATTAGTAGTAGTCTCTTAGTTTTTTATGTGATAGGTGTCAGACGAGCAGACGGACGACCTGATGGTAAGCGATTACCGCCGCCCGAGACACCTGCAACACCAGTAGAGTCACAAATGCGCTACCAACCTTTCACCCCCTTTCCCCCCATTGGGTCTTCGGTACCCTCACTCGCTCGAAAAATAATGTATTAGAAGATGCAAAATGTTTTTTTTTTTCAAATAGGTAAATCGAAAACGACTTGAAAGTACGTTAAGATGTTAAGAGTTTAATAATGACTCGAGAGCCATCTGACACATCACTAAATAGAGTTTAATAATGACTCTAGAGGCGTATGCCACATCACTAAACAGAGTTTCCTTTCCTTCCAGGTAATCTGGGTCGGGCCCTTGGGCGCGTCTGAATAAAGAACAGGGAGATTGTTCCTTCATTACTGGCTAATACCCATTATCTGGTTTTGGCAAGAATCAGACACAGTACATGCGGGTTGCGGTAAGTCGTTTTTGAGTTGCTCTCTGAAGTTGTATGATGCTGCTTTAAATATCTGCAGCCGCAGGTGTAATGGCTATGATCATAATTTGTATGTATGATGGTGTTTAAATATTAGTTTAGTTTTATGTAAAGACACATTTCTTAACACTAATGAATCCAGGTTTTTATCCATCCATACTTAATATTATAAATGGGAAAGTGTGTCTGTCTGTTGTATGTTTGTCTTTCTTTCAAAACGGAGCGACGAATTGATGTGATTGAATTGACGATTGAACGTAAGTGGAGATAGTTGAAGGGATGGAGAGTAACATAGGCTACTTTTTGCCCCTTTCTAACCCCCCATTTTAGGGAAGTGCGGGCAAAAGCTAGTCAGTAATAAACTGGCTGGCTAATTGACCAAACAGTGTCCGCGTGCTTCTTTTTCTTAAAGAAATGTATCATGGTGAGCTTGAGTTACTGCCTCCCAATTGTACTTTGGCACTGATTAAGTTTTTTCCAACTTTTCTCAGCCAATTTCGCCGGAACAATATGCATGAATAATAATTTGTGAATTATTTAACGCCATTCTTTGTCTTGACGAATTATCCGAAAGTGTCCCTCCCAATGTATTTGCATATTCGGCGTCATTCGCAAAATGCTTTGGTCGTGTGCCGGAACTTTTTTAATATCGCGACGAAAAGTTTTTTTTGTTTGTCCACACGCGGAGGTTTGTGTCGGTAAAATTCAAAGGGTGAAAGGTTTTACTGTTTATTTTGTTTTTTTTTTATATAATGTGTATCTGTGGACATTTACATCTCTTTCACCACGTGTTCTACCAACCATTGTGAACTTTGTTCTATGACTTTTGAAAAATCGCATAAAAATTTCAACTTTGCATACAAAGTCGGTCACGTGACGAATTTCGAAAAGTTGTTGAACAAGATTAAATGTTGTTCAAAACGGTTGGTAGAACCCGTGGTTAAAGGGATGTAAATGTTCACAGATACACCCTGTATCACAGGTGTCAGGCAAGCAGACGGTTTAACTGATGCCGCCTATAGACACTAGCAACAGTAGTGGAGAAAGTGAAAAATGCTCTGCCAACCTTTTAACCCTTTTCCTCCGATTGGGCGTCTGGTACCTTCACTCAATCTGCGAAACAGCGCAGGCGCTGCTTCAAGCCGGTCTTCTGTGAGGCCGTGGTATCACTCCGGTCGAGCCATCCCATTCATGCCAAAGCGTGGCTCTCCCACGGTTTGAATGTCTGTGCAAAATAAACGTGTTTTGGTCTCAGTAGCTCGTTATTTGGGTCAAACCCTCGTTAAGAAAGTTTTAAGCCAAGTACTTTTAAACTAGTTTTGTACGAATATAGTTGCTTACCGAGTGTGTATTATACATATTTTGGGACTTTCAATGGTAGAGCTACGAAAACATTCACAGTCTTTATCTCAGCGTGTAATTCCCAGTTGCGTCCAAAATATAATTGTCGCTTCGGAGCCCGGGGTACGCTTAGACCATGGTTCAGTATTTGGGGACTCTGATATATAATAATTACTGACTGCCTTCTGACCTTCACAACCATTTAAAAAGAGAACCAGACTAGCTGAATCATTATGGTTACACGTTTTAGAAATCATCAGAAATGTGCAGGTTTCTTCACGATGTTTTCTCGCCCTGCTGAACATAAATTTTGAGAACTATTATTATTATATACGGGAATTAACGCGACGTTAATTTTTAAGCACATAATTATGTAGTTACTGCTTGACGTTTCGGCTGCGTTACAACAGCCGTGGTCACAAGCGAACTGGCGGTGCGCGGCGACGTCTGCTGGGGCCCGGCTGTGGATCTTCCGATACCCTCACAGTTTCACTTATAAAATCACCGCTGGATGATCAATGTCAGTTACTTCGATTTAATTCCTGTCTAAAATACAGTTATAATGCAACGCGAAAATTTAAAGAACTATAAATTTAAAAAATCAACTACGACCTTCAAACGGAAAGACCGTTTTTGTCCACGGGGCTACAATCCATCCCTAAATTTTAATTGTTCTTATGTTAACCAAATACCAAAAACCTTTTCCTTCCCAGTCTTGTTTTACGATTTGCACATTAAAAGCAACTGCTCACGATTAAGTGTCTTGTAACAAGGCTTTTAAAAGAAAATATTAAAAGCTTTTGATGTTTTATTATTCTCTGTAGAAAAATTTCAAATGTTTCTCGCAAACTGGTTTAGCCGAACGAGGAACTATGTACTTTAGGTTGCGATTTTTATAGCTCGGGTTTGTGATCACCAATCCGCATTAGGCAAGCGTGGTGATTAAGCATAACTCCATTATAGTAGCGATGACTTGATTTCAATGATGGAGGCCATTGCCCTGCAGTGGGACTGTATAGGCTGATACTTTATTTATTTATATGATAGGTGCAGACGAGCAGACGGATCACCTGTTGTTAAGCGATTTACGATGCCCATAGACAGCCTTAATACTGGTGTGCTCTCAACTAGTAGAGTCACAAGTGTGCTGCTAACCTTATAACCCCCTTTCCTCCCGATTGGGTCTCCGGTACCCTTACTCATTCGGCTGCACTTAGTAGGCGTCGCTTCCTGCCGGTCTTCTATGAGGCCTGTTGCTCTATGTGAATGATTTAACTTTAAGTTTTACTTATTTTGAAATCGAATCGAGTCACTATTTTTTGCCTAACATCCCATTGCAGAAACGTCCTATAGATAGATAGATAGATACATACTCTTTATTGCACAACACATTACAGAATTTAATGCTAATAGTAATTTACAAATACAATATCGGCGGCCTTATATAGATTCGACATTAGTCAATAGGAAACATAAAATTGTTCAATTAAGAACCGTCATTAGAGTTCAAATTCGTTAAACGTAAAGGTTTTTTTTAAGGGGAACAGAGGAATCGAAAATCATTTGCAATGATCACCGTTTAAGGAGTAACATCTTAATTGAATTCACGATTTCCATCAGATTCGGGAGCTCCCCTCATTTTACGACGCTGATAACGTAGGAGGAAAAAGTATTTCTTTTTTTCATTACGGATATTAGATAGATAGATACAGGTTTTGAAAAATGAGACAATAATTTAAATTGTGTCGGTACCGCTGAACTAGATAAAAACAAAATGTCCGGCAGATTAATCTTTCTCATCTTAGGTGTGCAATTCTTAGTTGCGTCTTTCTCTCTGAACGCCGAGTGATATTGCGTGTTAAATAGGCTACGCACACAAACACGTACAGTCGGAATATCTCGATATGGTTCGGCGTGATACAGAGATAGACGACAGATGTGCGGCACCGGCCTTTACCGTGGGAGAGCCATGCTTCGGTATGAACGGGCCTGGCTCGACCGGAGTAATACCAAAATACCGGCGTGAAGCGCCGCTTGCGCTGTGTTTCGTCGAGTGAGTGAGGGTATCGTAAATGTTGGCAGCGCACTTGTGACTCTACTGGTGTTGCAAGGGTCAATGGGCGGCAGCAATCGCTTACCATCAGGTGATCCGCCTGCTCGTCTGCCACCTACGACATAAAAAAGAGACACGCAAAAATTGCTTATCGTGTAAGACAACAAACTCTTTGATATAAGTTTAAGCTATAACCGACCTTTGTGTCTATTTATTTCGTAGTGAGAATTACGTACCTAAATAGATATATTAAGTAACAACTAGAGCAAATCCGATCTAGATGATTAAGCAGTTGCGGCGCACAAACACTCCAATGTATCGCGAGTTTGATTCTTGGTCGAGTCAATTTAGAATGATGTAATGATGGCACCACTGCCGCCAACGTCATAGTGGTATGGCACCCCGTTGGCTCCGTTCATTTTTTTTATAATATAGGTGGCAGACGAGCCGACGAAGCACCTGATGGTAAGCGATTACCGCCGCCCTGCACCTGCAACACCATTGGTATCACAATTGTCATTCATCGTTTTTAGCTGTTTTTGCTTATTTTTTTTTATGTTGTAGTGTGTAGCGCACTTCGCCCTTAGGTTAGGCTAGTATATATGTTAATTAGTAAGTAATAAAAGACAGTCATACTGCAACACTTGTTTCATTAAGACGCCACAACCGATCCACACATTGCAATTTGATAGGTGGCAGACGAGCAGGCGGATCACCTGATGGTAAGCAATTGCCGCCGCTCATGGACACTTGCAACACCAGTGGAGTTACAAGTGCGCTGCCAACCTTTTATCCCCTTCCCCCCCGGGTGGGCTTAGCGCATTCTATTTATTTAATATCAAAAGCTCCTAATATCGTAGTGAAGTTGATATAATCTTACCTAATTCAGCGTGGAGATTCGCTCCCGTAATTTTATTAGTCGTCCCGCGGGAAGTCGAACGCCGCCAGCCCTGATTGATTTAATTTCCGCTCGGGAGCGTTACACACGTATCTAGTTAACTCGCCTTAGGGCTGCCACGTTTGGAATCGAGACTTTTATTGTTCTCAGTTGACTCTTAGTCATAGTCGTCCTTCCTACGTCTACTTTGGTAGACGTGGTCAACAGGCTGCGGAAATTTTAGGTAGTAGACCCGTCTTATAATGTCTCGCAATCAATTCTGGAACACTCACGCTATGGTCCTACCACCTTCTCTTAGAAAAACGAAACCATTTCTCGCTATAGGAGTAGGAGTTATTAGTGGCTTTGGTAGTTGTGCATCGGAAAGCACTTTAAGTCTTGGCCCTGCGCGCGATCCCTCTTCCGTCGTGTCACACTGGTGCCCCACCAAAATATGAGGGTAAAGGAATAGAGTTTACCTGTGTTTGCGCGCGCACTTGAGCACTATAAATATCGTACGTTAAGAGCGGCCGCTGTAGCCGGATCGGTTGGAGGGTATCATTATTAACGTGGGAGAGCCACGCTTCGGCATGAATGGGCTGGCTTGAATGGAGTGATACCACGTCCTCACAGATGACTGGCGTGAAGCAGCGCCTGTGCTATTTCGCCGTGTGCCTGGGGAGTCCCAATTGGGGAGAGATGGTTTAAAGATTGGCAGCGTAAATGTGACTCAAGTGGTGTTGCAGGTGTCTATGGGTGGTGGCAATCGCTTACCATCAGGTGATCCGTCTGCTCGTCTGCCACCTTTCACATAAAAAAGGCGGGTAAAGATAGTAATTAATTATTGTTTGTGCGTGTGTCAGCCCTACCCACTGCAGCTCGGCGACAGTTCGCCGTCGCTCAATGGTTGTCAGAGTTCGTAATAACTCCTTACACTCTGTTAGATGTGCGCACTCAGTTATGGCTCGGCTTTGTTTGTCTGCCGCCATTTTGTTTGACTCACTCTTTGTCATGACTCTTTCTTGACGCTTTGTCCTGACTGATTGGGATCTTGGATTTGCAAGTCTGATGATTTTGTTGAAAGGAGTTATTTGTGGAGCGTTGTCATACGGAGATCAGATTAATATTTCAGTGTGATAGTGGTTGTCTTGCGTAGCTTATAATTGGAATACAGGTCAAGCACCAGTGTTGGTATTTGTATATATTGGCGATAATATCTCTATCTGCGCTATTGTAATGTACATTTAGTAGTGCTCGTATGAATGTTACCTACTAGTAAATAAATTCGAGACTTCATGCTATCAACGTGTAGGCTGACGTGATTACAAACCAAGTGAATATGTTTGCTCAGTCCATCTATACTATTTATAAAGCGGTGTGAATTCTATAGACGACAAACCTGATATACAAACCGAAAAGGCAGATCAAGCCTACGGACGTATTCCCGCAGCTTGTTTCTATCATCATTAGCAACCCACACTCGTTCACTGCTGGACATTGGTCTCCCCTAATGCACGCCACCGCTCCTGATTTTCCGCCACTCTCATCCAGCTCACTCCAGCCAGCCTTCGAATGTTTGTTTCTATCAATAGGGTTTTTTTTAAATGAATGTGTCATTGACGAAGGGACACGAATAGATAACGAAGTCTTGGTTACAGGAAACCCTAAAAAAGTGACTGATGCGTCTCAAACAAAATAATTCCTTAAACGAGCGTCCCGTTTGGAGAACCCGTTCAAAAATGATTTGCGAAATCAGAGCGACAATTTGTCTGTAAATTAGAGCCCCGCTCAAAGGCGACCGCGACGTCCACAACATTAGCCTGTAATTAGCATGTTTGAACCCTCCCCCTCCCCCCCACCGCGCACCCCCAGGCGAAGCAGTCATTAACAAGGTGTGCGGATCGGCGGCATCCGAGCGACAGCGGATTACAGCATGAGCTGTGGCGATTCTGCCTTAACGCAAACAGTCGTAACGACACGATGGGAGCGATAGCGGATCTATGATATAAGCGGAAGCGTGTATGTTAAATTGAGAGCTGTTGAACTATTTGAGTATGTGAAACTTGACGTCTTATCTATTGATTTTTTTACAAGTGTTTCCACTAACGGGAAAACAATACCTCAGCATTTTATACGTCGCGTAAGGGCCAGACATAGCAATCAATTGTTTTTCGCCTTTTAAAAGGCTTTTATGTCTTACGACGATAAAGTATCTTTTTAATGTAACAGAATATAATTGAAGTGATGAGATACAACCTAATTATACATTTGTGCCATAGGCCCGCCCTCACGTCGAATTTGTTTCAAACTGTACCAGCAGATGACTCTGGGTGTCTATTACATTGTACAAGAGTTTCGCTTTTTCGGATTATTTATAAGCCTTGTCGTTGTCAATATAACAGGAAAATGTATGAGCTGTTGTCAGGCCCGCCATCAGTTGTTTCGGCGCCCGCTTGCAATACAGATTATGCCGCCCTAGTCTCCCTACTAACTAGCTATAGCTACGTTACTACTGAGCAGTCGCTCAATTTGCCGCTCCGTTGTTGTCTCAATGTATTATTTACTCAGTTTACATATTTATCAATAGTATAGATGTATGCAGGAAGACACTTATCGATAAATGTTAATTAATGTGAGCTAGATTCGACCTTTCGTCTGTTTGTTCTGTCCGGCCCGCTGTCTCTCGTGAACCAGACCGCACCGTGTTGCGTATTTGCGTTCCAGCGGTGGAACGGGCCAGATCAAATATTTACGGCTCTCCTGCTCTCCTGGAAGTATTTTGTTTGCTGCAGCTGCATCCGATCTAACATCAACAGTTGTTGCTGGGATTCAGAATAAATTTTGTTTATTTATTTTTTATGCTAGTTTCTGCCAATGTCAAGCGTCGATTACATTAAACTTTAGCCCAAATGTTTTTATTTTACGGAAGGCTAATAATTGAGGGGAAAGGGGGTCAAAAGTATGGCACCGCACTTCTGACTCCACTGGTGTTACGGGTGTCAATAGGCGACGGCAATCGCTTACTATCAGGTGATCCGAATGCACGTCTGCCACTTATCACATAAAAAAAAATCCTATAATCGTTGTATAAAAAATATTGGATTACCTATCTTTCATTTGACGACCCGTTTGGTTCAGTGGTAGTAGAATGCTGCGTCTGGGCCAAGGGTTGCGGGTTCGATCCCCGCACAGTACAAACATTTGTGTGCATGAACATGTCTGTTTGTATTGGTCTGGGTGTTTTCTATGTATTATAATGTATGTATTTACAAAAGAAAAGTATTATACGTATATATTTGTAATTCCACTGTTGGTTCTGATATCTGTAACACAGGTGCTTGAGCTACCTATCTCAGAGTCAGACCAATGTATGTGATGTAGTGAAATTATTATTATTATTATGTATACCATTGCAATTGAATAGAGAATCGCTCTGGTACTGTTTGTTTTTATGACGTCAACATAACGCTATCTATCGGATTTTGCATTTGCAAAAACCCTCATTGACCAGTATTGGAAGACAAAAGCAGATCCTATAAGGGTTCGATTTTCCCCGGTACCCAAAAACGTAAACTCATGGTCTTAATTTAGTCTGACATCCCGAAGACGTTTAATTTTTCTTCCGCCTTTCTTTCAGATTTGTCAGTTTATCCTCAAGGACCCTCGGGATCAGTATTAATGGCTTCTGGATTAGGCTCTAATACCGGGTTATTGCTGTCGGCTATTTGTTTAGGCTATTTGACAGGAATGAATGAATAGAATAAAGAATCTTGCTATGTTCTGTGGATGGATTGTGAAGGCTATAGGGAAGTTTGTGAAATAATATACCTATCACTAAAAAAAGTCGTGTTAATTACTCTACATACTCCACTTTATAGTTTGATGGCCCGCCCTCACTTCGCTTCGGGACCGTAATTCAGAAATGAACCAATAGATGGCGCTGTGCTCAATTACATCGCGCAAGCGTTTCGTGTTTTCGGTTTACCTATAAGCCTTGTCGTTGTCTATTGAAGTTATCCCTTTAAAAATAGTATAGAAGAAGATAGACAACGGTCGGACCGATTTTTATCCTGCCAAATGCTGATTCGTTAAGTAATAAATATCAAAGGCTTCATTTAAAGTATAATACGAGTATGCACGTAACGTGCATGTTTCCTTGTTTCCCCGTATTGCTTTGCTAATGATATTTGAAATGGGATATCACTTTATTCAATACTAGCATTTGCCCGCGGCTTCGCTCGCGCCTCCACTTTCCTTAAATGGGGGGTTAGAAAGGGGCAAAAGGTAGCCTATGTTACTCTACATCTCTTCAACTATCTTCACTTAAAAATCACATCAATTCGTCTTATCGTGAAAAAAAGACAAACAAACAGACAGACACACTTTCACATTTTAATATTAGTATGGATTCAGCTCACTAACTTATCTGTATTGATATTGAACTATACTACACATAGGATGATATTTTGTCTTTCCTAAAGTTGTCTTAATGAGAGCCTCAGCTCATCTGTTAAAGGAAGTTCTTAACAATAAATAAAATAAAAGTGTCAGTTAAGATCGGTCTTATTACATTACTTTGATACTTTTAAGTCTCAAAAGTAACGGGCTGTCGAAGCGCCTTAGGGTTGAGATCGCCGGATTCCGCGTCGTTATTGTTATAATGCAAATCGTGAACCCTAGGGGTAGACTTTGACACAGCGTGCTTACAAGCAGTGAGGTAACTGTGGATTTGAATTGTCAATTAAGAAAACTAGAGTCCCTTAGATGCGGGTGGCACAGGACCGATCTATGTGGAGAACTTTGGGGGAGGCCTATGTCCAGCAGTGGACGTCTATTGGCTGAAATGATGATGAAGAAAACTAGAGCTTTACCAGTGGGATGGGAGAGCCACGCTTTGGCATGAATGGGCCGGTTCGACTGAAGCAATACCACGTCCTCACAGAAAACGGGCGTGAAGCAGTGCATACGCTGTTTCGCTGCGTGATTGGGGTACCGGAGGCCCAATCCAGGGGAAAGGGGGTTAAAAGGTAAGTAGCGCGCTTGTGACACCACTGGTGTTTCAGCTGGGCTAACAGTGTCGAAGAATTATCTCGTGGCGTGTTCCAATGGTGGCGGCAATCGCTTACCATAAGGTGATCCGTCGGCTCGTCTGCCACCTAAAAACAAACAGGTGATTGAAAGTGGAGTGATATAAAGCAGAGATGTATACTCAACAGTGGAGTAGCCCACAGTGGAGATGGGCTGACATCTCTCAAGATTGACTTACTGCAACTCCCCTACCCTGTGTCCCGGATAAATCTCCGTTTGACTAATACAAATTCCGGGGTGTCAATGTGACTGGGATTGTAATTGCCGGGTTTTTATCCCGGATTTGTTGGCAAATTGATATAGACCGGGGATTGTCGATGTCGATGCTTGAAACGTGGATTGGAGGTAGACGGGTAGGTATCTGAGAGTGAAACTGGTCGGGTGAGAATAGGCATACATCATCTGTCTTTATTTTTATTTTTTTGTTTTATTTGGAAAACCAACAGCTGTCTTAGCACAATAATTATAACAATGAGTATCTTAAAGCTAATAACAGGTCTTCACTGATAGAATTACGTTAGGCAATTACAACGTGCGAAAATTACGGAGAACAACACAGAAAACAATCAATGAAAGAGAGAAGTTAGCACTGTTAGAAATACAATATACAATAGTTAAGTCAAACTTCCTCCACTAATAGTTGTCATACATACCTAAGTGCTTAATATTGAGCTGACTATAAGTACAATGAAAAGTAAAGAAAAATAAACATTTCAATTAAAAAGAAAGAAAAAAATTATCGCTTAGTGCCTTTCTTGCCCTTGCCACACTGGTATTAAATATGTCGATGTCCAAGTGTTTCAAACTATTAAAGGTTTTACTCGCTCGCAACATACATGAATCCCTTCGATAGTTAGTTTATATTGATTTAAATAATTGACATTGATTTTGACATCGCAATGTTCGTTGACCTGGGTCATCATTAGGTACCTGACAGACAGCCACACATCATCACGTCAGGTTACCACAAACTGTCAAATTTCCTCAATAATGTGGTTGACTGACAGTAAGATTTGATTGAAGAAATTTGACAGTTTTGTATACTTTGATGTGTGGCTGTACGTAGGTACTATAAAAATGTAAATATAGTGGCAGTCTTCAAAGAATCAGAATTTCATAATATACCGATCCACTCTTCTATAATAATAACACTTAACCATGGGAGAGCCACGCTTCAGCATGAATGGGCCAGCTTGACCGGAGTGATACCACGGCCTCACAGAACGCCGCGCCGGCGTGAAGCAGCACCTGCGCAATGTTTAGCAGAGTTAAGGGTACCGGGGGCCCGAATCGGAGGGAAAAGGGGTTGAAGTTTGGCAGCACACTTGTGAATCCACCGGTGTTGCGGGTTGCGTCTATGGTCGGCGGCAATCGTCTACCATTAGCTGATCCGACTGCTTTTCTGCAACCTTGAAAAAATAATTGCATTTCTTACTATTGATTACGATCTCTTAACCACTCTAGGGCCACTCAAGTGGAGGCCTAAATTAATATTTTCACTACATCACATACATTGATCTGACTCTGAGATAGGTAGCTCAAGCACCTGTGTTACAGATATCAGAACCAACAGTGGGATTACAAATATATACATATAATACTTTTCTTTTGTAAATACATACTTATAATACATAGAAAACACCCAGACCAATACAAATAGACATGTTCATGCACACAAATGTTTGTACTGTGCGGGGATCGAACCCGCAACCCTTGGCCCAGACGCAGCATTCACTACCACTGAACCAACCGGGTCGTCCAGATTGGACAGTTCCAAATTGGAGCTGACTCCATAAGTTAAATTTGGTCACCGCGCTCCCCACCGGATGCGGCCATTCCGGCCCTTGGCCAAGATCATTAGGCACATCAAACTACGAATAAACAAGCATACTTATCATTGACACTACATTGTATCTTAGGTCTAACTTTAAAAGAGGTGAATCGAACAAACTATTTAGGAACCTTCAAGAGACGAGCGTAGGTACTCCTTACAACTTTAAGGGCCGGCAACGCGTCAGCGAGCCCTTTGATCTCACAGATCATGACAGACAGTTTATGTGCGGCGATGATTACCTACAACAGGTGATCCACTTGCTCGTTTGTCGCCTATAGTGTAAAAAATCAGTTATTACTTATTCGGGAATACCCTACCTACGTCTTTGCGTCTGATATAACCGCGTCGTGTGTGTGAGTGAGGACACCGAAGGCCTAATTGGAGTAAAGGGGATTAAAGGTTGGCAGCGCACTTGTGACTCTACTGGTGTATATGAGCGGCGGCAACCGCTTACCATCAGGTGATCCTTCTGTTCGTCTGCAATCTTGATATCGAAATCGCATTTTTAACTATTGCTCACGATTTCTTAACCAGGCTAGGGCCACTCAAGTGGAGGAGCATTCCCGATGCACATTCTGGACCCTACCATACTTCGAAGTATTTGATATACCTGTGCTTGTAAACCAAAATCTTTAACCAATGATTAGAGTTATGGAACGGAAACATATGCCTGAGACCTTATGTACGGACAGCCGCACATCAGGTTACTACAATCTGTCAAATTTCCTCAGTTGATATTGAACCAAACACGTTTGACATAAAGGTGAGGTTCGATTGAAGAAATTTGACAGATTGTAGTAACCTGATGTGCGGCTGTCTGTACTTCAATACAGACGACATCCTACTACTATTATAAAGGCGAAAGTTTGTATGGATGTATGGATGTTTGTTACTCTTTCACGTAAAAACTACTGAATGGATTTGAATGAAACTTTACCACAATTAGCTCATACATCAAATAAACATAGGCTACAATTTATAAAATTTTGAATAAATCTAATGTCATTAATACTTCAACTGCAAAGCAAACTAATTAAGTAAATTGCTAAATGATGCCAGATAAACTTCCCTTTACGCGGAGCATAATCTCGTTGCGTTAATTATGCTATCATCTTAAATAAACAGTTTAATCCAATAATTTGGAATACCCCGGGGCTGCATCATAACTAGGGATACCATCCGTCCGAAGATTTCCGGATTGTTGCATCTGGTCACTTTTCTTTTTTTTATATATTGAGGATAGTAAAGATGACCTCACTCCTCCTGATGGTAAGCGACCGTGAGATCCAAATACTATAAATATAATAATGACTTAATTGGTTATTGCTTCCCTTTCGCGTAAAAATTACTAGTTTTTTTTCTAGCTAAGACTAGTATTTATTATGTGATCTAGCGTAGCTGCAGTGCAGTAACTAGCACCGTCTGGACTATTTATAATTACTGTCTATTTTGGCCAGACAGAAACTCGCACTTAAGATTCCTAGTTAGTTAGATTTTTCATAATGACGGCCACAATGGCATATTATTTAATGGCTAGTGATCACCATAAACATCTTAGAGATCAGAGGAGTCGCTGATGCATAACCCACCCTTTAAGGACGGAATTCAGTAGCGTTCGGCAGCTAGCAAACACGCCAATGGTAAACAAATTCTTGAACTTAAGGTTGTAATACCCAAAAGCCTTTTAAAAGGCATAAAACAATTGATTTTCCATTGTGTCGGCTGTCTAGGCCTTACGACGTTATACAAACTTGTCCCACTTTTTATGAGGACGTTCATTCCTACATGGTCACCCTAGTGGCGACCGAGTTACAAGCGCTGGTTCGCGTAATAAATTCTAACCTTATTTTACGCGAAAACCCTTTTGAATTACATCGTTCTTTAAGGAAATACAAGATTTTGCCTGAAGGTTTGTCCGACAAATTAAACCAAAGCCTCCAAATTGATTCTGATCTTACGTGTTGGTCTTGATGGAAATTACGTGAAAGCAGAAAATAGACTTTACTTTATAGATAAAGCGTAATCCTCAACTTAACGTGCGATTCCCGGTTTCATCCATTGCTGGCTCTTTGGAGTCCGGTAATTACAAAGAAGCGACTGCCGTCTACAAGACAAACGTCAACAAGTCGTGCTACAAGATGGGATGACGACATTCGAAGGCTGGCTGGAGTGAGCTGGATAAGAGTGGCCGAAAATCGGGAGCGGTGGCGTGCATCGGGGGAGACCTATGTCCAGCAGTGGACGAGCGTGGGTTGCTGATGATGCCTGCCGTCTGAACTGTCTAGGTACAGTCGAGGTCAAAAATATGTTTACACTTTAGGACCTTGTCACAGTACATATGTATAAGAAAACGACTTCCACTTTCTTATAAATATGTATTGTGACAAGGTCCTAAAGTGTAAACATATTTTTGACCTCGACTGTACCTATTTTTATTTATGAGGTTTTTTATCAGCGACATCTCTGATCTTGCAGATATTCATGGGCAGCGGTGATCACATACCATAAGTGACCCGTTTTCTCGTTTGCCATTATACCTACCCTTGTATCTCTTCAGGTACTAATATCTGTCAAGATTACAATTAAATATGTCTGCTGTTATCTACCACTTGTTGATGTGTATGATACACACGTGTATCTTTATTTTCTGAGGTCAACGAATGTTTACGTACTTACTTAGATGCATAGAATATAATAACCGAGTTCAAAGAAAACATTGTTTTAATACGATTCTCTGAGCTAATTGGATCTTCAGACGATCGTTGCCATGGTTACCGTCGCGGACGGTAACAGAGTTCAATTTCATGGAATCGTTACGTTTGTACTTATGTGGTACAAACAGCCATACGTGTAGTTACAACAATATGTAATTTTTGGGAGAGCCACGCTTTGGCATGAAATTGCCGGCTCGATAAGACGGGCTGCTAAAGTTCCACATCATCTGCTAAAAACCCTCATTAAAAAGTACCTTTTGTCCGTTCTCATGCTTTCTTTTTATCAGACTATCTTTGTAGGTACCAAATTTCATTTCAATCGATTTTATTAAGTTAGTTTCACATTTATAAATCGATAGTAAAAATTTCAAGCAAATTCTATTCCATGAAGCAAAGATTTTCGAATTCAAATCACGTAAATGCACACACTCAAAATTGCTAAACTTGGTTAAAAAGCACTAATTTTACCTGTAAACGTTCAAATGCACTACACATCGATATACTCGTAGGTAACCAACGTTGATTTGTACCTCTTAAACTTCGGCTAGTAAATATTTACTTTTGCTTAGTAGGGTGTCTAAAAGGTTAGGTTTCCCAGGATTCCATGGAGTAAATTAAGGGAGACTAAGGTTCAGCAGTCACACAGACGTCTTTTGGCTAAAATGATGATGTTATTAGTTATTTTGTGAATTAATACCATAAATACATTCTTAATAATTTTATTCAAGTGTATTATTTGTATTTTTTTAAAGTTAAGTGTTTAAGCCTATAATTGTAAGGTCAGTGAGATTTTACAATCTATGTTAAATTTTTAAGTAATTGTGCATTCTGTACCTTGTGGTGGTTAGCCAATAGGTAAACAAATAATAGTCTGTCCGTGATTTTTAATGCTTATTTACTTTGCACTTTAACCAAAATTCTCATCCACCTATGTTATGGCTACTACTAGTTACCTAAACACAGCCTTACCTTTATCCACAACGTCTGTATAATCAACTCCGATGCAGATCTCAACTAAAATGTAATGTAGAAGCACTTAAAGCTTCTGGGCAGCCTAATTGTCTTAGTTGGGCCATTAGCGACCCCAACAATACGGTGGCTTCAAAACTATATACGCAAATATGACCAGACATCGCCACCTTGCCGAGTACCATACACTTGTGTTGATCCTGAGTAGTTAAAATCTACTAGTTCACTTGACAAGTTCATTATTGACACTCTTTCTTGTCCAATGTTCAGTGTCATTGATTTTGATAAGTCTGGCTTACTCTATCTTTTCCTTTATATTTCACCTGGTTCAATTAATTACATTTTGGCGTTTATCAATGCGAAAAAGGGGAACAAGAACACCAAATTGATAATAAATTATGGCATAACATCTCGGTGACATGAATAAAGAAAATAATGGATTAGAGTACACGCAGGTACTAAAATTTGGATATTCGGTTTCATGATCTAGTTCGAATTGTGTGGTTCTTAATAACTCTGAACTGTTTATTCAAGTGACCTAATGAGTGATATAGTTCTTTAAATTCATTCAGAAGAACTGAATCACTCTTTTGACCTCAGTGAACTGTTTTTCGCAAGTCTAACGTTCTCGTATGACTAATGTGCACCCAGAGGTTATTGTGTAGGAGTAATTTGTGACGATAGTTAGGAACACGCTATATTCCATTTCCACTTTTGAATGGAGACTAAGAACAATGGGAAAGATTATAAATGTATGGTTTTTTGGCATCCTTTTTTGTATTGAAATCTGCTTTTATGTATGACATAGACAAATAATACACATTTTGATATTGTAGATACTATATTAAACTTCTGTTTAATCGATACAAAATGCCTGTAGTTACTGCACGCCTTATTGGGTGTGTGAAATTACCAGTAATCTAATCGTTTTCCTTTAACAGAAAAACGAATTCGGAGTTGTATCTCAAAATGATTTGATGGTAATCTTTTTACTCCCACGTCAGAAGGTAATATTCTTATTAAATTGGATTGAGATGGGCTCCAGTTAGGCCATCATGGCAGTATTTCTTAACAGTCACGCAAAAAATTGCCCCTTCCCCGTGAGGTGATAACGTTCTCGCGAAAATGAAAAACCTGCCACCTCTCTGATTTATTTGCCCGTTAATTTGCATGTGAGTATGGGAGTGAGATATTGCTGAGGCGTGACGTCACGGCAGGAACGGCTTGAGTGGCACTTTTCAAAAATCGGGAAAGGCTTGCCTTAATACCACCTAGAATTAGGTTTAGGTCAAATTTAAAAACATACATATTATAATAATCATTTCTTAAAGAATTTCTGCACTTTAACCTTTGTGTTGAATGAGCAATTATTTAAAACCATTTTTTGTTACAGGTAACTTTCAACCGGTGACTCCAATATGTTAAAAACGTCATATCGTAACGTCACAATGTAAGTAGTGCTAAAAAAGGATTTATTTCGAATAGACAGATATTTGGCCGCAATATCACCTAATGGTAAGGGTGAAGCATGTCTGTCTAGTCTATCGTGGTCTTTTTTACTTACCTCTTTACTATTTTGTATAGATAAAGATAATTAAGTAAGTTTTATATTTATTTTAAAAATTGTTGAAGAACATGTTTTGTCGGGACCAATCCGGGGAAACTCAAACGTGTGGTCTCCCCATTAAACCTAGGAATCAGTATTTTTCCATCATTCGCTCAGCCTTAAACCTCCAGTTGCCTCCTAACTCGAACTAAGCTGGTAATTACCGAACGTGTAGCGTCAACAAAAACGGCGCAAAAAGCTAATGGTGGATTTAATTGTTGTTTTTACGCAGCCCGACCGTGTTTTTGTCGGCACTCTTGTACCATGGAATAGTATGTGTCAGAAGTATTAATAGGCCTGACAGACATTCTTTTTTTATCTTTCATGGTAATTATCATTAAAAGTTAAAGAAGGATGGTAGATGTGGTGTTGCAGCCGTTGCAGGTGTCCATGCCCATTGCCCATAGACACCTGCAATTCAGTAAAATCACAAGTGCGCTGACCACCTTTTACCCCCTTTCCCCCAATTGGGCCTCCGGTACGCTCACTCACTCGACGAAAAACAGCGCAGGCGCTTGCCTTTCTGTGAGGCCGTGGAATCACTACGGTCGGGCCGAAGCGCGGCTCTCCCACTTGTAAAATAATGGATTTAAGCATTGCCACGGAATTAAAAACTCAAAGAATGAGCCATCTAATCTTACGAAACTATACTGTTTGCTATCAGCCTTCTGTACCAAAATACTCCTTGCCTCATTTCCCATGTGGGAAACTTCCCCCTTCTCGTCTTTGTTGACGGTACCGAGTAGGTTTTACCGCAATCCATCATCGCGACCAGGTGTCGTTGTTGACTGTACCTATTACATTTTGACTTGCATAATTGTTAAAGCAAGCGCGATTAAGCCTAACCTCGTCATAGCGATCACTTGATTTCTATGATGGAGGTCGTTGCCCTACAGTGGGACAGGACCTGTAGTGGGGGAGTCATCGCTACTATGATGGGATTAGGCTTAATCACCACGCGGAGTGATCACAAACTCGAGCTATGTTCGAAAAATCCGAAACATACTTTTGCTCGACCCGGGATTCGAACATGGGACCCCGAGATCACGGCCCGGTACTTAAACTAATGGGCAGGGCACGTTGCGAGGAGAACAGACGGCCGTTGGGGTGGAAATGTCCTTGAGTGGAGGCCACGTGCAGGAGGCCGCAGCCGTGCCAGGCCTCCCACCAGGTGGACAGACGATCTGGTCAAGGACGCGGGAGTCCCTTGGATTCGGGTGGCACAGGACCGATCTGTGTGGAGAACTTTGGAGAGGCCTATGTCCAGCAGTGGACGTCTATTGGCTGAAATGATGATGATGACTTAAACTACTAAACCAACGAGGCGTTCTAAATAAATTACATTTGCAATTTCGCAGCCATAACAAAAGCCATAGACAAAACCATTGGCACCAGGTCAGGACATTGAATGGGGTCGCGTTTATAACCCACTTCGTCGCAACTACGTAAGAACTAACCAGCTGAGCCGTTAAAGCTGTAAGATAAACTAACTGAAACAGCGCGGCAACATCGGATGTTAGTGTTGCCAACGTACGATGTGAAAAGATTCGTCCTAAATCGGAAAAAAATCGAGGTTTAAAGTAAAGTGATCCTAACCGGTTGATGGTTTTTACCAGCTGCGCTACTGAATAGTAACTTATTAAGGTACGGACCATTATTAATAAGGTAAAACATGATATTGACCTCCTATCCAATATCTCCGTAATGGTGTTACTCTCTCTATTGAATATGACATAATTAGTAAATTTATTCTGTCTGAATATAAAGTCAGAAGGCCCAGACCGCAGACACAAAAGAAAATAATTTGTTTTTGCCCTTTAAAGGGCTTTTGGGTATGACGACTCTATGAGTATCATTCACACACACTCTGTATCACTCAATTCAATAAGCACTGTTGAATAAACACCCATGTACTCACTTGAACCAGTATCTCATATTGTCTCTTCGCAGTAGAAATCTAAGTTCCGAACCAGTGGTAGATTATATTATGTTTTGACATTCATAAGTGTTCTGTGTGGACCTAACTTGAATAAAGATTTTTTTCTATTTCTATTTTCTATTCTATTTCTATATGCTACACGGCTAGATGATTATCCTGCTGATTAAGATGGGGCATTGTTTTTTCCGAGACGGATGGCGGGCTTTTTTTCATTGTCATACCAGATGACATTTTACTTTTTAAGACAGGCGCGTTCCGTTTCACGTGGTAACAGAAGCTTGTGAAAAAGCATTAACTAGGGTGGCAACACTAACGGAAGCCCGCTGCCGGCTGATAGCAGATATGGCTGGAACTGCTACATCCCGGTTTTGGCAGTTTGCACTGTTCAAATGAGCTATGCGCCAGATACGATCTAAACGGCTGAGGGCTTGAACATACGTGCACTAAAACTGATGGGAATTTTCAAACTATTATTTGTTATGCTGATGTTAAGCGATGTTAGCTCAATGTGATCATGAGAAGATGAGAGTGATACATTGTATCGTGGTAGAGCCACGTTTCGGCATGAATGGTCCGGTTCGGCCTGAATGATACCACGTCATAACAGAAGCCGTCGTGAAGGACCGCCAGCGCTGCGTTTTGCCGAGTGAGTGAGGGCACCGGGGCATTCCTGGAAGTCAAAATGATAGTAGCCCACTTGTGACTATTGGTGAAAGACACCAATAGTCAAAAGGTCTACCACCTATCACATTTAAAAAAAAAGTTTTCATATAGTCACATTAAATCCTAAATTTCCATTCTCTATTCCCTGGTGCATTCTTTTAATTGCACTATGCAGTCCTTTTCTTGAAACAGAATCGTATAAAAACTGTTTACTCACCATTTCGATTTCATAATACTATTGTTCCATCCGTTCTATTCACGTGTCCTAATTAAGAAGTTCCAAAACTGAATTTTAAATTGCAAATGTAATTATTAGGAGCTCGGTGCAAGTTATAATTGCGTCCAGTTGCAGTCCGGTGCAGAGCAATGGAAGTGACCGCGTAATTATACTATTGGGGTCGGTTCGGAATGAACAACTTTGGCAAGGAGATACCGTTGACAGATGAAGCGATTCAGTGGTTTAAAATGAAGCCGCCTCGTATCGAATGAGAATATACCTGTCGCATTCAAATAAAAGCACGCAGAGTGCGTGTGAAAGGGAGGGGTATTTATATTTATACATCGCATTTATACTCTCGTTTCTGTCCCATTTATATGTAGTAATTGACTAAGTTGTGCTGATTTTGTGGACACTTGGCTTAATTTAAGTAGATAACCAGTTAGATACTATATTTTTGCTCAATATAGAATATCTATTTAACTAAGTACTTTACTACATTGCAATGTTTTTATACGTTATTTTTCTCTGCATAATTTTGCGAAAAGGAAATGAAAAGATTTTTCCAGCAAAATTTTAAAATCACAGTCGCAACGATAGCTTAGGAGTTAAATGTTTTTGATGTTGGTGAAGAAAACGTAGGAGGAATACTTATACATTCTTTCACTTGAAAATTGTGGAAGTAGCACGGTGATTATTATAATAGGAACGTCAGTTAAATGCGAGGCGAAAGGATTGCTTAGCAGAAGACACACAAGTTTCAACCAGATTCTCTACGAAAACTTGAAAAATAAAACTTAAAACAGACTGTTGTGTATCTCCGCTGAGACAGCCCTCCTGTCCAATGTACAAAGCCAAATATTTAAAAAACCATCCACAGTAGGTACACATAATTGGAGGAACGGGGGATCAAAGATTGGCAACGCACTTGCGACTCTACTGGTGTTGCATGTGTCTATGTGATCCGTCTGCTCGTCTGCCACCTATCACTTAAAAAATGCGTGCGGGCTGGACCATGACTTTGACCAAATTGCCCGCTCACATCGCAAAAGTGCCAACCCTAACCCTAAACAAGAGGCTAAAAACTCCCCAAGCGACCTTGGTTGATCTACTGTATGTAACTTATATTGTTGTGTCTCAAAGCCTTACTTACGCCCGAAATCCCAAATAACACTTGATCCAAGTTATTCACGTACTTTGCACGTGCCCAATGTATTGTGTAGTGAAGGAGCCGGGCTGGTTGTTTGCTGGGCGGCGATAAAACTCGTAAGATCGATCTGAGGCGCGGTGTTACTCCAACAAATGCCGGAGCCCAGCAGCGGTAGCTGTTTACAGGCCTCGACTTGCGGTCGCTTGATGTGGATTCATAATTTTTAACTCCTATGCAAAAACGACGTCATACATACGTCTTCATACATGAAGGAACTACATGAGCTAGTTCTCCGGCCCCATTCCACTATCGGGATACTAGGCGAAAATTGGGTTATCATCCCTACATGGTTGAAGTTCCAGCCATTTGCACTAAGCGCTATGCAAACTCCTTTTTGATGCGAACAGCTAAGGAATGGAACCGCCGATGTATTTCCTGAATGATATAACCTGGACCTCTTTAAGGCAAGAGTGAATAGGCTTTTCACGGGCAAGCATGGCCCACCTTAGACCTCATCTTCACTTAACATCAGGTGTGATCGAGGTCAAATGCTTGTCTGTCTTTAACGTCGTAACTCCCAGACAGCCGACACAATAGAAAATCAATTGTTTTATGGCTTGTAGGCCTTACGACGTTATCCTACTACTATTATAAAGGCGAAAGTTTGTAAGTATGGATGTATGGATGTTTGTTACTCTTTCACGTAAAAACTACTGAATGGATTTGAATGAAACTTTACCACAATATAGCTTATACATCAGAATAACACATAGGCTACAATTTTTGAGGTTTCTACGAACCTGAAGTCCACGCGAACGAAGTCGTGGGCAAAAGCTAGTATAAAAATAAATAAAATAAACTTCCTTCGTTAAAGTCGCCCCGTGTAAACCCCTGTACACAAGCAATCGGCGTTCCTTCATCCCGGTAACGTTAGATCGTGTGTAATCGTCCCGGCTGATCGCGGTGTTACTCGCCCCCGTCACTTCCTGTTCCTGCCCTTATTGTTCCGGGGCGAGTATTCCGGGATACAGGGCCGGATCGTGAGTATGTGGGGCCCGGGGCTGAAACTACTTAGCGGCCTATCTAAGTAGTCCACTAAGCTAGTATTCATTGTACAGAAGGCGACCTTATTGCTGTGTAGCGGGATCTTAAGCGTTTAGGGACGTTTAGGGGGATCCCTTGTAACCCCGGGGCCCTGCCGGGCCGGCGGCTGCAGTCCAAGCAGCCCATGGGTACATCCGGCCCTGCCGGGATACGCGAGTGTTCATTGCGGAGAAATGAGACGAGGGTTGACACTGGAAGCTATCAATCTGGGAAGGTTGTTTACCTTATTTGTTTTTTCAAAGGTAGACGTAAACTAAAACTTTGGTATACTTTGTCAATTAAGTATCAGCCTATATACTGTCCCACTGCAAGGGCAAAGGCCATCAATCAAGTCATCGCTACTATGATGGGATTAGGCTTAATCAACACGCTTGCCTAATGCGGATTGGTGGTCACAAACCCGAGGTATTTTAGAACAATCGTCGAAATAACTATTACGGAGTTCAGCAGGACAGGACAGACGTTCAGCTGCGAGTTCTTTCCACTCTGCCAACTTATTGGGGAAAAAGCTAACGTCAAAAGACCCATCGGAAGGTCAATGCTACAATGGAAAGATTGCGTTAAGCGCGATATGAACGCAACAAACACAGATTACAAAATAAGAGTAAACAAAGTGATTACAAAAAAGCATAACGTCACCTTTCCTTCCCTTACCCAAGCTTTGAACCCTCCCACATTATTGAAACTCTCGGACAAGCTAATTTTCATTACATAAAACGTAACGATGCCTGTTCACGTCACACGGCTTGGATTCCGCAATTTCCACCCCGATGTCCTTCCGCATCCATCCCTTTCTACCTCACACCTTTTTGTATCTTGTTATCTCTGTCTCACGTTGTTATTTTTGATGAGCACCATTGGGGCTGCAAAGGAACAGCTTGAGGTTTTAGAAGTGGGATATTGAAAATCGTATTTGTTAAAGTTGAGTGTCTCTTATAGATCGCGACAAATGCTTACCCTTGGCTCTTGGGATGACGATCGTCATCGCTACCGAGAGCCTAGTTCGTGACTTTTAAAGAACTCGTAGCGAAACGTAACGTAATAAAGTATGAAACTTTTAAGAGCTTCCTCTATCGAGCGTTAGCATAACTGAAATCGACAGCACAAACGTCAGAAAGGATATAGTATCGTAACGTAACTCATGTTACAATACGGATACGATATCCTTCGCACTCGGCACATTAAACAATTAACCGATGGTACGATGCGATACGTCGACAAAGGTACTTCGTACTGTACTAGTAACGTGGGTACAACACGTTAACGTTACGAATTCTTTGAAACGTTCGTGCTAACTCGTCTGATGATGGCGGGCTGCTGAACGTAAGCCCGAAAAATCAAAATCAATCGTTCATACTTTTGAGAGCTGCTCAAAACTTATCACGTGTGTCATAATGTTTTTCATGCTAACAGATCACCGCCCATGAACATCAGCGAAGTCAGAGAGGTCGCTGATACGTTGCCGGGCTTTTAGAAAAGAAGTACTCTCAAAGAGATGAATTTTCCTGAAGACGTCGGAAAAAACTTCACGCCAAACCGTTCCATAAAACTGAATTACATGGTAGAAAGTACAGAATGATATAAAATAATATCAAGAAAATTACTCAACTGTCAAATTGAAAGGAACAAAGCATCAACGCATCTACACAAAAATGAGAATCGAATCGGTTCCTCGGTAAATAATGCAATTTGCATGAGAATCCGGAGTGCGGAGTTGTATAATAACGTCATTACTTATGTCAATAGACGAAACATAATTTATTTTTCGCATCCCTTGCAAGGGCTCTAGTGAAAAGGAGTGACGGCTCACAAAAGAGGCAGGAACGGCACATAGAGAGGTGGTGCAAGTTATACGCTTACGGACTGCTTCGTTTTTAGATAAATTTTCATTTTTATTTTCACACACCACATTTCATTTTTTATTCAATTAGTTACATAATTTATCAACCAAAACTACACAAAAAAATAAAAACTTTGAATTTTGATTTTTTTTGACAATTTTTTTAATTGAACAATCACAAAAAAGGTAATTTTAGCCGGTGTAAGTTTAGTGTTCTGTATCTCAAAACTAAACTGAACCGTTTTAAATTTAGATGTTGTCCGTTCTTTTGTCATGTTATTTCAGGAACGCGTGTTAACCTCAAAAAGAAGAGCTGAACCCTTATTAGATAGATCAGATGTTGTCCGTCTTTTTATTTCAGGAACGCGTGTAGGTATCGATTTGAAGATTAAACCATATTCTTAGGTCTAAGGTCTTTAACTTGTGATGGAATCAAACGTCTAAATTAAGAACAAAAACTCATGTTGGGTACCTTCTAAAGGCATCAAAACCCTGGAGTTACAATGCTGTTATCAAAATGTTGCATTAATTATTATGTCATATTCAAAAGTTATCTCGCCTATTTTGTAAAATCATACAGTTAAAATTAATATGACAAGCTAATAACATCGTTCAAGACCATACTTATGTGAATCTATGCTTTCAAATATACGAAAATTGATTATTCCTTTCAACATTCGATTCTGTATTAACATTTTCAATATTCCATTTCCCCCGCTCCCTCCCGTCCCTCAGCCCTCCTGGAGGGTCTCCCGTAAGCCCATTGAAGAGTCCTCCGGCCAGAATGGTCCCGTTGACACGCCACTCGCCCTAACAACATTGCCACTACACTAACAACACAATTTTTGTATGAATTATGAATTTCGCTTTTCTTGACGTCGCCAGGTGGGTTTGACGGGAGACCCTAAAGAGGATTGTAGTGTTAACCTACTTTCTTTTTAGCCGACTTCGCTAGAAGGAGGGCTGTGGTTTTTTTATGTATAAATATCAATGATTAACAGCGACCAGACGGACTTGTCGCCACCAATAGGCGCCTGCAACACTGAATCACAATGGCGCTTTTAACCCCATTTTCTCCCGATTGGGCCTCCGGTACCCTTAGGAAACCGGCGAAACACAGGTAGGCGTAATTTTATCCCGCTCTCCTGTGGGAAGTCAAGGAGGCCCATTCATGCCGAAGTGTCCTAAAAAACTATCAAGTCCTTACACTTTATAATATTAAGTGGATGTAAAACTGGGGCAACATCACATACATCGTCTTGATCCGAAACTAAGGTTTTCCCTTGTGCTATGAAACCATAAACAACGTAGGTACCACAAACACCCAGACCCATCACAAATATCTATTTCATCAACAAACACCGTCATCAAATATCTTTTGGTGCGGGAATCGAACCAGCGACCCTTCCGTCTCAACCAGCTCCCAAACCACAGCGTTAAATGTCGTCTAATCTACTTTTCTCGCGGGGAACAGAGTTATTCACATGGTGAATCATTTATCGTAAGAAGTCATAATAGCGCGGAGGCCAGGCCTCTCGTGAGTATCTTACCTCAATAGCCTTCCACATCATTAGTCCTCAAGAGCTGTGACATGATGACGGACTAGCCATTGAGCGCTGGCTGCCATGTCTGAGGTTCTAAAGGTGTCTTTTGAATGGGACAAAGGAGCGAAGTACGTGAAGTGAAATGAGGATCGTCTTAACTGATGTACCAATTTGGTAGTAGGCTGAGGCTACAGATTGAGTGGTTCGAATCTGAATATGCGACTATGGATTTTTCAAATCCATGTGCTGATTTCCACCATTAGCGTGGCGGTGAGGGAAATTATTGTGAGGAAACCTGCACGTATACATTCCCAAACATGTAACCGTGATTCAGTTGGTCTTAACGTAAGCGTTTAAATCGCTAAAGCCTACTGGGTGTCCTGATAGGTCGTCAAACTAAAAGTGACGACCGCAGTTAGCGGTACGGTCCAGTCCCGGCTGTGGGGTATCCGACTGCGATTGCGCTGAGATGGATACCCCAGGGATTTTGGTTAGGATTAGTGTCCCACACACCACCTCGTCCCCCACATGTGACAAGGTGAAGGCTTTGATGCAAACCATCAAACCTGGGAAAAAAAAGTTCCCTGTTAAATTTAATAAAAAACCAGGTTAATAAACACTTTTTCATAATAGTGATGTGGAATAATAGAACTAGGCAAAGTACCCCGGTTTACCTGACTCCTCTGGAAGCTATATCCGCCTGTGGGGTAAGTCCTTAGAGCTTTCATCAAAGGACGCTGGTTAATGTGCGAACGAGCTTTGAGAAGTATGTAGAATAAGTGAAATCATTCCTGAAATCGACAGCTTCTTGACGAAGGTCTGTAAGCATTTCATGTTTTTTCAAAGAAAAGAAAATTGTGTATTCATTATTTAAGCACATAGGGAGCACAGTGACATATAAATAAGTCGTAGGTATAGTAAATGGGACTAAATGCGAGGATGTTTAAATATTAAGTGTACATATAGTACTGCTTGACGTTTCGACCGCGTTACAACGGCCGTAACTCGCGTTTATTTTTTTTGTGATGGAGGGGCAAACGAAAATAAGGTTCATCTGATGGTAAGCGATTACCGCCACCCATGGACACCACCAACAACAGAGGAGTCACAAGTGCGCTGCCGACCTTTCAAAAAGGAATACGCTCGCTTTTTGAAGGCTTGCAGCACGTATTCCTGTCGTTTAGTCCCGTTCATATCAATTATTTGTCTAATGCAACGCGAAGTCTGTTGAGTTACGTTTTAATTTTTTCGGTTAATTTCTAAACAATTTAACAGGAAAAGTTTCAACTCGACAAATTAAAATGACGAAAACAAAATATTTGGCGACGACTTCAGTAACTTTTTTTCGCGTAGACCGTTATGAGTGTTACATGAAATGAATTTTACTGTAGAAAATAACATTCTTTATGCCATTTTACATATTTTGTGATATTTTGAAGGCTGTCCTATTTTTTTTAAGATCATCATCATAAACGCCATATAAAGCGAGAACGAGTTATAAGTGTCGCTCCCAATGAAGGCTCCATTTGACTTCACAGTGCAGAAGTTGCTTCTCGCCGGGTCTCCTGTGAGGTCAAGGTATCACTTCGGTCGAGTCGGCCCATTCATGCAGAAACGTAGCTCTCCCACGGTTAAAATGTGAAGTAGATATGAACTAGTTTATCTTAATTTAGCGATATGTCGGCATATTTCCCAACTATACGCTAATGAGGTACCCTTACGTCTATCCCATTTTATTACATTCATCTCCTCACATATTCCACCATTCGACGTATATCGTACGCGAAAGATCAGTTTCCCACGCGGCGCGTACGCAGGGTCAACGACCCGCGCCTTTATAACCTAGCAACGGTATACGAGCCTTCGCCTCTTTACACCTTAACCTTTCGTGGACCTTGTCCCTAGAGGAATAGAGTCCATTTTGTTGTACTTTTTGTTGATGACCCTAGCATCCGTATTCTGATTTGCTCAAATCACACCTCGAAAATTGAAGATATACACTTAGGCAAGGGCCGAAATTAATAGAAAACAATCAAAGATAAAAAATATAATTATAAGTCAGGTAGATAGATATTTCTTCATTGCACAGAAACAGAATACATAAGAGTAACAACAACAATAGACAGTACAATAAGTTCTTATAGTTTCGGCAAGAAGTTTCTGGGGCTTACGGACTGACAGACACTCTTTGATTCTGGTACATTTATTTATTTGAGGTTTTAACTTTAATTTAAAAATAAAACATGCGGCTTAGTTAAAACAAATATATAAATCTTTAAAAAAGCTAGGCTCCTAAATATAAGCAAACTATTTTTGGAATCTCTCCACATCCTCAAGTTTCCACTCAAGTTCTTCCTCATACCTTAGAATACCGACGTAAGTTTCCCTTGTGAATTTTCCTCAACTTTCCGCTCTATGTCTAAAAGGTTAAAGTTGTTATTCGATTGCTCGCTTTAGTATTGTTTAGGCGTGATTGTGTTTGCGCATGCGCAGTTGGTGTGATCGAGTCGAATCGTTTCTGTGATAGAGTAATGAGGCGTTACGAAATTTTACTTCTGGTACTGGTTGTAGCTAAATGGGTGTAAAAATCGTAAAGACATTAAGCACGTATAGTACAGTTTACAATTAATAGCTTCACATACATAGGTACATTCAAGTTACATCAAATCACGTTTTGTCAAATGGCAAAAAACGGAACCTTTATAGATTCGTCATACCTGTCGTTCCTTAGCAACTTTTTTCCGAAACTAGAATAACTATAATACTTATTTTAGTAATAGATCATGTCAAAACTCCTTATGACCTTATCTGTTAGTCGCATGTAATGTAAACAGAAATTCTCGTGTAAAACCTTCAGCTGATGTTAAACTCATGTAAATACACAATTGAAAATGTATGGGGCAGGATGGAGGAGGGCACAGTGAAATAAGTAAGAGTAAGTGGTCTTGTTTAAGGTTTATAATTAATTATAGTTGTCTTGTGTTTTGCAGAGTTTTCAAGTGTGATAGGTAATTTAAAATATATAATAGTTTGTTCAGCCAAGCGTCAACCTGATTATAATTTCGTTACACTCTTGGCAGAGTATCAGCGTTTATGGCCTGCTTCACAATCCTTCGACATTCCTGCCGCAGTGACGCTTTTCTAGTGTATTCGTGGAACGGACCGTTGACCTGGTCTAGCGCATTAGTCACCAGCATCGGTCTTACTTTAAATTTTGATATTGTGGGTTTTTTCCACTGTTGAGTAATCTCGACGCGTGTCCAAAGAAAGTCAGGATACAGCATTAGGCTATCATCATCATCATCATATCAGCTCACATCTACCACTGCTGAGTATAGCTTTTTCTCTATCACGCCACTGTTTACGGTACCCAGGCTAACGGATTATAACTAAGCCCTTTCTTCAAAATCAGCGCCTTTGCAATCGCGTATGTAAAAATCCGCCGTATGGCGTACTGTTAGGTCGAGGTCCAACTTCTTTCAATTAAATTTTGACATCTCACATCAAAAATATCCAGTAGATTGATCCGTGTAGAATTAAGGTTCTACAGTACGCCATAAACTGTATTTTCCACACGCAATATCCCCATTGAAGAATAGCACTGAATTTGATGAAAGATCTAAGTATATTATAATCCTTTGGCCTTACTGTGGCCTGCTGTACTGCGCAGCTGCGATGAGGCGCAGTTGAGGCTAATACGAGGCGCGACGGGCGCGTAATGTGTTTATGCAAATGCGGTGCAACACGAGATCCTGCACTATATCTAGGCACGGGTTTTACTGTTACATATGGGGTAGTATTAATTTTCTTTGCATATTTTATACTAGAGGCTACTAACGAGCAACCGGGTCACCTGTTGGTAAGTAATACTTCTTGAAATAGGTTCCCATCTGAGCAAACCCTTTATCAAACACAGGTCAAACAAGGTCGGCTTTAGCTGATGATGTTCAATAGATCGTTGACCTGCACGCTAGGCAGTATCGTAGCGTGTCAACACGTTCCGTTTAGTCTGTCTACTGTTTATATGCTGCAAAGTTTTGGCGAGCGTCTTTCAAAATTCGATCCGTATCCCGAGACGTTGGCAGATTAGCAGACGGATCACCTAATATTAAGTGATGGCTGCCGCCTATAGACACCCGCTACATCAATAGAGTCTCAAGTGCGCTGCCAACCTTTAAGCCTCTTTCCACCCTAATGGGCCTCCGGTGCCCTCACTCATTTGACGAAACACAAAGCAGGCGCTGCTTCACGCCGGTCTTCTGTAAAGTGTGCAGGAAAGGCTTGTGGGCTTTTAGGGGGGGGAGTATAGTAGTCTACCTCTGTCCCATGCCGAACCACGCCGAGATATGTTGGCTGTGCGCGCTGTTTAGCACGCAATGTCGGCTGCCGGCGTTCTGTCTTTATATTTTGCGGTTCTGTCTTGCTACGAATCTTCATACTGCATTTGAGACTAATACGGTGCACGAAGTTGATTTCTCATTAAGATTTCTTATTCGACTATAAATAAAGTGCTTACTACTAATTATAAGCAAACGAATGCGCCAATCAAGTTTCTCATAAATTTTTTGTCACTTGTATAATTTTGCTTGGTTATGTAATTTGAAACTCGTCGCAGTTTTTAGGAAGCATTATAATTACAAATGGCGAAGATAAATAGGCGGTTTAGCATCATAATAGCCTTGTCATTCTGTCGTTGTTGTTCATTTAAAAGGAATATTTATAGCTTTCGATTTTTTGAATCGTGTCCGAAATTCAGTAACCTATAAGCAACTTACATACAGAAACGTAGACATCTATCTATTCTAGACACCATTTATAAAGAGGAACGAGCCTATACCTTCCTAAAAGGTCGGCAACGCATTTGCACTCCTTCTAGTGTAGCTGATGTCCATGGGCGACGGTGTTCATTTGCCATCACGTGATGATGGTAAGCGATTGCCGCTGCCCGTAGACACTTGCAACACCAGTGAAGACACAAGTGCGCTAATATTTAACCCCCTTATCCCCTATTGAGCCTCCGGTACCCTTACTCACACAACCAAACACAACGCAGGCGTTGCTTACGTCGGTCTTCTGTGACCTATCGCGTCTGTCAGTGTTGTCCACACAGATCGGTATTGTGACGCCCGCATTCAAGGAATTTCCAGGTGTCCCTGGGTAGCTCAAAACCAGCAATAGCTATTAGTAGGCTAAGTATACATTATTCGGAGACCTGTCAGTCCGAAATCGTCATGTCCAGATCGTCCTCACCAATAGCACAGTGTAAACACCGATTAGTTTCGCCTACAAAATGGCGGCGCCAATTTGAATGCAAATCGACTATTATTTCCCCTGACAAGCTGTCGCTATTATTAGGTATTAATTTTTGAATTTGTTCGTAAATGCAGTTGACGTTCTGGAACTTGGCTATTTTAACTCGGTACTTCTTGGGGGGGGGAATTCAAAGGAGATTATTCATGTTGTTTCACGTATTTTCTTCTGGCCTTTTAAATGTGCCTGTCAGCCAAAAGAATATGGTACGCATGTTTAGAATTTTCTATTACTATTCGTATGTATATTTTTCGTTAAATTTAATAAAAGTCTGGATCATCTAACTGTGAACGAAATTCCGCGACCGTGCCAGGCCCCCGATTTGTAAAAGGTCGCGAGAATACCTTTAGATGCGAGCGGCATAGGACCAATCTGTGTAGAGAACATTGGGGGAGGCCTATGTCCAGCAGTGGACGTCTTATTGGCTGAAATGATGAACCAATTTGAACAAGTTAGTGTTTTACCTATGAGAGCCATAGTTCGGCATGAATGACCCGATCGACCGAAGTGGTACCACGGCCTCACAGAAAAACCACGTGAAGCAGCATATGCGCTGCAAAACATACTTTTTGCCTCGCTATTCGAATCCAGGACCCCGACATCACGAACCGATACTTAAACTATTAGACCAAGGGGGCGCAAGGTTATGAGACAGTGTGAGTATTACTGGCTCATACCAGAACAAACTATAGGAAACTGAACGTTTTAGCGGACGAGCTAAAACTTGTACCGTATATTTGCACTTGCTAATCCTATGTTAGTGTTTCGCTAGTTAGTGAAGATTTAGGCTATGCTAGCTGAAATAAGCGGGATCAAACATGTTTCCTGTGTAGAGAACAAAGTCTTGTCAAGGTGTGCTCTTGCTAAGGTTGTCAGGTGCCGAACGTTTTCTAGGGATGCCCAAAATTTCGTGCTTTCTATACCAAGTTCCTAAAGGGGTCCGTCCATCGACGGAGAAGGGTCTTGTCACATCTGCAATGACTGTCAATCAATCCGAATGTCAAATAGTTTTAAATCATAAATAATATATCTAAATAAGAAAGGTTTTTTGCAGCTTAACGTGCATCTAACTGCACATTTGACTTAGAGCCCTTTACCTTCGCTGTGAAGGGAAGGCAAAGGGCAAAGTTTACGTGTTTCCTAACAAATGAGTCGTAAAGGTCGCTCGGGCGCAGCGTCCGATGATCAATCAGAAGCAAAAACGAGATGTCACGAGCGCCGGCGGCCATCACAAAAAGCACTCTTGCGCATAGGGTTGCCTTATAAGTAAAAAGCCGGATTCAAGTTAAGGCGGACATTTTAATAAAAAAGTTCGGTGACTTTTTTTTATTTATCTTCAAAAATCTATTTAACGATTAATGTCCAGAACAGTTCTATGATCTGTTTGTAAATGATATATGATTTGCAAACCAAACAAAGCCAACTCTTTCTACAAATTTGAAAAAAAAAACACGGGGTAAATGCATACTGTGTAGTACTAGGGCTATAAGGGGAAGTTCTTTCGCTTAGCCGTAGATGTTAAGGCGACTGAAATAAGTTTTTAGGTTGGCAGCATACATATCGCGGAGGCAATCGCTTATCATTACGATGCTTCTTCTCGTCTGTCAACCATCAATTAAAAAAAAGCCAATGCCTGACCATGTCCGGCGCTGCCGGGACAGTTGACAACCCTACGGGCACCTACAAAATAACGGGCTTTGATGTAAATTTTGCTGTTTCTAGTGACTTCGTTTGTGAAGGCTTTTTTTCGAATTGGGATCAATGGCCGCCACTGCTTGCCGTGTAGTAGTTCAAAGATCTATAAATACTATTCTAAAACGACGCGAAGACCTATAGCGCCAAATTTTTCCATAAAAAAAGGGTAGTAACAAAGCCACAAATACTCTATATAAACGGGACTAAACGCGAGAATATTCAAATATAAGTACATCATAGCACTTACAGCTTGAAGCAGCAGCAATTGTATCTGGCTGACAACCTTGAGTTCTAAAACTTGGAGTGTGTAAAAAATAATAGAATGTCCCTAGATTCATAATTTGAGTGCATTTGAGGAAGTAATAATGGTTGCTGTTCATTCACTATTCGATTACCGAACTGTTCTGTCTTACTACTGATCAATCTTATTGTACTGCATTACAATCACCATAAATTATTTAATCATTTCAATCTCGACTCATTGGATCCGACTTTTATTTGATTACAAAACTATCAATCACAAATCAAAGAATTGACATCACGAATTATTGTTATGAAAACTGATTCTTATTTTCATCCGATGGTCATTGAAAAGAAGGTCCATGTTTATATGCAGCGGATCATAAGGTTTAACATTCCTCGAATGTGTTAGACGCTTTGCTATCGTTACGTTTGTACCATCACTTTCAATCTTAACTCCATCTTTGTAACGTTCAAAATCGTTGTTAGCTGCTTCATTGATGTTAGCCCTGTCGCTTTGTATATCATTAACAGTAGCAGTTGTAGCATTTGCAGCTTTATTAACTGTTGTTAGAGTGGTTTTTTCAGTGGTTGTGGGTTTGTATGTGTAGTCGGCCGTACCACGCCGTGCCAGGCGGCGCGCGCGCACCTAGGTACAGTTACGCTGTATCGATTGTTGAGCCTTTGGTTTCTTTGGTTGACGCTTGTTTGCTGTTTTTTTGTTGAACTTGACCTTGTGGTTTCGTAGCTAGTTTTTCTCGAAAGTTATATAATTGTGGTAGTGTAATTTGATTTGCTGATTGCTTCTAGTTTGGTCTTGTTTTTATGAATCCTGTTTCATCACCATTGATATTCCTTGTAAAGAATAATTCACAATCTTTGAATCTAACCAGATTTGAAATAAGACTAGAATCACATGCTAAACATTATTTATGTCTACATAACATACACATTTCTTGGAAAAGTTTAATGACTCAATTATTTTGTAAATATGAATGTTTTGAACGAATTACAAGCCACAGACATTAAACGCAAGATAATATTTATACACTGACGTATATTTACTCAGATGTTTGTTCCAAAGATATTAATTAAAGGGAAAACTGAGTGAGCTAAGTTTAGCTCGAAAAAAAAAAGATGTTATGTCATCTTTGAAGTGTGTGAAATGTACAATGACTAGCATTGTTGACAATGATTCTTTGAAACAACTTATTCCATGTAATAAATCATGATAAGTAGCCAATTAAATATCCTAATATGGACTGACTATTATTACAATCACCATAGTTAATATCTGAATCATTACGATGCATCTTCTTAAGTACCTACTTAAAGGAGCAAAATCTTTAGTAGGTAATTTCGAATTATTGCTTTTTCTTAGTGAAAAACTAATTATGGAATGTGGTGAGAGGCGTTCTCTGCGCATTGCCCATCCTCGATAAAGAGTGCCGTTGTGTTTTGTGTATTTGTTATGATAGCTAATGGCTGTGCTTTCAAAATTTCTCATAGTAAGATACGTCAAAATCACAAATAAGGACTTTAGTGTGTACCAAGGGATCGCTCACTCATCTTAGCATATAATTCCCGGTTGAGTCCAAAGCTGCCGCTTCAGAGCCCAAGGTACGCTTAGACCAAGATTCAGGATTTGGGGAGTCTGGTAATTACAGTTTAGCAAAGCTAAATATTGCCGTCTAACCTTCGCAATTGTCTTCTGTCAGGCGGTGGTATCACTCTGGTCAAGCCAGCCCATTCATGCCGAACCGTTGCTCCTTGATTAAATTATGCATAATTCGAAAAGCCATTGTTTTAATATAGCAACAGTCGTAAATTCCCAACTGTTTGCCAGCGCCATTAATAAATACAGGGTGCTATTCAATTAGCGTTAAACCCTGCAAGACACGGCCGCGGTATAATAAACTTGGTTAAATTGGAAAAATGTCGCTGATGAGCTTTTCGGCGAAATTTGTAATTTTACGGACTTAAGTATAGGGTCTACGGATTTTTTGTTATGGGAATAGCTTATCTACTGGTAAACTGGCATAAGATGACCGACGAGACACGAGCAATGGTAGCTCAGTGGAAAAGTGCCTTCCAAACAGGAGGTCGTAAATTCGAATCCGAGCATGCACCATGACATTTTTCATATCTATGTGCGTAATTATATCATTAGCTAGACGGTGAGGGAAAACTGAGAAAAACTATAACAGTCACGGGAGAAGAGCTACCAACCATTTTTACTCCCTAAAATGGTAGCGCGTTTGCGACTCCAATAACTGTTGGGGTGTCTTTGGCGATAATCGCATACCTACAACGTGGTCCAACTGCTCGTTTGCCATTTAACACATAAAAAGTTACCGTTTAATCCTGACATATAGAGACTATACTCTAAACTGGAATTCAAGACCAAAAAATCTACGACAGATACGTCACTGTCAAATCTGTTTAAAGTCACTTATGTAATTTTTAAGTGACGTTTTTAGGTTTCGCCAACCTTTTTGGCATTAGTTATTTTTCTTATTAAGCAGACTAACCTGTCAAGTTTGCATACATTGTTAAAATGTTGTAGGTAGATTCCAAATGTTATTGACACCTGAAGTGTTACAAGCGCAATACCATCCTTGAAAACTAAAATTACGGATGGTTAAGTTTTTATTAAAAAGTCTTGTATTGACGTGAGAAAAAGTAAACAAAATATTTTTTTAAAAGTAAGAAAAAAGGGGTATGCTATGGTGCAATCATTTTATTGCAGTAGCAACATTGTAGTAGATTTTTTGGTCTTGAATTCCAGTTTTGGGTATAGATTCAAAATGAGAGAGAGTAAATTAATACGAGTGCACATGTGTTTGAGCACACACTCTTGCACTGTAGTACCTAATATTTGTGTTGCGTTCTTGGCTATCTGATGAAATATCGGCTGAAGTACATACATTATTCTATTAACTTAAATCGAAAACCCTTATTAACAAAACTATCGCCAGCCATACAGGGTGCTCCAACAATCTCCAATTCAAATAGATAATTACAATCCCAATAAACAATAGGAGGGATCGGCCTTTTATCCACTTCAGGTCAGCTTCTTCAGTTGGGGATGGCATCCACAATGTATGGGATGGGGTCCATACAAGATGTCAATATCAATGTTCTGATTGGATCAGCCCTGGAGTGGTTGGGCTGCTACTGAAGATATGAACTTGGTGAATTTTGGAATAAAAACGATAAGGCATCTTTACTTAACATCAATTGTTTTCGAGATCAAAATGCACACATCAATATTAATGTGATGTCATCTCATGGCTATTCAAGAATAATAAATAATAGAATAGACTATCATTTATTTGCGTGAAAGTTCAAGGTCTTACAAAATTCGTCGGCTCACACAAGAATAAAGCAAAGAATTTCCATAGCAAAAATAAAATTATTGAAGGCATTATTTTCTTCACCGGAATTCCTTCTACATTTCGTTATCATTGAAAAAATAAATTGGGACAACATCACACACCATCATACATCGCCTTATTGTACTGTTTATAGCTGTTGTTTCACTCATGTATTCTATTTCTGTTCAATAAAGAATATCTATCTATCTATCACATACCTACATTACATGGTAAATAGCTATGGAAACCAGAAACAATAAAGCAACTCAACAAAATTTAAGTTTCATCAACAAACATTTTGTTAACGTGGAAATCGAATCTGTGATATTGGCTTCTCAACCGGCACTCAAACCACTGGACAGACTGTATCGTTAAAGTTCAAAGTGATAGCGGTCACCTCGCACATATCTGATAGTAGGTATGAATGGAATGGTCGCGAGGAGTCCGGCAGCTTAATCGGTTAAGGTCGCAGGACCCGACGGTGCACGTTGTGTGAATGGCCAAGTCTCAATAACCATACTTAAATCGTTCTCCGCGCTACTTATTTTACCTTACCATCTATACTATCGTGGGAGAGCCGTGCTTCGGCATGAATGGGTCGGATCGACCTGAAGGACACCAGCACGGCCTCATATAAAACCGGCGTGAAGCAGCGCCTGCGCGGTTTTGCCGAGTGAGCCCCATTGGGGGGAAAGGTTTTGAAAAGATAGGCAGAGTACTTGTGACTCCACTGGGGTTGCGGGTATGGGCGGTGACAATCACTTACTTACAGGTGATCCGTCTGCTTGTCTCTCACTTATCATTAAAAAAATGTGTCTGCTTCTCGCTGCTTTCACATATTAATTCAATTTGGCGCCACGACGTCTCGTAGATTAGCAAATTATACGTTATTCAGCTCATAAGTCTCAAAACTCCAGGGTCCTAAGTACCCGCTCTTAACAAGACATTCCACATAAACTGTACAGAAGCAAATACTCGCAATCTTTAGCTGGATCGCGCGCCCCTTGGGAGGGGTTTATCTGCAGTTGAAATGCATCCTAACTCGTCTGCGGACGCGATGCAATATCCTCTGACGAAACTTAGTGTAGGGGCAGAGTTTTGCATGTAATACGAAGGATAGTCCTAGAACTATCCATATTTATAAAGTGGTTAAGTATAGACAAATTAGTTTTAGTATAATAGTATCAACAAATCTTACATACAAACTAAAAGTCGAAACACTAGCGCGACGCAATCGACGTCCAGCGCCATGTATTGGTAAAGATTGGAACTAATATTAGTCTATATTGCTATCCCGAAAGTGGCCTAAACTAATCTAAAAGTACTTAGTTATTAAAGTTTATAAATATATAAAGAAGGTGTGTCTAGACGTTTTTCGTTCATGATGCTACGGTATTATACTTACTTCGATTAATATTTAGAACTTTAGCTACATAACCTATAACAGTGGCTATTACATGTACTGAAGCGAATACAACGGTTTCTTAGGCATAAAAACCTTGTACGTTACATAACGTTTTGCGTGTCATTTAACTTTTATTACAACTCCGATTGCTTTGCTCAGGGTAATTACTATAATTATTGTGTTTAGAATTTGGGTCATTAGCCTCGGATGATCGGATTTAGGTTTGCAATTTTTGACGATATCTTAACTAATAAAATCAATTATAAGTTTGATAAAAGTTTTTTATTTTAATACCAGATATTAAACTTTTAACTCACTTTCCCTTATTGAGCCTTCGGTACTCTCACTCATTCGGCGAAACAAAGCGCTGCTGCTTCACACTATTTTTCTATGAGGTCGTTGTATCATTCCACTGACAAAATTAATTGATTCATTACTGTATTATTGATTCGGATTAAAAGACGTTCAAAAACAACCCTTCCTGACCTTCAAGTCCACTTTGTGCGGACAAACAACAATAAAATGTATGCAAATCCCCTAATTCATTTGGGCAACATAATCCACACGGACCAACTAAAGCAATTTACCCGTCTCTTGCGCTAATCAAGTAAAAAGCGGGACGTCCCAGCTCCCTGGGACACCTGGCGACACTAAGAATAACAATGATCCCGGCTGTTTATGAAGGCGCGTGGTTTAATTAAACATTTAATTTATGCGGACTTGGCCCTCCACTGCCGTGCGCCCGGGAGGTTATTGTACTATTGTATGTTTTCTATGCAGAAATACGCTGGTTTCTGAATATGGAGCGGGGTTAGGTCGGAATTGGTAAGTGCGAGTTATACGCTGGTTTTGGTGCCATTGTTTTCAGTTTCTATAGGGCTTTGATCTAGGTCTTGAAATTAGGGTATTCCTTCTTCTTTACCTATACCTTAACATGAATATAGGTAGAAGCAAGATATAAATATAGAGGCGACCTTCAAACTTTCAAAAAACGAGCGTATTCTTTTTTAAAGGTTCAGTATTGGAGAACGAATCGGTATACGTCGAAACGTCGATGTTGTCTTCTTTCTCTATGGACATACTACTATGTCCATGGATTTCTCTATTCTAGACTGTCCTCTTCAGGTGCCTTAAGGCTGCTAGTTAAAACGTCTGCTATATTCCCCATGTTATTTACTAACTTTTCCATCTTCACTTAATTCACAAACCTGGAGGTGACGTAACGAAGCGTCTCATTTATTCAGATTCAAAAGCCGAGAATTAATTATAGTCTAATTATGTAAATCGCATTCGTCGCGTCGTCCGCTTGATTTGTCATCGTTTAAGTCTTTTTACTTATGTCGCGATTTCCGTTCATAAACGGGTAACTGCTTCCTTTAGTTGCTTGATGAGGGATCAAACAACATTAATATCAGTTGTGGAAAGACAAATTAAAGTAATGTACGCCCAATGAATAGTTTAGTTAGTTCGACGAAATTCGAAAGATAACTAGTGTCGTCGATGTTGGCACGCGACTGTGTGAGCTAAAGTGGAGATAGGCAGGACACCTGGCAAGGCGCAAGGATGATAGACGGACTATAATAAAGCTTACCGAATGTCGACCACGTCCTGTGGGTAGACCACCTGCCCGTTAGTCCGACGATATTGTAAGGGTAGTGGGAAAACAATGGATGAGGCTGGCTGGTGACCGTAGGGAGTGGCGTAGTAAAGAAGAGGCCTATACTCAGCAGTGGATGATGATATTTGTGGCTCTTAAAATCTCATCTGAGCGTATGAATTTGTCGCTTCGGAGCCAGGGTTACACTTAAACTATGATTCGGGATTTGAAAAGTCTGGTACCAAATTACTATATTAGGAGAGGCCTATTTCCAGATTGTCCAGCAGTGGACTGAAAGAGGCTGATGATGATGATAATGTTGCTCATAAAATGTCGAATATAATAAATGTTTATTTGAATCAAATTGTTTTACAAATTAAGTGAAAACTTCCTCTATTAAGTACTATAGCACCTGTGTCAGAGAAAGTCACTCTTCCTTAGCTTAAATTGTCATTACTAAACACTTATCTTAATAGCTAATAAGAAGGTTTTAATGCAGAATGTTCTAACAAAAATGTGTTTGTTCCAGGTAAACAACCAATCACGACAGAAGCCCAGAAAATTAATCTCTACCACTTAACAACCTCGTCGAGTAAGTTTCAAGTAACCGTAAATTTAATCAAATCAAATAATTGATGGCGTTAAGGAACTAAATGAATAATCGGGCGGGAGACAATCGAGAAATTTAAGCTGTTTACGTTTAATTAGCTCGAGAAGGGCTCTGGCTGGAGAAATGTTGTTTATTTTGTGTATTTTGTTAAATTTGTTAGAGGATTTCGAGTGATTTAATTTGACTGATAAATGCGATTTGATAAGCTTTTATTTAACTTGCAAGTGTGTAACATATTCAATACTTGTCAAGTAAGATGTAGAAAACATACGACGTCACGTGGAGTTACCCCTTTTTGAACTTTGCAACGTCTTTATGTCTGAGTCTCACTTCCGCACTTAGAGACATTAATTAAACCTTAATTGTCACTTAAGTAATAATATTTACCGTTATTTTAATAGACATACCGACTATCTATAATTAAGATAATGAGCTTTAAAGTTAAATGACGTGTCTGAGTGCAGTCATTCATTAGCAAATTAATATTTAACGAACACATTGCTCATATTGTTTTTACAAAATTTTTGCATTCGTAGGTATAATTAGAGACAATTATTCTAGATTGTCCGTCGGTTAACACTAGTGGTTTGCGTCGGTTTTGTCTACTTTTCACGTCTTCGCCCTGGTTCCGCTTGCGGTTTCAGAACTGTGCTGACTTTCTATTCCGTAAAAGGTTACAACAATGCTAATGTAGGAAATAATCATTGTTAGACCTACATAGAATATTAAACCTAAATTAGGTTGATCGCTCTGGAATAACACTTTTCTGCTATGCATGGAATGAAATTGCTGAACTGCATAATTAATTATACTCCTCATACATTCAATCACCGCTTTGTTCATTTTGTCTATTATAATAAATTCATACAACGTAACATATTTTGACCTGATTCCGTACTTAGTAGCTTCAGCTCTTGTAGAACCAATGTAACAGGCTATAGAGAATTTATAATTAGGACCAATTTACTAATCGCATTAAAATTACTATCTTTCATATCTTCTATCGCTAAAATACTTTGCAAAAAGCGTTTCTTTTCGTAGTCACTCGTTTTTGTTCTAATATCAGCACGTTCTTCAATAACAACGAGTAATATAAATGTTTGTATGAGCGTTTGTCGTTATTTTTATAGACCACCTTAACTTTCTAAGAATGTTATCTTTTTTTGTACACTTAGGAGAAATGCGTTGGTAACTTGGTACGTTTACCCGTCCACCAGGGAGGGGATGGGTTATGTACACTGATACAACCAGAAAGAACCACTCTTGACGGAATCCTCAGTCAAAAGTATTTTTAACCAGCTCCATTGGGCAAAAGTACAAAACTGATATTTTAGTCAAAAATATTATTGACAATTAAGTGTAAGTACTTTTGACTGATTTTGCTTGTTATTAGTACTTTCGACTGGTTAAGAGTTTTGACTGCAACATATTCTGTATATTACACCCGAACAAACACTAGTGTCCATCTCACTAATGATTATCAAGGGTGGTGGTGATAGATCGAACCCACGATCTTTTCCGTAAAAGGTTACAACAATGCTAATGTAGGAAATAATCATTGTTAGACCTACATAGAATATTAAACCTAAATTAGGTTGATCGCTCTGGAATAACACTTTTCTGCTATGCATGGAAATGACATTGCTGAACTGCATAATATTATACTCCTCATACATTCAATCACCGCTTTATTCATTTTGTCTATTATAATAAATTCATACAACGTAACATAGTTTGACCTGATTCCGTACTTTGTAGCTTGGTAGAACCAAGGCTACAGAGAATTTATAATTAGTACCAATTTACTAATCGCATTAAAATACTATCTTTCATATCTTCTATCGCTAAAATACTTTGCAAAAAGCGTTTCTTTTCATAGTCACTCGTTTTTGTTCTAATATCAGCACGTTCTTCAATAACAACGAGTAATATAAATGTTTGCATGAGCCTATGTCGTTATTTTTATAGACCACCTTAACTTTCTAAGAATGTTATCTTTTTTTGTACACTTAGGAGAAATGCGTTGGTAACTTGGTACGTTTACCCGTACACCAGGGAGGGGATGGGTTATGTACGTACACTGATACAACCAGAAAAAACCACTCTTGACGGAATCCTCAGTCAAAAGTATTTTAACCAGCTCCATTGGGCAAAAGTACAAAAGTGATATTTTAGTCAAAAATATTATTGACAATTAAGTGTAAGTACTTTTGGCTGATTTTGCTTGTTATTACTACTTTCGACTGGTTTAGAGTTTTGACTGCAACATATTCTGTATATTACACCCGAACAAACACCTGTGTCCATCTCACTAATGATTATCAAGGGTGGTGGTGATAGCTCGAACCCACGATCTTTTCCGTATAAGGCAAGGTCACCACCGAATGCGCCCTCGGGCAAATCCAATCCAATCAAAATCAATTCTCAAATTAGACTGTCGGTTGACTCTTGCCTTTCAGATATAATTTTTTACAAGTTACAGTTGATCCACATTTTATACAATAGTTTTGACTAAGCTAGACTTTCGCCAAGGTTACTTTCTATTTTTTCCCGGCATTCGCAAAAACTTGAGCTTGCGCGGCGGACCGCGTCGCGGGTCCCGAGTTCAGTACCCGGCTGAGGGCACTGCTTCACTGAGATGCCTCCGTCTAGCCTTATCTTTCCCCTGTCATTCGAAAGAGCAGGAAAATCTAAGAAAAATAAATGCACCAGACAATCACACCAATGAACCTGGTCTCAAACTAGGGCAACCCCTATACTAAGAATACCAGATGACGAAACTTAACTCACTTTACGTGTTTTGTCAGTTTGTAGCGCACTTGTGACTCCATTGGTGTTGCAGGTGTCGTTGGGCGCCTAAAATAGCTTACCATCTGGTGACCAGTCTACTCGTCTGCCTCATATCACAATTTAAAAACAGCCAAATGCGAGACGGATGCGCCCATGTACGGTTCCGTAGCAGAAAGTAAAATAAATGTTTCATATTTTTAGTTGATTGAATGTAATGTTTGCGGCTTAAGACTTGACGTATAATATTAAAAACAAACTTACTACACCTCGTTCAAACCAATTTTCAGACAGACAGGCATGAAAAATCTATAAAGGTTCCGTATTTTCCGTATTATACCTACGGAACCTTAAATAGCAGTTCAAAATAGCAATTCATTGTGTAACAACAGAGCAGCGAATAGCGGGTAATTACCTGAAAAGTGGGTAAATTCAGAGTGATTTCATGATGGCCGGTAATTTGGTCACAAATGTTTGCAGTGAAAAACCTGAATGGTGCCCTTTATGTCTGTGTTTTAAGCATAGATATATAGATATTCTTAATTGCACAGAAATATAATAGGTACATGAGTGTAATAGCAATAATTAGTACAGTAAGGTGGTCCAAACACTTGTAGCATAGTGTTAAATCAATATATTGTTATTATGTCTGTTGTTTTATGTGATAGAAGGCACACGAGCAGGCGGATCACCGATGATGGTAAGCGATTGTCGCCGCCAAAAGTCAATTGGTTTGCAGTAAGTGCTCGGCCAACCTTTTTACTCCCTGATTGGGCCTCCAGTACTTTCACTCATTCGACGAAACACAACGCAGACGAATACAAACTTAACAAAATTGTTAATAAGTATTATGAGGATGAGAATGAAGCATGTCTATCTAGTTACAGCCTATTCACTCTTCTCTTGAAAATACTCAAATCATATCGTTCAGTAACCACTTCAGCCGATAGAGAAATCCAATCCTTATCTTAATGTGGATGTCACGCAATAGAAATTATTGTTTTTTTGAAGCGTCTCAGTGTAGCCAGGCCTGTAGTCGAAACAGTCGCCATGGCCTTGCACTTGACAGCGGCCTGGCGGAACTAAGTGGCCTACGCTCTAGGCGTGGAGCCTTTTATTCTTTTGACACGCTTGCAGGCGCGCCCTTGACCATAACACGGTCTCTGGTTATGTCTTTGCTTGGTAACTTACGGGTGTAGGCGTAATATTTACGAAATACAACTTCTATCTAACTATACTATTTATAAAGAGATAACTTCTATAAACATCATGAGGCTTATTAGGTAAACCAAAAACACGAAACACTAGCGCGAAGTAAACAATACCCAGCGCCATCTATGGTTTAGTTTGGAACTACTGTCCCGAAGCGAAGTGAGGGCGGGCCACTAGTACTATTTATAAAGAGCTAATTTCCACAGAAAATCATGGCTGTAAACCGAACATTCAAAACCCTTGCGCGGATGCAATCGACGATCCAAACAATTTTAACGTCCCATTCAAAGTTGGTCACGTGACTTGGTATTTTGTATGGAGAAGTTCAGAATGGTCTGTAGAAGAGGTTTACATACCGTGCTTGGCTTGGGTGTGTATTGGCCGTTACTTTAGACATTACTGTACTGTACTAGACTCATATCCTAGTATCCTAGCCGAGCCTCATACGCCTCCATTGCGGTAGATTATCCTCAAAAATCATTACTTTGCCAGTCCATACCACAAAAATACCTATTCGTTACATTGCATAAAAAGCGAACTTTCATAATCTTGGCTAGATGACTCCCATTAAATGCCGATACATTTCCATCCCTTTCCATAAAAAGAGTAGGTACCAACCTATACCCAAAATAAGTAGTGAGTGACCTCTACGGTGACCCCTCAGACCCCTATTTGCTCGTAATAGTTGGCGATATGTCTCCCAGAGTTTTTCATACCCCTCAATTTGTAAGGGATTTGTGTGGTCTAATGAATTGAGCCATCTGGGCCTTGGGTCATGAGTGACATTGTGAGGAATACGAGGTAAACCTCTTGAGGTAATATGTGTGATTATTTATTTCATTTTACAAAACTAACCTAACAGCAGTCAGTTAACTTGACAGCTGTCACTTGTTTACGTAGCGAGATGAGACGTTATAACATGGCGGCAAAAATGGCGGCTGCTACATCCATGCTATTTCGTGGTAATGAAGAACAGATTGAAAAACTGAAAACTGGTTTTTTTTATTTATTTTATGAATGAAAACTAACACTTACAGACTGCTTTTTGATTTTTTCCCTAAGAGTAAAATACCTTATTAGACATTCGCTTCATCATTTTAATTGGCTTGCCAAATCCAGGATCATAATCAAAATGTGTCTTATAGAAAGCGCTTCAAAGGATTCAGGGCTAGGAAAATATATTAGTTACGATTTGCGTTGTCGTCGAGTATATATCTATCTGATAACAATGCAACCACAAATATCATCTCAGAATTTTCAAGTTGTAAGCAAAACTCCATATCGGAAACGACACTGCATCTCGTATGATATTCTCGCAAAAATGCATGATTGCAGCACAGACGCGACGTGACAAGTTGCAGGCGAATGCAGGCGGTGCAGCGCTGCCTCGTGCTGCCATCTGGCGGGCGAGTGTGCAACAGATGCAACTAATGCACGATGTGAGGTGTAAGCGGGTAGAGATTATTCTGCTGTTAAATGCACCAATAATAGTTTGTGGTTAAGCGAATTCGCTTGTACTTTCGCAACATTGTAGATCCTCTAATCATGAAATAGAAATAGACTGGTTTTTAATTTAGATTACGATTACGCTCGTACTTAGCTCGAAGTAACATTATCGATGAATCGTATCGTACCATTTCCTTCTGAAATGTATTGTAAGTATACGATAGTTGTTCTATTAACGGGCGCTCACTTTACGATAGGTAACGTTCTGGGGTTTGTGCTATTAATTTTTGCTTACGTACGATAGAGGGAGCTCTTAAATTTTACACACCAAATTGTTTACGATACGGATCCGTCTTCAAATCGTATCCATACGATACGCTTTATTCGAAGACTTCGTGCTGGGCCCTCTGCTAAGATCTTGTAGTCGAGTTGTATACTGTGTGTCGCATCCAGCATGTTAGCCCTACGGCTACGGGAGGCAAAGTTATTGCGGCAACGATACCTCTTCCCTAGCTGTGAATTATGCATGGCCTCGGGGAACAATATGCTACCGAACGATACCATACGTCATAGGGTTAGCCTTAGATTAGCTGGTATGCATTGCTATAGGCGAATTAGAAAATAAAATGGCGTCCGATATCGTCATATAATCGAAAATGCTCGATAGATAAATTACGTCATAAGCTTTTAAACTACATCCCATATGTCGTTGTCATCATTGTCTATCATATCGTTTATGTTTAACAATTCTATTCAATTCGTTCAAAAATATGTTTTGCGACCAAATAGCCAACTAGCGTAGCGAATTGTTTGTATTGTAAGTGGTAAGAGACACAAATAGATTTATTGGTTACGCATCACGCTACACATATAATTATTGGTGACCCCACATTGTTTTAGGTTTATTTTTCAATAATGAGTGTTTTTGCAAATGCGTTATCCAATAGATGGCGTTACGTTGACGTCAGGTCCAACAACGAGTGGATTGTTACATTTTGAAGTATCATGTCAAAATTATGAAGTTAATTTATGAAACAACCATGTCGTCAAAGTTGGACCTGACCTCAACGCAACGCCATCTATCGGATTTTGCATTTGCAAAAACCTTCATTGAAATCCCCACGGTTTCAGGTTTATTTTTTGAAAATAGGTTAAGTTTAGCACCGTTTGTCATTATTACGACGTCAGCAACGTAGCATCAGGTGGATAATAATTTGGTGCAAGTAGTAGTTTTTAGCTAAAGATTTATTTTACTTCCAGAGGAACGGCGCTCATCGAAACATCCCATGTTTCCACGAGTTATCATTGTACTATTTTGCTATTTTATATTGCGCGGTCTGTCGCCGCAATTCTTTGTCGCGTGGCAATTTCGCAAATTGCGCCCGCGCCATATTCGCGATGCCTTTTAATATTCGAGGGCAGGGAACTATGGAGATGGTGGAAGGAATAAATAGTTGGGACGCTAAGATATATAAGTTGGTATCTGTTGTGGTGTTGGTACGGGTAACTGTTGATTGATACCAAGCTTATAAGGTTACCATCATATTTTGTACACAGTTTTGGAATAAAGATTATTCTATTCTATTAAGATATAAAGAAACATTGTAAGACTTCAATTGTTCTTAACCGTTGGTGTAGATTTAAACAAAGAAGTTTGAGTAGGTATCTATACTTACTAATAAGAGGGATGTTAATTTGTTTAAGTTTTTTTGTGAAAAAAGGTACTTCCCTACTTTGTTTTGCAATAAGAGTTTCTAAATTAATTTGGCGCATTTTAAAAGTGTTATTTCCAAATCAATGATTTCATCATCATCATCATCTTCAGCCGTTTGCGATCCACTTTTGGACATAGGCCTCTTCCATCTTTTTCCATGCAACGCGATTAGTCTCTTTAGCCATCCATTTCAATCCCGCGCGTTCCTTGATGTCGTCTGTCCATCGCTTGGTTTTTATACATATTTTTAATTTTTGCATTTTATGTGGAATATTACACCAATTAGATTTTCCTCTCAATAAAGTTGACGACTAGTTAATTGCTAGATAACTAGTGTTGTACTCGTATGTAAGACACGATCTAATGATAATGTTGTATGATAATTCGACTTTTTTGACCCTATTTCCTAGTTCCTGGGCATCATTCCCGTATGCATCCGTATTGTATGAAACAATTTTCTACCTCAATATTCCTCGTCTAGGTGCTGTGGCCACCGAACCGAGTCAAATTGCATTTCCCAGACGCAGCCATTATGCACCGTCTTGCAGGTATTTTGTTAGAAATAGTCCTACAAAGCGCTCCTTGTTTAGCATTTAAATTCTACCTTTTTAAAACGGTTTAAATATGATTAGATTTTTCCTTTGATGATAGGGCAGATAACGCTAAGAGTGGTTTCAGGTTAGCGTATTTTAACGAGCATACGAGGCAGGCGGTAAAACGCGCTTCAAAAAAACCATACGCGAGTATAGAATTATGTTTTTTATAGGTAGCAGGCGAAGCAGACAGTATCACCTGATGATAAGCGATTGCCCATGTTGGTGTCTAACGTCATGGCAATTACGTATTTCTCGGTTCTCGTGAACATCTTGACCGTGGGAGAGCCACGCTTCGGCATGAATGGGCTGAGTCGACCGGGTTGTGTTTCGCCGAGTGAGTGAAAATACCAGAGAAAGGGTTAAAATGTCTGTCACTCTAGATTAATAAAAGTTACATTTTACTGCGAGAAAATATTTATTCCATGGGAAAATTTATGATTTTTTTCTTCTATATTAAATGGGTTTGCACTTGACCTCATCTCACCTGATGAATTATTTTGCTTCTGTAATTGTGAATAATCATTATTTTACTATTAATACACTATTTATTTTCCTTACATAATAAAACGAATAAACCTAGCCCCAAAACAAAGTCAGGGCTGCCACTGAATTAGGTTTCGAAACGTTCGCATTGAAAGATGCAGGTCTTAACCTTCGGCATTGCCAGGGTCTGTAATTGAGTAAGACCTGCATACCAGACATACCAGGCGCATACCAGGCCTGTGCAATGAAGGCATTCCGCCGCCATGTCTCGCGGGTATGCATAAAACCCGCCTGTTTCGTGCTGGTTTTAAAGGAATTTGTTTGGGTGGAAATTATACAGCGGTTAAAACAAAATGAATGCTAATTTGCTTGCGTACTCTTATTTGTACTTAAGTTATTTAATTGTTTTTTTTTATACTATACATATATTTCACACGCTATGTGGCAGTTGAGACGTAAAGATCGCGGTTCTATTGCCGCAACAGCATAAATGTCATCTACCTAAGATGAAACAAATGTTTGATCTAGGTGTTCCTGGTACCTTCTTTGTTTCTGGTTTTCATAATACAAGGAAAAACCTTAAAAGACATAAGTTAACAATTTTAACAATACAAGCATTAGATACGATACCATTATGATGCTATTGCCTTAAGTTGTAACGTGTACTTTATGTTACAAAGATATTATGTTGCTTCACCATTTTTGTTAGTTGTGTAAATTGAGCCTCCGATAATAAGGGCCTTCATCTATTTCAGATTCAACGCTATCACTGACACTTATGTCGGAATGTCAAGAAACTCAGCAAAAAAAAAGATCAATTTAACTGACTGATGCGGTTCTGTTTTCTCAAAAACTCACTCTTTTAACTTGAGTGAACTGTTTTTCACTAGTCTAACTTCAAATAGTTAATGAATAGTTTGTGGTCGGTCAAACAGGATGCAATCGGACCGGGCCGGAAGTGCCCCCCACTAGATGCAGATAGATACATAGATAGATATGTCACCGTTTGTCGCAATTTGCCTGGTTGTGTTTTTCCGGGAGCGAGCGTAGGGTTGGGCTAAAAAAGGTGGCCAGAAAATTGAGGCAACATGTTGTTTTTTTTTTAAATAAATAAAATGGACACGCATGCTAATAGTTTCAAAAGTTATCTCGTAGTATGTAATACGACCTATTGCGCATATTGATAAAAAATATGTACATTGTTTTCATTCTGAAATATTTGGTAGTACGGAATTTTATGAAAATAATTGTTGGTATGTTGGTTATTATAATTAAAATGCACAATGTGTTTTTTGTAGGATTTCTTAATTGTCGAACATAATCTACTAATAATTATTAATTTGAGGAAGATTGACGTAATATAACATGATGATTAGGCTGTCTGTCTGTACATACCAGGAAAACAAGAATTCGCATAACTTTACTTTGACTTAGATGGTCTGGTTACCCTGTAACCCTTATTAAGACATAGGGAAAATAGTTTCCACCGGATTTTGAACCTTACCTATAATCATGACATAAGAGCGAAAACCAATGATTTTTTTCGTTGACTTAAGTCGCATCCTTCTAATAAATTACCAGGCCAGAATCCGAATCAGTGTAATCGTATCCCGGGCTCTAAAGCGACTGTTTCGGACGCAACCGAGAACGCTGAAATGAATACTCTAATCACTGTTCAATCTGTCACAGCGACATGTAATGGTCTGTAATGGCGACCTTGGCCAGGCCATGGGGCCATGAGGCATGTAATCAGGCGAATTAGCGCTCGATGCTAGCCATGTTGTAATGAGATGTTAGCGGAAGTCGTTCATTTTGTGACACTTTTTTTCATGTTTGCTATTTTAACTGTTATTCACATTTTCATGTTTTTTATGTGATGTATTTCGATAGAAACCCTATATGTATAGTACAGTAGTATGTATGTATAGTAGTTATGGCGTGAGCGCGTTAAAAGTCTCCCTGCAAAAGTAGGCTTTATTCGTAAAAGAGTGTTATTTGGCATTTTCGGAATTTAAAACCAATTAGCTACTATGGATGATGTTAAAAAATAAAATACTAAATTTTTTCGACCTCAAGGGCGTATTCGAAATTCAAAATATCTGGGGGTTAATGATGAGGTCACCATTTCTTTTTTTTTGGTTGAATCTGTGGAAATGCTTTACATATGCGTCCACCGAACGTTCTATGTCGAACTCTTTCGAAAATAAAGTTTAATAACGTTTATTATTTTCTGTAAGTTGATCAAATAAAGAAACGAATTGTTTTACGGTGACTTATCGGAAATATTGACCACACATATTACTTTAATCATACCAGGAATGTACCGATCACAACAGACGTATCAGATTGCGTAATTGAATTCCTCGGGGGTGGCGATTCACAATGGCTGCCACTGATCAGCTGTGGGCAGTTCTCTTTGTCTATGCCTGGAGGGGACAGCGGATACATACCCTGCTTACGTCATGCACGCACACAGATGTAGAGTCAGTGCACTTGCACTTAAAGACTTGTTTGTTTTATACAAAGTCCACTAGTGTTGCGAAGTGCATGGGCGGCGGAAATCGCTTGCTGTCAGGTGATTCGTCTGCTTGTCTGCTACCTATCACATAATGCCTTTGCTTCGAAAGTTGGCTACCCATTACCCAGGATTTACAATAAAACGATTTCGATAACGTGTTCTTGGACTTTTTGGTAACATCTGGGTTATACATATATGTATTTAAGTATTATGTTTGTGATCCTCTGTTGTCTGATATCTGTAACACAAGTGCTTAAGCTACTTAGTTCGGAGTCAAGTCATGTATGAGATGTTGTGTGAATTATGTATTATTTATTTATGGTTACAAGATCATGGTTACACAATGCAGGTAGGTAGCCACAGTTTGAGGAACTATCCGAATCTTGCAGGCTTCCTCATGATTCGAACTTAAGACACCTGTTCGGAAGACATGCTTTATTAACTAAGCTACTATTGTATAAACCACTAAGGTCACGAGATAGAAAGTTTTACTTAGCACTTTTTTATATAAAACAACACAATCACTAACTAATGATACATATAGGTAACTGGTTTGAAATAGGAAAAAACTAGTCGAAAGAAATAAATGGTTCTTATTGTAAATTACATTTCTGCAATTAATTACAAAATGTAATTACATGTTAGAACAAAAGCGCAAGATCGCTAAATCTTCCTTGTCTGACCACATTGCTTACATAAAGGAAATTCTACTATTAAATGATTGTAAATCGTTAGAGAATTAAAGTTGTGGAGCTATTCTATTCAATTAGGTATTACAAATGAATGCGCTAAACTAATGCACGGCATTTTTCTCAACTCATCATCATCAGCCTGTTGTGAGATACATTTAATCATCTCTCACGTTTCCTTAATAGTCCCGAATCATACTGAGATCGTAAGCAGGGATGTTACGAATATTCGCATTCGCTTATGCGAATGGTTCGCATCGTTTTTAACATTCGCATTCGCTTAAATCAATGCCAATGTTATGCGAATGCGAATGTGTGCAGGTCGTGCGTGCGTGAACTCGTGACTCTTGATCTTGCTAGACTGACATCGGTAGCACCGATGCAGCTGATGTCAGTCTAGCAAGCTGCTGCATGCAACAGTATGTTTTTGTCTTTTAAGTAATAAAAATGATTGATTTATATGTTGTTTTTTTACATTTGATGTGACTGATGTCTTTTTTTTTCCCAACTTCCCTAATCGTAAGCGCGCATATTAGTGCGCCCAGCCAGCCTTCGTGCTGTCTAACTAATTTATTCTATCACTTTGTTAGCTAGTTCCACATAAAACTATAGAGCCTTAAAAACTCAGCACCATCGACAATTAAACCCGTTCAATCCAAATAATGCCGACAAACGACAGGCGATCGGTTCGCAATCACGCACCACTTTGTCCGACACGCGCATTCATTAACAGACGTGCATCGTTCATGTCACCGCTCTTTGTAATTGCCATTTAAACGGCTACTCTGTAAATAAATATCGTAAATGAATGAACGGGCAACACTGGAGTAAATAAATGATGGCTGGCGCAGTCAAAGCGACGGATTTTAGTGTTGGTTTAAGCTACTTTTTGTTTCTGTTTAAAAACACGATTGGGTATTTTGACCGAAGCTGTGATTGAATGATAGCAGATACTGACTACTATTTTCAAGTCCGGATGCAGTTCGACATATCATTTTATATTTATAAAAAAATATGGTAGTAAGTAGTAATTATGTAACATCCTTTAGACTGTCCCACTGCTGCAGGGAAAAGGCCACCTTCATAGAAATTAAGTCATCGCACTATGATGGGATTAGGCTTATTGAACACGCTTTACTTAATATTAGTTTACACCTGTGGCGGACATGAAAGAAGACACCGTTTAAGGGAGGTAAAAGAAATGTATTTACAAAGAAAATATAAATAAAAATAACTAATTTATTACATTTTGGTAGGCAATGTGTGAAGGCTACATAAGACGTCAAAAACTGAAGTATTTTTATTTTTTACTTTTAAAATCTTTGTCTAAGCGGCGCATGGAGGTCTGTCCTCGACAACACCATTGCTGCATTGTTGGTTTTCAAGACTCCTAATCTTGATTACATACATTATTAAGAAACACTAAGTAAGGTGCTCGCTCACAGCTTACAAAGCGAAGCGCTCACACAGCGACGTGCTCACACACCGACGTGCTCACATATCGGCCTGCTCACATATCGGCGCCTGCTCACATCAGCCGCCCGCTCACATGTCGGCGGGCTCGAAGTGCGAGAACTCAAACAGGATCGGAATCGACACTGGTGTAATTGTTGTGCAGCGGAGCGGACGTGACGTGGCGCCTGTAGGGCTGCCAATGCCATGCAAAAGTCTATTTTGAGGTCTAGTTTAGGAGGTTGAATGTAGTCTAGCCTTTTCGAAGACGACTAGACGCATTACATCTGAGCAAAGTCTACGTGTGGTGTGAGGGACCAGCTTTACACGTCGATATTTCAATCCTGGTTCGGTGGATTTGCCCGTTTTTTTTCGACTTCAAAAGGGAGGAGGTTTTCAATTCGACCCGTATGTTTTTTGTATGTATGTTACTCGATTTTTCCAACAATAATGAATGGATTTTAATGATTCTTTTTTTTGTTTCGTAGGTCATCATTCAGCCGTGTTACCATATAGAGGTACATTAAAATCGAAATTGACTCAGTGGTATTTGAAAAAAACAACAAAAACCAAAAAAAATATACAGTGATTACGTCGTTGTTTGGTTATGGCTGAAGTCTTGTATTCGTTTTTTTTTTTTCAAAAAATATTTACCTTGTGGCTTAGTATTTGGTACATAAGCTTTACAAATATTCTACTAAATATCTGCAGTAAAAGCAAGTTCGGTCTCAGCAGCCCTGGCAGCGGTTCATTTCCGGAGGGCGCGTCGCTCGCAGCCGCCGTCACTCCCCCAGCCGTATGCCGAAGCTTTGAGGCATTTTTCCTAATAATCACTTTTGCTTTGCATACAAAGATGGACGGCTCATATATGATGATAATTTTTTTGTCCTATGGCTATGCCTTCCTTTAATATTTCGTTTATTCAAATGGCTTCATAACTGAAGAGTAATGATTGGTTAAAATAACAGATATATTTTATTCAAATGATTTTAGATAAAATAACAAACTTTAAAGTATCTTATAAAACTTGAGTTATCAAGCAAACGTTTTTAAAATTTGAGGTGGCACTCAATATATATTACATATGTATGTATAAAACAAAGAAAGTATAGTATTATTACTGAGGGAAAAAATAAAGATGCCGTTATGCTTCGAGGATTCCGACCATCTCAATGGACTGGACTGGGTTTAAGACTTAAGTGACATGTGGCAGGGGAGCAGACGGATCACCTGATGGCAACATCAGTAGAGTTACAAGTGTGCTCTCAACTTTTAAACACCCAGTCTTCCCGGATTCAGCACAGTTGTTTTATGCCGGTTTTCTATGAGGCAGTGGTATCACTCAGATCGATTCATCCATTCATTTCCTAATACCATATCAACTGTGATTACCCAGGATGCTAAACTAACGCAGCATAGTATACGTGGCAGCTTAAGATAAATCATCTGTATCTATTCTGTGGCGGTGTCTCCGGCCCAGCACGTCCCAGTGCCATACATCAAGGACCACAAAAGGTCAATTTGCCTCAACGCCTCCGTACGCCGACGATATTGGTCCGATATTGTTTCGAGAGCGAGACAAATTTCCGTAACAAAGTCTTGGGCGGTTTCAGATTAGCGTTTTATACTCGCTTATAAATAATCTCGGTTTTAGAAGCGCGAGTTAACTTGTTTTGGTACAAACGACGACCCATTTAGCGCAATGGTTTGAGCGCCGGTTGAGACGTAAGGGTCGCGGGTTCGATTCCCGCACCAACACAAATGTTTGTTGATGAAACAGATATTTGTGCTGGGTCTGGGTGTTTGTGGTTCCTTCGTTGTTTCATGTTTCCATAGTACAAGGGAAAACCTTACTTTGGGACTAGGACAATGTATGTGATGTTGTCTCAATTTTATTTATTTATTTTAAACTCCTCATCATCTAGATGGTTGGCGATCTAGCACTGAGCGTTTCTCGAGGAATTTTCTTCCGCGAACCTCAGCTGTGTTGAAAAGTTACTGCCTAGTGCAGTATTTTCTGACTGCTATGACTTAGGGACCTTCAAGAGAAGAGCGCACTCCTTCTTAAAATGCCGGCAACACATCAGCCACCTCTCTGTTCTCGCAGAATTTAACGTCGTAACACCCAAAAACCTTTTAAGAGGTAAAAACAATTGATTTTCTATTGTATCTGCTGTCTGGGCCTAAGTATACGAGCAAATCTTCGTTTCTTCTGTTGTATGATATCCCCAACTTAACACAAGTGCTTAAGTCGCTTGAGCTACCTACTTAGCACGGAATCAGGTCAATCTATGAGATGTTGTATGAATTTATTTATTTATTTATGCTAAAACGACCATAAAAATACGCCAATCTGAAACCACTGAAAGGCCGGGGAACAATGTCCTCGCCAACCTGTTGATTGCTGATACTGATCTCTTTATCTTAGTATTGTCACAGAGTAAGGAAAACAAAAGGACGGCTAGGGTGACGGCTGAAAATCAGTGTTTTATCCTTGAGGCATCCCCTCACCGGCGGCGTGCGGCCAGGCTTGTACCAGTACCACTATATTATCCTATGATATAGTGGCAGACGAGCCGACGGATCACTTGATGGTAAGCGATTACCGCCGCCCGTGACAGCTGCAACACCAGTTGTGTCACAAGTGCCCTCACCCACACAGCGCATGCACTGCTTCTCGCAGGCTTTCTGTAAGGAAGTGGTATTACTTCGGTCGAGCCGGCCCATTCATGGCTCTCCCACTGTTGACTTGAAACAGTACTGCAAGTTTTTATACTGGGTTCAGATCCGCCCTTTGAGCGGGTGCGACAGTTCACTTGATAAGTTTGGTTCCCGGCCTAAGCTGGTCGGGTTAGATGGAGATCGCTGATAAACTACTGCGTGCGATATCTTCGTGTCGTGGAGGGACAATGACAAGGAAGATAGTTTAGGCTTTATTAAAGTACTTAGTATGTTTGATGCGGGCTAGTATTTCAGTCTAGCACATTGTAAGCGCTTTAAATAAGTTTATAAATAAGGCAGAAGTTCGGGCTAAAATCTTGCACATGACGTGATGGGTGCCGGTGATCATATATAGCTGGAGAGCTAGTGAACCCTGGGAGTAACGGTCTCCCTGTAAGGTTAGAATTTTGTATACTTTTTAATACGCCCAGGGTTACCATGTCTCATTTGTCCTGCACTCAGGATTTTCAAGAGTGGTAATACTATCTAATATTAATCCCGAATTTCATTTGTTACAGGTATAATTTGTTTTCATTCGAGACTTTTTTCCCGTAAGCTGCCACGCTCACGTAAGTGCCAGTACTTTTGAGTTTAGGCGAAGTCGAGAGAAAGTTAATTTTGTGCAACTGAGCTTTTTAATGGACCTTAAAAAAGACTACATTACTTGAGTGGAATAAACCTGTCCTTCGAAGTAGGCACACGTATTTTTATATGCTTTTATTTAATTTGCAATGTATATGTTTATTACAATCTTTTCAATTTTGAAGCAGATATCTACAACGATAGCTGAAATTTTGTGTTCACGTTAAGTTGGGATGACAATACGATAAACTGAAGACGTCATTTGTAATCTAATATGATGATTATGACCACTGTTTCACGGCAACTGTTCTGCTTGAGTTGATTGACTTTACTTGACTTGTACCTGATTTTATCTTTTGAAAAATTCTCAGCGTCCAGCCCGTAGTCTGGAAGTTGGCGTCTTGTCCTCCCGTGCCTCCGAAAACATGGTGAGCCATGGTCCTGGACCTGGTCCCTCTTTGGTCGTATCACACTGGTGTCCCAACCAAATGTGAGGGTAATGGAATAGAGAGTGCAATTGTGTTTGCCCTCACGCTATAATATGTCCAACGTCGATAGCTGATTGGTCGAATTAACTGAAATATCGGTTAGGAGCACACTATAACATTGTGATAGGACTCCATTGTTTCAGTTTGGTCATAGCACAAGTTAGCGCTAGATTAATTTAGCTTAGAACTTAGTACACTAACCGACGCTTACAAACATTGGTGGTACTTATTAACTATTATACCTAAGCTACATTAATTATCCGTTAAGCAACATCAAATTAAAACATCACTTAAAAATTAACAGCTCACTTAAAAGCTCGACTTAACTATAGATCAAAAAGCTCAAAACCTGGATCAGCCGACGATATTAAAAATGTAGGAAACAAAACCGCGGGAACTAGGGTAACCATACACCCTTATTTTAATTACTACAAGTTCTTTAATTATCGTTCATGTCCTTGAATATGAATAAGTTTCTGTAAGAAGTATAATGTTATTTAAAAATGTGTTACCTTCCCGTACTAATTGCACCAATCAGCTGATGACTTTATGATGAGAAGCCTGATTTGTTTTGTTATTTATGTTTCTTAGAAAATAATGTTTATATTCAAATACACCCTACAACTACCCTTAAAGTATTTGTACTAATTAAAAATAAGGGTGTACGACTGATGGCGCATGCGCTCGAATACTTAAACTATTTAACTTTGAGCAATGGTAGCTCAGTAAATAAGAACGTGTGCCTTCTAAGCCGAGGTTGTAGGTTCAAATCTGAGCATACACCTCTGGACTTTTAGTATCTGTGAACATCTATATCTATACATACATACTATTTATAAAGAGATAAATTCTTCAGACAACGACAGGGCTTATAGGTAAACCGAAAAAGCAAAACACATGTGCGATGTAATAACACACAGCGCCATCTATTGGTTGCATGGGAAACTAATGTCCCGAAACGAAGTGAGGGCGGGCCACTAGTATTTATTAAATTAGCTCGGCGGTGAGGGAAAACGCCGCGAGGAATCCTACACGTCTCGGATAAGTTTCTGAAATGTGTAACTTTGAGTCAGTTGGATTTTTCCCCTGTCTAAAGGTTGCGAGTGTCAGAAAGCAGTCGCTTCATAGTCTGGTGATAAATGAATAAATGAATGAATGAATATGCTTTTGCGTTTTTTTTTGTGATGTGGTCACCCTGGCGGGAACGCATAATTCGCGCAAGCTCCGGGCCTGAATAAGTGTATTATAGGGCTTAACGCGAGCTTTTATTAGGTTGGATGGCTGAGCTTTGGGCGTTTGAATCTAAAAGGAGTTAATGGTCAGCGAGTCAGGTGCGTTTAATACCAGGAAAAAATGGATCGGGTTCAGAGTTCACTACAATGGAGATGAAGTAAAATGCATAGCCCTTTATTACAAAACGTGGTTAAAAGTTTTGGTTTATAACTAATGCTGTCACTTTCATTTGTGACTTTTATAAAACTGGTAGTTTTATTTTAAGCTATGACTAATTTTAGACTTTAGACTGCGTTTAGAGGGATAGGGTTAAAGTTAGGTTGAATTTTAAACGGTGCTCACTGATGTGGTTTTCTCCATTTATTAAGATGAATTTAAAAGAGATGTTCGAAAAATTCGAAACTTTTTACTCGACCTTTTTTTTTATGTAGCAGACGAGCAGGCGGATCACCTGATGGTAAGCAATTGCCGCCGCTCATGGACACTTGCAACACCAGTGGAGTCACAAGTGCGCTGCCAAACCTTTTATCCCCTTCCCCCCCGGGTGGGCCTCCGGTACCCTCACTCACTCGGCGAAACACAGCACAGGGGCTGCTTCACGCCGGTTTTCTGTGAGGCGGTGGTATCACTCCGGTCGAGCCGGCCCATTCATGCCGAAGCGTGGCTCTCCCACATTTATTTACTCGACCTGGGAAACAAATCCAGGAGCCCGAGATCACGGCATTCCATGTCGTAAGGCCCAGACAGCAGACGCAATAGGCTTTTGGGTCTTACGGCGTTAAGCCACTAGACTAAGGGGGCGTTCACATCCTGCAACAGGATTAAAAAAAAACAGACGGCCTCGTTGGCGCTGAAGCTAAGGTGTTCGCCCGAAGCGTGAAAGGTCCCGGGTTCGATTTCCGGTCAAGTCAATTCAGGAAAATACATTTTCTAAGTTTTCTTGCTTCTGGATGTTCTGGGTTGACGCCCCCTAGTTAATTATCGTCATCTCGTACTCATAGTACAGGGGTTGCCCTAGTTTAGACCAGGTTGATTGGTGTGATTGTCAGGCGCATTTCATTATTTATTTAGAAAATACAGCAGTTTTCAGTAAGTTATTTTATAAAGGTGATATTCCAATAGGAAACCAAACACTCTTTGCTATCGCCGCTACCGCCGGCGCCGTCCACCTTTTCCCGATCAGATTCAGAGTAAACGTAACAATATAATAAAACTTCAGCTGAAATAGTTTCCATGCAACCACATATCGTATTTCAACCGCAAATAGAATTAAAAGTTCCCCATCAGGGAAGTTTAGATGGGATGAAATTGGGGGCATAACTCGAGAGGTGGTTAGGAGCGGAACTTCGAAATTCTAAGCTAGTTATAAATTTAGACTTGCATAGGTAGACAGATATTCTTTATTGATATAGAATCAAAATACTATAACAAAGAGTGCAACTGATGGTAGCTCAGCAAATAAGAACGCGCCCATAATACGGGGGTCTTGATTTGAATCTGAGCATGGATGAATGTTTCAAATCTATGTGAGTATTTTTACCACTAGCCAGAGGTTTTAAACGCGATAGCCTCCATCACATCCGTATTGTTGCGAGTACGGGGTACACAACATTCCAGTATGTCCTTCCAGAATATTCGGGGGCAGATTAACACTAGGCTTCGAGAGTCTTCTACACAATTCTCGATGTTTCTCGTAGCTTCTCGAACTTTCGATAACTTTCCATCGCAAATGCGTAGGTTCGATCAACTGTGCGTATGTGACGTAGTGCAAGGGAACATAGACCTTATCCATTACACACAGATAGAGATAAGCTCTAATTCTGCTTGCACGGTACCCCCATGGTCGTAACAGTATGGAAGGCGCGTTGTTATCCACTGAGCTACCATCAGCTATCTTGGAGTAAAGTACGTGTACAGTCACGACTACACAGGTACAGTCTGTAACATATTCCGCAACAACAAGACGTCATTGTCCTGCACTCGGTGTCCGGATGCAAATCGCCCGCTACCTCAAGCCGGCCAATCAGACGCCCCCTCACCCGTGACGTCACCTGTAATACCGAGCTCTTGTTATGGAGATGAAGGCTTGCTCGGGTGATTGTTTTGTCGTGTGTACTGTCTGAAATTAGTTGCCTAGATTATGAAGTACCAACTAGCTTTAGACACCGACTACCTCTAGTTTTGGTATGGCAGTGCCCCGCGGTTTCATCGTGAAAAGATTAATTATTAATGTATATTTTTATTATATATTTACGTCCACCAACAGAGAGCGCTTACGGAAAACAATTCCTATAACCACTTTTTGTTAGAGCTAAGATGACAGTATGTGCAAAGATTTTATTGAGTAATTGTACCAATTATAAAAATGTTTTGTATCTACCAGTGGCTCGCCGTCACATCGTTTTAGGACTTAGTTTTTCTATAAGTTCCAATAGATGGCGTGTCAATTACATCACCTTAGTGTTCGCCTTTTCGGGTAACAATACCCGTAAACACTTTACTGTACTTTACTTTTTGAACTGCATGTTGTAAACCACCAGGGGCAAATCATCGTATCGTGTTGGTAGTAAGTTTGCCCGCCCATACTTTGCCCGCCCAGGTCGAGTCAACAACCCTACCTGCGTCATAACGAGTCCGGGGCGATTCTTTGGCCAGTGATGTGATGAATCGGTACTCTTTTACCGATATTAAAATTTTTTAATATCGGTTTCTGAAACTAAAGAGTTAGTCAAAGAAATCGGGATTTTTTTATTTTGACATAAAATTATTTCAAATCTGATATAACTATCTGGTAATAGTACCTATTATTAGTATTTGGCAATCTTTATGTCAATTTGAAAACTAATATTCCATTTTTGAGAAAGTTTCAGTGATGCCGTTTTTTTGAGGCAGTGGTTAGAAACTAACGAATAATGAGGCAAAAAATCTATGTGTGGATATAGACAATTTCCTTTTAAATGCGTCTGCTACTTTAACAATCAAGTTGCAGACAAACCTTACTCTCTGATCTCGCAGATATTCATGGGCGGCGATGAATACTTACCATCAGGTGGGGGGCGTGCTCGTTTGTCATCTCTAGCATAAAATAACTCTACCAAATTATACCTACTCGTAGTTAACTCTCTACTCTATGGTTGTTATATGTGTAAATACATACTCGATTTTTACCGATTGCAACTGGTTTACTGCGTCATATCTTCCCCTCACTACCCGTAACAACCCGCCCCGGAATCGAACCTGCAACCTCTGCTCGTAAAACTTTAAGGGCCGGGCTATGCGGGACCCCAATTTTTATTTACTGCTACAAAATATTTGGCTGTAAAAAATGGCTGACTGGCAAGATGAGAACGTTATATTCTTGCTCTTTTAGTGCGTTTTTTGATACGAGTATCTTGTATATGGTGTTCCTCTTCAGTATCGTTTCTGTTTTGGTCATTACTTTTATTAGAAAACAGAATATTTTCCAATATTTCTCCTTTGCAGTTAAGGTCAAAGTTAGCCCATTAAGGGGTTCATCATCATCAGCCTTTCTCAGTCCAATGCTGGACATAGGCCTCCCCTAATGTCCACCATCTCAACCCGTGTCGGGCTTGACGCATCCAGTCTTTATTAGCAGCCTTTCGCAGATTGTCACTAAATCTATCTGGATGAGCGCTCTAAACTTCTTTGCTTTACTTTAACAGTCATTTAGTAGTGACCCTGCCTCATACGCCAAAGGTCGTGGGTTCGATCCCCACCGTGTACAAACATTTGTGTGATGAACACTTGTGTTTGTTCAGTTTCTGGGTGTTATAAATGTATTTAAGTATTATATTTGTATTTGCTCTGTTGTCTGATATCTGTAACACAAGTGCTTAAGCTACTTAGTACGGAGTCAGGTCAAATTAAATGATGTGTTGTGTGAATATATTTATTTAATTAATTTATTTATGTCATAGCAATTCTTCGCATTTTATTCTTAAGTACAGTGGCCAGCACATCAAGTTACTACAATTTGTCAAATTTCCTCAGTTGATATTGAACCAAACACGTTTGACATAAAAGTGAGGTTCGATTGAAGAAATTTGACAGATTGTAGTAACTTGATGTGCTGGCCACCGTACATAATGCACTTAACAGACTTGCTGTTATCGTCTTACAATTACTCTTTATAAATCCGAGCATTTCGCACTTGGCTGCTTTTTAATAAAATTGGCAATAGATTCAACTTAACTAGATGGTCGTTCAGCGCAGACAGATGGACAACAAAGGATAATCCTTTAAGGCAGTTGGATTGAAGGCTTCGCGGGATATTTATAACTTTTCGGGTATTCAGCGACAGACACAAAGCAGACTGAAATTATTCAGTCTTCGAAGGAGTTATTAACTTGAAACATTTAAAATTAATAACTTGGGACTCGTTTGAAGTCATCAAATTAAAGTCCAGCCAAAATTTTAAATGATTTTACGGTTTAAACGATAAACGTTTTGATTAACTTGTAAAACAGGAGATTGGTTTTAATTCCTAGTACGCACTCGCAAAGTAAAGATACGGAACTTACGTCGCCAGCTAAGCAAGCGCATGCGAAGCATCCCTAAATTTTCCATATCATTAAAAATACTTTTAGCTCGGTAGTGAAAACATTGTGAGGAAACCTGCACGGTTCGAATAGTTTCTCATACTGTATATACTTATCTACATCTGTCACATTGTTGATAGGTATAATGTTTTTGAAGGTGTGCTTCAGTTGGTCTGGTAACCCTGTCTAAGTTGAATCCATCGCTTCATTGTGATTACTAGTGTGGCAGTCGAAAGGAAAAGGCAATGGAGTATGTAAAATATATATTACATAACAATAAATACATAAATTACAAGGAAAACAGAAAATCCAAAAGATCCATTCATGAGCGGCGTCATCATATCTATGTTTTAAGATTTCGTTAATAAATCCGGCCATTGATGATGATGGATACATTAAAAGCTGATGTTTTGCGTTCTATCGTATGGAGTACGTCGAGCACTCTTCGTAACAAATTCCCAGGTTTTGTGTTAACTCGCTCTGCTTAACTCTATATCTCCATCTTGTTATATCTTATTTTTAATCTGAACCCTTTAATCTGGTTCAGTGGAGTTCTCAGAGAGGATTTAGATGTTAATTATTTAATTAGGTCGCAGCGGGATCAAAGGCTCCGACAGCGAATGACAGCGGCGCGCGAGTGTGACGTAGAGATTGTGACGCAGAGATTGTCACATAGAGATTGTGACGTAGATATTGTGACGTCAGTTGCAGTGTGACATAACCAGGCGTACGGAACATGTTACGTGTAACCACACGTCATCAAGTGGCTTGGTTGTGTCAAGGGGTAACGCTGAGCAGATTGGGGTGAGGGAGGCCCGATCTTTTAGCGGAGAGGAGACCCAAGAAAAAAATTTTGATCGTCTACTTAATTTTATTGTTGACTGTACAATCACGTAATGCAAAACTGAATGCGATTTAATAATTTAGAAATAGATAACATGAACCATGCTTGCAAATAACAACCATTGTCAGATGTTGAATAAATTGAATAAATTAATGTTTAGCTAAGAGCAAGCTTATCAACAATAGGGAAAAAAAATGTTTACTAGCAAGTAACAATTCTTCCCCGTTTTATTAATTACAGTCGTATCACCTAATTTTAATAACGAATTAAATATATCATTTATTACATTGACTACGAAAAGCCACACAAAACTCGGTCCAATCACAAACAATGACCATTTTACGGTTGCCAAGCTTTCTGATTTAAATTCGGGACTTAATTGTATTACCATAAAGGCAGATTAATGTACGCCCATAGAATTAACGGATTCGATTCAGTTATTGATGGTGATAATTCACGCGATCGACCTCACACTATTATAAAGGGTCCCTGTTTAATAGATAATAGACAACTAGGGATATCAAATGGAACGTGGGAGAGCTATCTTATACTTTGGCGAAGTAACTGCGAGCCTTTGGGTCTCCCGTAACTTTAACTAAGCGCTTAGTTAGTCTGGGAAGAAAGAGATAGCATGGGGACCCAACGAGCCTAGTGTTTCGACAGCGAAAGCTACGAAGCGGATAGATACTTATATTTCGCAGATTTTAGTGTCTCTGCAGCCTCGGCCGCGGCTCCGACACTCCTCGTAGTCCCGGGAAGATGGGAGGGCGCCAGAGTGTCAACGCATGTAGCATCCCACACTAGGGCCCGTCCTGACTTCCAAGGGATGATTATTTATTTATTTTATCTTTTATATCTTTGCATTGTTTCCTTTCGTTTACCAAAATCGGTTTTAACTTTCTATCGCATTTTTAGAGTTCGGATATTTTACCCGTATGTCCGGCTAAATATTATGTCTTTTTTGTGTTCCGCGGTGACAACCCTATACCCTGGAGTGGGGGGATGAATTTCAAGTGTATTATCTTTGGCTTTACTGTTACAATTGAATTGATTTATTACAAGGCGTTGATTGGCTCTTGTTAATGGCTTTAGAAACTAGGTTATTCCGTTTAACAACCAAGGTATTTGTCACCCAATGCCTGGTTCCCAAACTAACCACACAACTGCCAAAATACAGGGTGTATCTGTGAAAATTTACATCTCTGTAACCACGCCTGGTACTTATCATTTGAACAAGATTTTTTTATGACTAGTAGATTTAGACAAAGTACAATTTCTACCGCATTACTACGGGCGTGGTCACAAGCGGACTGGAAGCGGACGACATTATCTGCTACGCCCGTAATTGTACATCATCATCATCATCGTCAGCCTGTTGCAGTCCACTTTTGGACATAGGCCTCTTCAAATGTTTACCACTTTGATCGATCTTCGGCTACTCGCATCCAGCTCCAGCCAGTCTTCTTGCACAGATCGTCACTCCATCTGGCCTATTTGTAAACGAAAGTTTAAAAACATCCAACAAACTCCTTCCTAATGTCAAGCCTACGAGGAGCCCAGATGGTCTAATTCGAAGCGAGCGCTACGACTGGATCAGAGTTCCTCTCCCTTTCACACGCTCTGTGCGCGCTTTTATTCGAATGCGACAGGTATATTATTCGTAACGGGACGATTTCATTCTAATCCACCAGGTTACAAAACACAATTAGTCCTAATAGGCCTATTCCACTGACCCCATCGACCGGACTTACTGGCTTAGCAGAACACGCCGGACCAGCCCGGGTCATCTATCCGGGTATCGGCCGGTTATAATTGATGGTCGGATCAGATCCCGGTGGTGGGACATGCATTGCGTGCGCTGGGATTTGGCGTTATTTGTAGTTTAGGGACTGAACCCATTTAGAGTACACACACACACATACCCACACAGGTAGGTGAAAATCTGTGCTTTTATTGACGAAATCTTAAGGGGCTACAATAACGAAACTAGCGCTGCCAACCTATTTACACTGGTTGAGGCGACAATATGATATCTTTAAGAAAGTAAAACTTGTTTGTAGAGTTTCTGAACTTTCTTAAAAAATATCATACTAAATGGGTTGGCGGCGCTAGTTTCGTCGATATAGTCACTTAATACGGTCATGTCAATGGCGCTTATCAATGGATTACAATTTTGATAAAGGTTCTCTGTCGGATCACCTCATTCCGGATACGATTGCGCAGCGAAAAGCCGAGCATAGCTAAAGAGCCATGGAAAGCCATAGCTCGCTGAGCGTCTTTAAACTTGTGGACTAGTTAGGCTAAGACAAAATAAATCCCATCCTCTCATATACTAAAACCATTTCATCCCAAGACTATAAAGTTTGAAGCACTTTTCCCATGGAGGGAGAATCTGCACGCGGCGTAATATTTTATACCGCGCCGATATTGAGCGTAATCCGTCATGAATAAAATACGCGCGATACGCCAGCCTTATCTGCTCCGTTTGGAGAACTGCCTCCGAAGGGATTGAGAGCTTAATATGTATAATAAAGGAAATAGAATAAAGTGGGACTATATCTGTAGTAATATCCAAACGCAATCGGCGTGGTTCGTCATGAGACAAGAGATACACTGTACGAAATGTGAGCGGGAAAGACACGATATGATATACTGCCTAGCTATATTTATATATTTGTGTTTCCTCTGTTGTCTGGTATCTGTAACACAAGTGCTTAAGGTACTTAGTACTGAGTCAGGTCAATGTATGAGATGTTGTGAAGCTATCAATGTTAGCTAGATAATGGTAAATTGTAGGTAGATACATTAAATTTCTGTAATAACTATCTAGTTCTTAAGTTATGAATTTTGTGTAATAAGTGTTATATCTATCTATCTAGAGTGTGTTGTGTATCTTATTTTGTGAAATCGTCTGCTGAGTTCTATTTTACTCTTCCAAAGTCAAGATCCGATTATAATTCGTTTTCTTAATACTTGTACTTGTGTATTGTTATCTTATTACCTACATAACAGATCTGCACTGCCTTACCGCTTGTTAATTAGCTGTTTTATTCATCTAACCAAAGGTTGTCTGGAAGAGATCGCTATTAGCGATAAGGCCGCCGATATTGTATTTGTAAATTACCTTATTACATTAATTGTTGTGGTGTTGTGCAATAAAGAGTATCTATCTATCTTGGTAGCATTGGATCGTTACAGCGCACATTAAGTGCGGGTTCGACTCCCGCTCGACCGAGTGGCTAGACGTAAAAGCAAGGTTACAAAGGATGAAGGCAGATGGGCACTTGAAACTTGGCGCCTAGCCGGATTGCGGTTTAACTGCTGGAATATCGCCTTTTTGATTCGCCATAAAATATTTCTATAGTGCCTGGATTTTAGTTATATTGGGTAGTAAAAGTTTACTTACTTTCAGCTCAAATTTCACGCTTTTCTGAACTATAGAACAAGACATTATAAGTTATTGTATGGGTTTAATGCTTGGTTTAATCGTGCAGTCTCTCTTATATCTTAGTGAGTGTTGCCCGGTTGCATTCAAATCTGTCTGACTCTGGTAATTATAATGAAGCGACACAAGTTTGTTCTTTGCAACACTTTAACAGATTAACGAGACCAGGTGAATCATGGTTACTCGTTTCAGAAACTATACGATACGTGCTGATTTCCTCAAGTGGTTTTCGGGTTCGAACTACGATCCTCCGTATAGATGGCATGCTCCTTATCACTAAACTATCACCTGCTCTATATCTACACTATCGTGCACTAAAAACGAATTGTAAATTATCTAAGGTTTTTCACTTGACATTAGCAGATATTGCCGAAAGAAGTAACAAACATGTCCTTGTAAGTACTAGTTTAATTGTAGCGTGTTACAGTAAGATTTTTTTTAAAGCAAAAGTTTTTATGGTTTTTTTCTCAACCTCATTTCGATAACTCAACACTGAAAGCATCCCTCCCTTCCGGATATTACAATCTGCTGGATCCAGTTTTGTGGTGCCGCGATATTAGGTTATCTAACTATGTCGCTTCCGAAAAACGAGAGATATCGAGCAAATAAGAACCCTCAAGAAGGGGTGAATAAATACGACTTTGGCTTCTAAATTGAAGATGATCATTCTTATGAGGACCATGTTCGGATTCGAACCAGGATCCCCTGCAGGAAGGCGTACTAACTAATATAACTCCCAAAAGCTAGTTAATTTGTTATGTGGCCAATTAATGTATCTTTATCTTAAACTATGTCCCGCCCTCACTCGTTTCGGATTGTTATTAGTTTTAAACTCAACCAATAGATGGCGCTAGGTGTAGATTACATCGTACACTCGGCTTTTCTACTTAAAAGCTTGATGGTTGTCCTTAGAATTAACCTCGTTATAAATAGTATAGGACATTGTATAATAGTTGTCGGCTTCGCTTCAGAAATTAACTCTGGTTATGTACACGTTTGATAAATTACGCTAGTGTGTTCTCGCTCTTGCGATTACCTCCTAATTAGCGTAGAGGCAGTTAAGATATTGCAATCATTCACTCAAGGGAAAAGATTGAAGCAGCTCAATCGGAGTATTGGGCTATAAACAAGACAATATGTATCAAAAACAGTTAAAACCTCCAAACATAAAGAATAATAAGCCCTTCAGTCCTACTTTTTTAAATTATTGAAATGTAATGATTTTTTTGTTCTAAAAGGTTTACAATATTACAAAGGCCCCGCATTAGGTTTCCCTGTGCAAAATTCACGTTAGGGATGAATTGACTAAATTAAAAACCATTATTTAGGTGAACTAGTTCACTACACTCAAACTACACAAGTGTGTAAACACATCGCAGGATCAGCTGATCGATCACGGCTAATTGCGGAGTGAATTAATATGAATTAGTCGTGATAACATCGCGCGGTTAGGCACATCATCGTTATTACCTAAACTAATGCGCCTTCTGTTTAACCATGTATTCTACGAGCCATCATGAGCACCATTTGTTCTATGACTTTTGGAAATTCGCTTGGAAAAATTTAACTTTTCAGACAAAGTCGGTCACGTGACTTGGTAATTTTGTATGGGGAAGTCGAATTTTTTTTTATAAATTTCAAGAAGTCTGTAAACAGATGTTGTTGAAAATGTTTAGTGGAAACCATTGTTTAATGGATGTCAATATTCACAGATACATCCTGTATATAGATTCTATTAAAAAAAAACACAACTAAACCTTTAACAGGGAAACCAGACATACTGACCCATTGTTACATGTTCCAGAACTCTAGGTCTAGTCACGATGCTTTCCCTGACCGCCGAGCTAGTGGTAGAAATACGCACATTGATATAATTTGATTGAATTTAAATGTGCATGTTCGGATTATTACTGCGGGAGGTCGCTGTCGTAAGGGAGACACCTTCAGATCCACTGAACTATCCTGTATCTATATTTGTATCAACAACACTCAGATCCATATCTCTGCCTGGCGATGTAAACAATACAATAGCAATCATTTGGTTGTCAGTCCAACGCGGACTGTGCGCGATAGGTGATATTTTCTTCTTTCAATAAAAGTATCTAGTTCATACAAAGTTGTAGTCCAAGAGGTGGCGAATAGAATCCAACATGTTTCGGCATTATATTTAATATTGCTGCTTAAGTAATCAGAAACCCCCTTGACAAAAGAGACTAAAGTTAGTCATAGTGTTAAAATGTTCACTTCTTTACAGTTACTGTTGAAAGTGACAACATCAGTTTTAAAACCAAAGCTAACATTAGGTCCCGTTTTGTGGTAAGGGGATAATATGACACAATGTATATTACAAATTTAATTAATAAATTTAAAATTGAGACTAACTTAAACTGGTAGTCACAATGAGAAAAGGGAAATGGAATGTTCACCTGCAACTATTTACATACATAAATGTGTAAAAATATTATTTGATCAGCTGTGATTGTGAGTGTCAGTTACTACACAAATACGTGTCCTGCCTCTCGGTCTATAGCAAGTATTTACTATGGGAATTACGGTTGAAGTAACTTTTGCTGAGATTCGAGTCTCCAACAAAGGAAGGATCTTTTACAATAGGGTTGCCTCTCCACGTTGAATGGCACTAAAATATACGAGTTATTCGAACCCAATAAATCAGAAACGCAGTGTTCACACACATATATTACTTATTCTTTGAAAATGTACTTTATTTGGTGGAATGCGGTTAAAGTTTCTGAATATTATAGTTTTTGAATTGAAACACTATACGTGGTTTGTCAGAGAGATGACAGGTCGGAATTTGGTAGTGACCCTGCCTCATACGTCAAACGAGAAATCAAACCATCGCTACTATGATGGGATTAGGCTTAATCACCACGCTTCACTAGGGTTGACAAAAAAGTGTCCAGTTTTAATAGACTTGCAGAATGTAATGGCTCGTATGCTTCAAAATAGTCTATCAAAAAGAAATGGCGTGAGAACGCTTAGTAAGGTGTAGCCGAAGCTGTTAATGGGCTATTGCGGGGCCGATTGCGAGTTTATGGGGTTTGGGACACGTTTTGTACACACGGCGTCACTACGCCGTGGAATTACCCTTTTTGTAATTTGTACTATCATTATGTCTAAAACACAAGTGCTATTTTTGCACTGACGTAGTCTCGATCTGTCGGCGTTTGTTCTGGGCAGGGTTGGTTGGGTCAAAGTGATTAGTTGGAAATCGAAACAATTCATACTAATAAGTTTAAATAAACTGAAAAATATAAGAAATACGTGTCAATGTGATTCCTGTCCAGACCCTACGGACCACTTGATGAACCGTCCCGGGCTCGGACTGGTTCGTTTCTTTCAATGTTGACAACCCTAGGTTGCGGTTAAGATTAAAAGCATATTTAAAACCTCTTAAAAACCTCACAATACGGGAAAAGTTAAAAACTTACTTTCTTAATTATTAAGTTAGACTTACTACCAAATACTAGAGTAGGTACTGGGATGTTTCCTGGCATTTCATGGTTTGGTTCAATATAAAGAAAAAGTGTTGAACTTGAGTTAAAAGTACTTATACCAAATGTTGGAGAGCCTAGCTTCGGCACGAATGTTCGACCGAAGTGATACCACGGCCTCACAAGACCGATGTGAAGCCGTGAAGTGAAGGGGGAAAGGGGGTTGAAGGTTGGCAGCGTACGTGTCTTTCTGGCAATCACTTACCATCAGGTGATCTGTCTGCTCGCCTGACACCTATCACATAAAAAAAAAAAACAAAAAAAAAAACAATTTTTCATTACTCTATCGCCTTGACTTTCCTCCTTTAAAAATCGTTATCTTTATACCTGTTAGCCGTGGGTTTGAGTCCCACGGGGGACATGCCAGTGTGAATAAGGCTAAGTCCACTTACACAAAGTGGTGTGTCCCTCGTGAGATTGTCCCACTTAAACTGCTTGGGAACTTAGCGTATGGAAAATGGTTGCTGAAACTTAGTCCGAAAGAAAATTATGTGCTTTGCAGTCCTTGCTTCGACAAATAGGTAGCATTTTAGTCTTTTGCGAGTTGGTGGTTCTACATAGGCCTCTCCAAATATTAGCCACTAATATCGATCTTTGGCTACCAGCTCCTGTCAGCCATATTGTGCAGATCGTCACTGCATCTGGCGTGATGGCATCCTACATACTCTAGAACTCGTTTTCCTCAGCGGTTAATTTCTGCGGCCCATTTTTGGCAAGCCCGAATCATCAGTGATCAGTTTTAAATTGTAGAAATAACTAGTTGCCCGCCCTAACTTCGCTTCGGGAAAGTAATTCCAAAGTTAACCCATAGATGGCGTTGGGCATAGATTACATCGTGCCAATATTCCGTATTTTCGGCTTAGCTATAAGTCCTATCGTTGTCAATAGAAGCTATATCTTTATAAATAGTATAGAACATAATCAAACAACAATTTTATACGTGTTTCATTATCACTAATTCGGCGAAACACAGCACAGGCGCTACTTCACGCCGGTTTTCTGTGAGGCTGTGGGTGTCATTCCGGTCGAGCCCGCCCATCTATGTCAAAAAGTGTCTCTCCTACAGTAAACTATCTAAATAACTAAACAGAATAATAAACACACATGTGTTTAAAGACGTGTTAATTCCCGCGAAAGTGTGCATTTGAAACTGAAATGAACCCGTCATAAATAATTAATGCTATGAAAATGCACGCGTGTGCAGTGTGCAGACACGTTCGAACGCGTGTCCGTTGCACTCGAGGACTAATGAGCACCTGCAACATCACTTCCACCCCCCATAGTAAGATCTATCAGCATATGAGTATGGGTTATGAGTAAACTGACCGTTTTTCGGTCACCTGTCCCTTTGTCCCGGAACAAGGCAACCGGGACGCAAAATTGACCCGGAAAGCCGAACTAAGGTGAAGAATGGCGCCGTGTGAACATGTGTCCCGTTTTGTGAAAAATTATGATATTGTGTGAAAGACTGTCCCATTTTGTGAACAATTAACCCCTTTTGTGATAAATTGTCGCGTTTCGTTAAAAATTACCCGTTTTGTGAAAAGTTGTCACATTTTATCCAAAAAATTAACCCATTTGTGATAAATTGTCCCGTTTTGTGAAAAGTTGTCCTATTTTGCGATAAATTGTCCTGTTTTGTGGAAAATTGTCCCGTTTTGTGAAAAATTGACTGCACCTTTTTTGAGTAGCCATATCATGTGCTCTCATATGGCTGCAATAGAAATATGAGGGTAAAGGAATACAGAGTTCACTTGTGTCTGCGCACACTTGTGCACTATAAATGTCCTGTATCAATAGCTGAACCTTTAAATTGGTCGCTATACGGCGCCATAGTCGAATGTTGGTTAGAAGGACATAATAAATAAATGCGCCAGACAACCAAACCAATCAACCTGGTCTCAAACTAGAGCAACCCCTGTACTATGAGTGGTGACGATAAATAACTGGTTAATTATTGTTATAATGCAACGCAAAAGTTGATCGTACCGTGCCGTCTGCAACCGTGTAACCAAACCCCCATTGAATCTCAGTCTCCGCGTGTGGCGCAGTGCCTCGCGCCCCGGCTCCGCTCGCATTTGCATTTGATTCGCCTCGCAGGAGACGTAAATAAATATCGGAGGTGGGTTGATTTTCAGGAGAATGACGCTTTTCAGTAGATGAGGTGATTGTTTGAAGTTCGAAGTACTGTTCTAGGAATTACGAAGTCTTACAAAATATGAATCGATATTTTGCTGTATCGATAAAAGGTGATGCAATATTTTGTATCGATATCGCAGCCCGATCGTATAATCCGCCGTATTACATTGCGCTTAGCTGTTTTCCAACACAGGGTCGTTTTGTAATGCGGCGGTTTAACGATTAGCCGGATTGAATACGGCTGAATAAAAAACGGGTGGAATGTATTCGGCGCCATACGTCATTCAATACGACTAGCCATTATGTAATTAGGCGAGAGATTAGCCGCCTCTTTGGCAGTTTTTAGTTCCGATTCTTAGTACTCTTGCCGCTGCCAAAATTTGTTTTATTAAAAAAAATAAGTCTTGTATATAGGCAAGGTTATTTTTTTTAGACTTATTTTTTTATGACCACTCGGAGTAAAATTAAGGATTTCTGGGTGGTTATAAAAAAATAACCCTAACCTAACCTTTGTGTTGTGGCAACAATTCTCATAATAAGTTGTAGTACGATGTGGCTAAACGTCCCCCGCCTTATTGAAGAACGTATCTTAATGACAATGCGGCTAATCGTTGATCCGCCGCATTTCAAAACGGCCCTGTGTTAAAAAACAGCTAGCCGTGACGTAATTCGGCGGATTATACGATCCGGCTGCGACATCGATACATGACCATACAATACGCATCAATGCATTGTATCTCCAGGTAAAAAATATCGAATCCATGTATCCTTCAAATATGATTTGATCAAACAGGGGATATTTAACGGCTATTTGTTCTGGAATTTAGCTTCCATCGGCGTCTGTTTTGGCTGCGTGAAGAGATTTTAGATTAGACCATTTTAACAGGCTTCTTCTTGATCATTGGCTCTCGACTCTACTGGTAACCATCAGCTTCTCTACTGCTACTTGCTATGAGGGAGCATTTACGTTGGTCCTTACTTATGCAAGATATGGACAACGCACGCTACAGTGCCTGAAGGATGCAACGGGAAGGAGTGGGTTTGCCCGCTCACGACACCTATCTATCGACCAATGTAAATGCCCTCTAAGAATTGTCTGCTATTTGCATTATACCTTGTAACTATTAAGTAGAGTAACTTTCCCTGACTAAAGTATAGGGATCCCACATTCCCTTATTCCCATGGCAACAAAGACAGCCATCATCTATAATAACGCCATATTACTGTAACTACTAGAAAAACCACCACACGCGAAGGCATCGTTTGGACATAATCATTATTGCAAAGTGCATAAAGTTTACAATTGCATAGCAATTTGTTTTTTATTGTCAACATCTTTGTCCATAGTATTAAAGCTGGAAGAATTAAGATCCAAAATTGCACGTCAATATTGTCTATTGTAAAAACCGTTGTAAACACATCTTTTTCTATAAACATTCTTGCAAAGTGCATAAGGTTTAGAATTGCATTTATTAATTTTGTGAGCCGGAAGGTGACTTTCTAACGATCCGGTGTGTTTAGTTTTTGCCATTACAGTTCGACCGGGGACTTTTCAGCTTAGCCACTTTCGCAATAGGTACAGTTGAGGTATTTAAATGTTGACATAATTCTATGAATGGTAACATTTCTCGACGTCAATCGTAAAAGTTTAGAAAAAAACATACTTCTGTCTATATTTTTGACATTAAAGTTAAATACAATGTCAACAACAAATTGTATCGTTAGCAATCGCGGTGATCCATATATAAACCAATTATGTAAGTTTGAAACATAAGGACCGCAGGTTTGATTTCGTCCTGCAGTAGGACAGTACATAGGCTAATATTTTTATGTCAAATTATTCAAGAACACAAACAAGGTGCGATTCTCAGAATAACACGCTGGTTGTAATTCCTGGCGCGCTCACAATTAAAGTTAGTTTTGACAAGCGCGAGCGCCGACAGTTGGCCGAGTTGCCGGAGATCATCGCCGGGGAAGTTTCGGGAAGCGGGAGCAAGTCTCGCTAATAAAACATCAAGTGTAGTATGCTGTTATACGAGTACATGATAGCTGTACGAGATAGAAAACGGAAACATAGGTATATTCTAAACACGACTTTTTTTGGTGATAGGAGGTAGATGAGCAGACGAATCACCATCGCTTAATTCCATTAGGTGATCCGTTTGCTCGTCTACGGTTGTGCAGCCCATAGACTCCGCTATGCAATTTGTAACCCCCCTTTTCAGGGACAAAAGTTTAAAATTTTCTAAAAGATAACATTTATGTATGTACGAGTATGTAAAAAACCTAGATTGTAGTTCATGACAAGAAAATGAAGAACTATGACGAACTTCGTTACATACGAATAAATTAAAAAAGGCCAAACATTTAATTTACTCGACTGTACAAAAATACCCTACTATGTAAAGAACCTACCTTTCAAAACAGTGTGGCCCCAGACAATTTGATAACGTGCGCTCAGGATTGTCGGATACCGCGGGTGTTTCGGCAAGTCCGCGCTAAGCCCTTGGGACGAGCAAGTTTAAATTGGTCCGCCAATCGCTTGGAAATACCAATAACTAGTTAGTGCACGGGTAGTGAAAAATACTTTTTTTATGTGATAGGTGGCAGACGAGCAGATAGATCACCTGATGGTAAGCGGTTCCTTGCCATCATCAGTAGATTCAGAATAGCGCTGCCAACCTTTAACCCCCTTCCCCCCAATTGGGCTTACGGTACCGTCACTCACTCGACTAAAACACAGCGCAGCCTTCTGTGAGGCCGTGGTATTACTCAGGTAGAGCCGGCCCATTCATGCCGAAGCGTTGTGGTCGGTCAGCAAAAAGAAATTCACTCAGCTTAGTCACAAATCCTCTTATAGAAAATAGTTTTGGCAAACCCATCACATATGCTGGTGATTTAAAAAAACCTGTATATAATAATACCTACCCTACATGATAGGGTTTCCAGATAAAAAAAATATGACTCCACTGTACGTGTATCGGGTGACCCCAATTTGTGCCAATATGTATTGTAAAAATATTTTTTCTACCACTGTGTTGGCGAAGCATGTAGTATACCTACTATTTTTTTTTTATGTGATAGGTAGCAGACGAGCAGGCGGATCACCTGATGGTAAGCAATTGCCGCCGCTATGGACACCTGCAACACCAGTGGAGTTACAAGTGCGCTGCCACCTTTTATCCCTTTCCCCCACGGGTGGCCTCCGTACCTCACTCACTCGGCGAAACCACAGCACAGGGGCTGCTTCACGCCAATGAAAATGACGGCTTTCTAGATTATCAGTGTCTGAGCTACTGAGAAACATGGCAAAAAACTATAAGGGCGTGGAGGCATGGTCTAAGGAACCCTAGAATCCAAAAACTAGGACTGACTTGATTTATAGTTTTCCATTTTTTAGTCTTCTTATTTCGTTTTCGCCATAAGCTGAAAACCACACCATCAATTGGCGCAAGAAGTTTATCCTTTTCGGATAACAAAAATATTTTTGGTTGTCTATAGGTAGAAGTTTATCTCTCTTTATAATAAAGTATAGAAAATCCTACCATCTACCATGCTCTAGTTAAACAACCAGTGGCTAAGATAATTTAATACCAGGAACTCACGATTTTAGTACTCATGCGGGTTTTCGGCCCGCCCCTAAGCCCTTGGGCGGGCAAGTTAAAATTGGCCGCCACAACGGCTAAGCAACTCCGATAACTAGTTAACACCGTGATGCTATTCGCACAATGCACTTGCCATGGCTGAGGAAGTTACCTGGACCTCCAGAGGATTTAGCTTGCGAACTGGAGATAGGGAAATCTGATTTGAATCTGGTTACGGGAATTCCTTGGTTGCAGGTGACACATTACCTCCCGTACACACCCGACGGAACTTTACGATGGTCTAATGGTTTAAGTATCGGGCCGTGATCTCAGGGTCCCGGGTCGAGCAAAAGTATTTTTTCGAACATAGCTCGGCTTTATGATCACCAATCCACATTAGGCAAGCGTGATGATAAAGCTTAATCCCATCATTGTAGCGATGACTTAATTTTCTATGATGCATACCTACCTAAAGTTGTGATAACACCTCGAAATTGTAATGTGACATGCAATAAATGAATTGAATTGATAATTTTTATTTTTGGTATAGCAATTCTTTGCAATTTATTCTTAAGTAAATATGCACTTAAAAATTCTCGGGGGGTTCAGGTGGGACCTGAACCCCCGCTAATTTTTAAGTGCAATATTTACTTATGAATGGAATTGAATTGAGGCCTTTGCCCTGCAGTGGGATAGTATATAGGCTGATGTAACTTTACTTTATGACTAATTTAATTTTCCGTTTTGTATTAAGAGGAAAAGAGTTGTCGGATTTTTATAAATGCCCAATAAAACAGTATTTCAGGCTGAAAGCTGAAGGTGATTCATTCCGACCACAGACCACCTGAAGGTTTTTTATACCTCCCCTGGCGCTGAAGCCTTTATTTATCGACAATTGCTGCCTGTAAACCCGCAACGCAGTCTGTAAACAAAATGTAATTATATTTCTCTCTTTTTCAGGTAATTGTGGCGTCTATGGTTTCCGCTTTTGGGAATATAACCGCTATGTTCTTTTACTGCATTTGGTAAGTTTTTATTAAGCTTCCCAGTTTTAAAACAGTATTAGTATACACGTTTATACACCGTTAAATTTTAGTCGTTTAATCCTCTTTAAAAAAAATGTCGTCTCCATAAAAAATCTTTACCACCATTTAACAGTTGACTGTTAAGTTCATTTTATACTAAAAATCAAAGCTAAAAATATATTTCCGACGCAATAAACACAGATTGAATTCGATTACCGTCGGCCATTCCGATTAATTCAGCGTGAAAAACTAAATCGCGCTGAAATTATTAGCCTGAACATACTCAAAGCAGAAATTACGGGGAATCGAATTGATTTTATAAATCGACTCGACTTCCAGTTGATTTCTAGGAAATGGCTACAGCCACTCTACTTCACTAAGTACTAATTAGTTTAACTAAGAAAAAGATAGCTTTAATTATTAATGTATACAACATAGCTCATATATGGACCTGACTATGTAAGAACGTAGCTCACCTCATGATTTCCCTCACCGTCGATTTAATTCGAATCACAACCCCCATAAATAAAATGCGTTCTTTTCCACTTAGCTACTATCACTCATATCTATTACTAGTGGCCCGCCCTCAATTCGTTTTGGGGCTTAATTTTGATATAAGTTATCTTTGCCAATAGATTGCGCTGTTCTCTCGCCAGTGTTTCGTGTCTTCTGGTAACAGATCCTTTTAAAAACAAACCATAATCGTTTTATAATAGCGTGATTCCGCTAAGTTTTCTTTGAAGAAAAGTTCTGATAGTTTTTTCGTATTTTAAAACCAAAATTTGCATCTCTAACGTTTCCAAAGAACCATGAATCTAACAGTCAGAGTTAGAACGATTTCTCGATAGCACTTTGAGCAATCTAAGCGGAGCGAGCGACGCGGCGCGCTCAAAGCATTCTTTGGAAATTAAAAAAGTTCGCCACTGACTGGAGGTGCTGACTTCTCAGCTTTGGATTCCAGTAGGCTTTAGTTACTCTTGCAGTTAAAATTTCTATATTTCATTTCGTTTTAATCTTTAAGGTGTGATTCGACCAATATTTATCTGACAGTAATTCTATGATATAAGGCTCTCATTCCATACGAATCGGAGCGTTCGCCAATTTTTCCCTGACCGTCACAATATCGTCGGACCAACAGACAAATTATAACTACGAGTATAGACGGGAATTAACGTGACTTGCGCGTTAGGTTGCGTTAAAATAACGCAGTCGGAACGCCAAGCAGTAGGTTACATAATAACTGATTAAAAAATTTACGTCGTGTTAGTTACCGTCTATAATAATAATTGTTATAACGATACGCAAAAATTTAAAGATATTCAGGAGACGCCATTGAGATAAATAGGACAGGATATAGACATCAATGGCAGACGCTATTTAATAGACAATTGCATGCAAATAAATCGAATCACATCATTTAAATGTCTAGCTGCAGCTAATTACTGTGACCGGGTAACGCGTCATGACGCGTCGCGACGCAACAATTGACGCGCGCGCCGACTGTGAAATTGCTGACCGCGCACTCATTACCGCGTTATAGGGTTCATCTGTTAGCGCAAATGCAGAATGCCTAGCCTATCGATGATGGCCGGTGGAGCAAAGTTATAAATAAATTCACACATACATGACCTGGCTCCGTTCTAAGTAGCTTAAGCACTTTATTGATACCACGCAATAGAAAAACTCAAATATAATATTTAAATAGGTACATAATATTACACCCAGACCCTGCACAAACATCGAAACCACGACCTTTGACGTATTAGCCAGGGTCCCTATCAAATGCCCCATCCAGCCAGTCAAGTCAAAGACATGACCAAATAGTCTTTTGGAAACGGCAAACAAAATTCAGATCGTCCACATAATTTATTCGTAAATTAAACAACATAAAATAAACTTCATCAAATGAGCCTAGATGAAATCAAGCTTCGGTGAAAAGCGTTTCAATATAGGTAAGTACCGGTAATGTAAAATCGATCACAATTAAATGTCTGTTCAGAGTATTGAACTATCGATGAATTACTTCGCGATGAAATGCGATGATAAGTTTTTCCTATCGAGAGGCACGGTAGTGCCCCCGCCAAGTCCAGCGCGAAGCAAACACTGCCTCACCATCTCAGTCCTTCTCTCACCAGGTTGTACTTTATTAAGAACGATCCCATATTCCTCATACCAGGTGGCCTATTTGAATACTTTCAGTTATTCAAGGCCCTTCGGAAGGGTCATCGTGATTATGCACAGGGGTAATGGGCCCCTTGCGCTTCAGATGGTTCAGACTGTACCTGTAGCTATCCTAAAGTTAAAGGCAGTGAGGCAACGCATGATTTTGGTCCATATTACTTACTTAGTTACTAAGCCCAATTTAGATCACTGCTAAAATGGGTCTCATATCTGACGTCAAAAACTTGGCATATTTTATTCGGTCTCGTGCCAATTCCCCAAATCGTGAACATTAGAGTCTAGTTAGGCTTCAACTAAATATTTGCATTTTTATCATTAAAATTATAGTTTATTCTTAACATGTAAATATGCACAGAAGTGATGCCCCAAAATGTGAAACGTCCCCGCGGCAGACGGTAGCGATGATTGCGAGATGACCTCGACGACCTTCAAAAAGACTGGTATATCGCAGCTCCTGACCCGGAGATGTGGAAAACGGGCACCTACCTCATCGACCTCAGCGCCACGAGATAATTTTGTCGACACTCGTATTGTGTCGGCGCAAGTTGCTTCTCGCTCACCAGACTGAGCGATGAGCGGGATAGAAGGATGCGCTCTCGCGAACGAGAGTCGACAAAATTTTGTCGCGTAGCGCATGTTAGGCCTACTGGATCGCGATCCTCTCCCTCCTCTGCGTGTAAGGTTTTGAATCTTCCCCTACCACTTCCCCCCGGATTTGGGGCGTTAGGGACAACCGAGGGTGAGCAGCCGACCTTAACAAGCACTGGAGATGACTGGTACAATACCGGCCCTGGTACTTCTGTACCACCCCTCAAAAGTATAGCTGAAGCAGATCTAGCATTGCCTCACTGTTCTCATCAATTACCCTGTGCGTTACATTTTGTTTACATACCGTCGCATCTCCATAACGGCGATGCTTACTTTTATACACGGGTGTTTCATCAAAGGCTGGCATTGGAGCGTTTCGTACGAGGTTTTAAATGGAAGTATGTTTAATTTGACGTGTTTATTTTATTGGTATGGGATGAGCTGATATATTTTGCGACTTGGTCACGTGGATAATTTGGTAAATTATATCTACAGTTGGAAAATCTGTGTTTATACAGGTTAATTAATGGTATGAAAACGTAAATTGTTATAATATTTGCGATTGTTAGCGTTTTCGTTGTTTTACGATTGTTTCAATATCTATTGAGGAAATATTGTTTAAATGATGTGTAGCTTTTGCAGAATAAAATACTAACGATGTTTTATGACATTATTTTCAACAGCGCCCGGTTGGTCTAGTGGTTTTAGTACCGAACCGTGACCTCGTGGTCCTGGGTTCAAACCCCGGGTAGCTCGGGTTTGTGATCACCAATCCTCATGAGGCAAGCGTGGTGATTAAACATAACCCCATCACAGCAATGGTGAGCTGATTTGATGGAGGCCTTTGCCCTGCAGTGGGACAGTTTATACGAGTATAGGCTGATACTTTTTACTTTATGGAAACATTACTCTAATAGCTTTTAACTAAAATTCGGTTAAATCCACCATTAAATACAGTTACTTGTTCTACCAACCGTTAAATAATGCTATCAAGCTTCCTTTTACAAATTAACAAGTCCATTACTAGTCTAGAAAATTCTTCAGCGAACTTTCAGCTTCAGCTACTCTAATCCCATTGTTTCGCCACTTATTAAGAACACTATAAGTAGGGAGGAGTGAATTTTTCAGGCTCAGTCTTCGTAGTAGAGATGTGACGGTCTATGTGAAAAATATCGATATAATTCCTATCGTGTTCGACTTTTTATGTTTAGTTTTAAGTGGTTTTATTTATTTATTTAAAATGATTAATACAGTTTACATAGAAAGCATACAACATTCCGGAGTCTTTGGCATACGACTTTAGTACGCTAGGTGGTTTATAACGAAACCACCTGTAATGTATGAAAATGTTAGTTACTAATTAAACCAATAGATGGCGCTGGGTGTTCAGGACATAACTCAAACCCCGTAACGGAAGAGAATATTCCTGTCGCATCCAAACAAAGGTGACACTACGCACTTATGAACGTGACGGAAATTCCGATTCGGTCGTAAAGTCCGGTTCGTGTTAGGCACTCTGTTTAGGATCCAATTTAATAACGTAGTCTTCTGTACATTATATCAATTATTTCACTTGACATTGGCGAAATTATCCTCATAAAGTACGGTAGAGCCATTTTATAAAAAAAATGCCATGTCATAGGAATTCGCAAGATGGAATACATATCGTCCGCCTGTTTGCCTTTTAACATTATCTATCTAAAAAATCGACATACTTTTTTCACATCTCTATTTCGGAGTTCGAGTAGAGTTGTTTCGAGTTCGGCCTCTAAGCAGCCTTGATGAAGTTTTGAGAGTCGGTAGAGCCACGAGGTAAGCGGTGATAGCGAAAACTTCCAAGCACTTGGTTTAATCAGTTTTTGTTTAGTTTTAAAGGAATTGTTGGTTATGGATTAAGGGACTTAAGGTAAGCTGTGGAATTGCTGGTAAAAACTTATGAAGTTAAGAGGATTTACGCTTCGCCTTATTCCTTAAAGGAGGGCCTTTCCCGTTCTCTCTTACTTGAATTGATTCGCGAGCAGCGTTTTAGAGCTGTTGTATTCCCTTGAACTTGCATGCATGTTCGTTTTGTGTGGTATTTGGTACGACAAATATTTGACAAAAAAATTGGAAAGTGACCACAACCAAATCTCAGTGTCCTAATTTGCGTGGGACGTCTCGATTTGTCAGGGTTCTGGTAACGCAATATGACTATAATACAGAAACAAAAAAAACTGTTTTTTATAAATAATAACATATTTACCAACGTTATTTTCACTTGTCACTTTTCTAAGACTTTAAAAGTCCTTTTATTGCCCGGATCTGCAACCCTGAATCCAGATTTAAAACCAATCGGACGGACCTGGTGAAACTATTCTTACGTGTGTTGGTAATATGTCACAGATACACTTGCGGAAGTCTGGCCATCGTGAGCTCTTAGGCTATAAACTTAAACACTTCTTATTTCAACTCAGCCAAGTTGCTATCAAACAGCAAAATGCGCCGAGCAGAAATTCACACTATTAACAAATAAATCATTTGCAAAAACTGGTCTGTTGGAAAACAAACTATTTAATCTCCCCACAAACAAGCAGAGATCCACAATCAGCTATCACACACGCCTATTGTCATACAGGCCTATTAATAGGCGCACTCTCCACACCATTCAAACGGGCCTTCGCATCTTAATGAAGAACCCTTCACCTAATCCCTTGTTAAACCTCAACCTTATTCCTTTAGAAATAAGGTTGATAATCTCGTAGATTTAGGAGGGGGATCATGCGCGACTCTAGAATCGTAATGAAACTTCTTTTGTTGTGTTGTCCCGCGTGAGTGCTGATATCGTTTACGTATAAAGGAACGTTTTACCTTTGAGGTTGACCAAGCTGAAGGGTCTTAATCTGGTGTTCGTAAATTAGAGAACACAATGCCTTTGAAGGCCGTACAAATAGATTGGGGCTGTTGGAACTAGTGAGGAATTCATTTTGTTTGTTTACATTTATTTTACTTCTAACCAGTAGCCCACACTCTATTCGGGAACTAAGTTTTGATATTAGTTCCAATTTTAGCCAATAGATAGCGTTGGATGACGAATACATCTCGCAAGTTTTTCGTCTTTTCGGTACCTGTCGCATACAAAGAAAAGAGACACACGCGTACAGCAAAAACTCAAGATGTAACATTTCTGTCATACTGTTCTATCAGAGATGATTACCATGGTTAAGTGGTCTAGTAACGTCTACATCTTTCTACTAGCTCTTTGTATGTCAGACGGATTTCGCAACAATCAATCTAAGTTTCAGCTGAAACTCAGTCCTGAAACTCTTGAAACAAAGTTTGGGAACGATTAGTTTACTTCTTCAATTGGTTTTGGTGGAGTGGTACGATAATAGTACTATTTGATGCTGGGGATGCCGCTCAAGACGCTCAAGGGATAGCTAATAAGTTATCAGCATAAATTATAGTGATCCAATCGTTTCGTGACGGTTTTCTCCAGGCCCTCTGAGTCTCATCTATCTCGTAACCTTTCCACTGTATCTTCAACAAGCCCAATATTCGTTCCTCTAACTTTAAATCCTCTTGGACATTCCAAAAGAAACTCTTAAGTGGGTTACCTCGGGCCATGTCGACGTCCACACTAGGACACACAGACAGAAGGAAACAAACGCGTCCGAGTTTTAATTGGTTTACTCTGTCCGCGATGGCGCAACTAGCACCAAGTTGCGCCACTTAGCAAGAAGGGACAAAGTGCGAGAGATTAATGAACTTGGTTGAGAATTGTGGCCGGTGCTGCCGCCAAGGTTACGTGTATGTTTGTGGAAACACTTTTCTAAGATTCATTGAACTAGCACAGGTTAGAATCCGAGCTGCATGCTTTGGATCTTTCAAATCTGTGTGCGTACCGACTACCCCGCGAGCGAAATATTTTCTAGATGGCGTACTATACAACTGAGGTTCATCTCATATGAGATGTCAAAAGTCACTAAACAAATGACGTTGAAGTTGGACCTCTGTCTAAATCTACATCATCTAGTGGCATTGTCCACACGCTTTAGCCCCCATTTGAAGGTTATTGATGATGAAACCCTTGCAAGTTTTTAATGATTCTGAATGTATGTATAACCTAAATCCAGTGAGTCTGTTTCACCTGCAAGGGCGAAGGTAAGACTTTAGTCGCTTCATTGTAAATACCTTGCAAAACTGGATGATTCAAGCGTAGCAGGATCCGAAGCATCGGTCTTGACATACAGCCAATGAAACGCTGAGATAATGGCCATTTGTAAGGAATAGCCAAATATAAAATCCGTTATTCCCAATTGATTTATAAAGTTGTCAGAAAAATATCTTAAGTGCTTCGAAGTCCTAAAAAACCCATAAAACAGTTCCATAGTAAACCGTCGGACAGTTAAGCGAAATCATTTCCAAGTTCGCTTTACTGCCATAAGCTGGATGTTTTATTTCCATAAAACTTGGACTGACAGACGTTCAGATAACGCCCTTTTATGTTTATATTTTATTGCCGATTTTTTATGTTCATTACTTGTGGAGAGGAAATTTCGGGAGTGCCTCTTGTGATAGTATGGCTTGAGAAACGTGGATCTTACGAGGAGGAATAAATAATGTTTTAACTAAAAAAATAATAAACCAGGCAATATTAGGACTTCGATGTATACTTACTTACTCCACTGGCTCAGTAACCCGTACCCAGACTTGGCCTCTAAGTAATTGACAAACAAGAGAACACCGCTTTGGTCGATACTGCACTACTCGTTGCCACTCACTAGCCTGAAATTCTCGCAGATCATTTTAGACGACGTCTTTCCAGCGATACCTAGGTCAAACAGGGCGTAGGCCCATCGGTCAGCTCGGGTATGCTTTCTACACGAGGCAATCCTCTTCCAGTCTCTCATGGCCAAGCCAGCGACGGTGCGCCTTGGTCTCGCCGATGATGTTAAGTGTGTCCTTTATCTTCTCTATTGTCGTATAATAGACACGACACGGCTTTGGTGGTTAATTTTATCCAGTCTGAATGTCCTAGGAGCTAGGAGAAGCTCCAGAGATCATGCTTCTTTTTAGTGGTCTCCTTCTTTTCTAAGAGTTGATAGTTTCATGGCCCTAATAACCGGATACCATCTAGAAATTTAAAATGTCAACTCAGCCAAACTTATGTTACTGGATATCTTTACTTAGACGGTCCTAATTCACATCATCAATAAATAAACCCGCGAACATCCAGTTATGAGTCATGCCTGTTCCCACTACTCCCTAAGGAAATATTACCCGCGTTCGAGAGGAAGCACTGATTCAAAGTCCACTTGATTTACTCGAGAATTCTATGAAAGGATGCTTTTAAATTGTTGCTGGAAACTGTATATCAATCAATTAGGGGGTAGGGTTGCCAAGCAGAGAAAGTTGTAGCTTAACTCACTCAAAGTGCAGGATCTTTGCTTGTTTTTCTCTTTGAAATAACATTTTGAAAACAAATATTTAAATGTTACATGTTAGTCGTTCTTAATGCTTTTAAGCCAGAGGTAATAAAAAGTTCAAATAGCTACAGCTTTTTGACTGGAAAATCTACAGAAAAGGCTTTCAAATCAAAAAGTGTTTTTCGAGTAGATTAAAAAGACGAATGATACACAATTTGTTGAAATTGTAAACCGTAGTCTACCTGTCGCAATAGGTAGATACGAGTATGTACATTATTGCACAAAGGTTGGTCCAACAATTTTCTTTCGTAGGTTCCTAAACTTCCTACTGTCAAGACGTATTCATGATTCGTGGTTGTCTGAATGTATGCTAAATTTCAATTAATTTTTCTTGATAAAATCTAGAATTTGAATAATCGCCCTCACTGTCGAGTGCCCGAAAATAGACCCCCATATCTGTCTATATTTTTATTTGGTTGTTTTGCGTTATCTAGATTCGCTGTTTATCTTCTGTAGCTATAGAATGGCAGTTCTCAATGCAACCAGAACGTTTTAAAACGGGATACATCGCCGGGAATATTTGTGCCCGGGTAAAGCGGGAAAGAGAAACTGATGCTAGATTCATCCAGATTTTTATACGGTTTCTTTGTTTAGATTCGCGGGAGGTACAAATTCCGACCGCAAGCACGTTTCGGAGATTTTCAAATCGTAGACATCCACTTAATTGCTGTATAGTGATTCTTAATGTATCCATGATTGGTTTAGGTATCCAGTTCATAGGCTGCAAAGGTCAGGCGTCCGTCTCATTATGTTTACCAAACTGCCCAAATCTTGGAACCTGATACAAACGTACTCCCGTCACCGAAGCGACATCTTTGGACGCCGAGAAAACGTTGAAACGAGATAACCAAATCCTGGACCATAGCCCTAGCGAGAGGTTTGAATGCGGAATGAGATGATGATGATTGCGAGAAAAGTACAAATAATCCGATCATCTGAAATGAACAAATCAACGCAGCTTCACAACATCCATTTTTATACCCCAACAAAGCCGTTAACTGCCCCAATTATATTTGAAATCGAAGCGATTTACTCTATTAAGTCAACATTGGTTAAAGCGCGCTTTGCCCGCGGACCGGGCCATTCGCGAAATATGCAAATGCTGTTACAATATTGATTTTCGTCCACATCCGACCGCTGCATCGGTGAAAGGCAATAATGGAGCATTTTTGCACATTATTAAGCATTTAGTGGGAATATAATGGAGTGGAAATTATCAGTATTAAAAATAGTGACCATATTTCAACATTTCAGCCCTCCCGTAACATATGAGAATACTCCTATCGCATCTATTCCTGTTCAGAAATTCTCAGTGTCATCCCGAAGTCTGGAAGTTGGCGGTCTTGTACCCCCGTGCCTCGAAAAGCACGATAAGACGTAGGTCCTGCGCCCAATCTCTCTTCGGTCGTGTCACACTGGTGTCCCATCGAATTAAGAGGGTAAGGGAATAGAGAGTGCACCTATGATTGCGAACATACTTGAGCTCTATAATACATATAAGATTGGCCGCCGTAGCCGAATAGCTGGTTGGAGGAATTTTATTTTATGAGTGTAAAACATGATCTATTTGGATCAGTTCCCCTGATAAGCGGACTTCCTATATCCTGGACCATTAGTACCCCGGACTCTGAAGTGACTGCTTTGGTCGCAGCCGGGAATAACTCGCTAGAATGATAATGACATTTCTTTTATTTGACAGCCAAAAATGTACACTAGAAAGGACTTTTATATTAGAACCGATTTAGTTGAGCGTAGGGCTGCCTCGTCGCTGAGCCGTCGCAAAGCTGCCTGTATTGAATTAAACCGGATTTATCGCTGCAATAAAGCTGGCTGCGAATTACTGCCACTATCATTACAAGGTGACAAGCGACTAATGGTTGGAAGATAGTCTGGTGTAGGGGTGGCTTTAACGTGTTTTTACATCGTGCCATACGCCGATTCGGTTAATCCTCTACATTAGTGTTTTTTTATAGTGACACAGTATGGCTCGCCTTAACCTGGTGGTATGCTACAGATGCTTCTTCTTGCTTCCTTCGTCTTACAATAGGAATATTGTAAGACATAAGAAACGTTCGCCACGGCAACGAGTTCCTCACCTTTCCGCCATAGTGCCACGCGCTTCCACGCGCTGTAAAATCAGAAAGGGTAAAATCATACAAACACGACGTGTGAAGGTTTTTTTTTTGACATATTATGTATTAACCGTGGGAGAGCCATGTGCCAGCTAGACCGGAGTGATACCACGGCCTCACAGAAGATCGGCGTGAAGCAGCGCCTGCGCTGTTTCATCGAGTGAGTGAGGGTACCGGAGGCCCAATTGGGGGAAAGGGCATTAAAGGTTTGCAGCGCAATTGTGTCTCTTCTGGTGTTGCAGGTGTCTATGGGCGGCAGCAATCGCTCACCATTAGGTGATCTGTCTGTTTGTCTGTCACCTCTCAAAAAAAAAAACAAAATAGGTAACGTAGGCAACCCTAGATCAATAGCCAACATTCAGTTTGCTTTTATTAGGAGTGGAATTACATTTTAGCACCTTCATTAAGTCACAGATGTGGATGACTGGAACTATTGTACCTGTCTGTTGTTTACACTAATGTGTACATACACACTATACTTGTGTAAGGCTACAGTGTATTTACAGTTAATAGATTACTGTGAAAAGTTAGTTTTGGCCGGTGGTGGTTAGCAGCGCACGTGTAACTCCACTGGTGTTGCAAGTGTCCATGGGCGGCGGCAATTGCTTACCATCAGGTGATCCGCCTGCTCGTTTGCTACTTGTTTGTTGTGAACTACCTCGCTCGCCATAACAAAAAAACGCAATGTTTAGTTGACATCGCGGCAACTAGCAAGACTGAAAAGTAGCTACTAGGTGTCGTCAACAAAGGCGAGCTATGTTACTGGTGTACGAGTTGTCATGCTTAGTACACCATCTACTTGCAGTAGGTATCCATAACTCATGGAAAAACCTTAGTTTGGGACCTGGATAGTACAAGTAATTTATGTGACCGCCTTACTGTATGTTTTTATCGCTGTTGTTTCACTCATGTATTCTATTTTTGTGCAATAAAGAATATCTATCTATGTGTCGCTAAAATATAAGTTAAGATTTACTCCTTTCTAAAAGCCCGGCAACGCATCAGCGACCCCACTGATCTCGCAAATGTTCATGGGTAGCGATGATTACTTACCAACAGGTGATCCGCTTGCTCGTTTGTAGGCTCTATTATAAAAAAAAAGTCACGTGAATGATGATGCTTGTACATTATCTAGAATAATTATTTATTCAGGCACAATATCGTATTAATTTCAAAATTTGCATACAATATCAAACCCAAGATATTCAATATCGCTTAACACATACAATGCGAAGTGTTTAAGATCACGTCGCGCATGTTATACCGAGGGTCGAACCCACGACCCTCCTCAAGCGCCGTCCGCGGCAAAAAGTTCTATTCAATCCGAACTGGCGAGAAATTGATATGAAATGGACGTGAGCGTTTTGCTCAACGAGATTGCGGGTGGTTTTTATGCTAACTAGTGAGGATTTTGCCGAGGTCTGCAGGGATATAAACTAGTTACTGGCTGAGATTTGTACGGTGAATCTTAGCTTTATGCTTGGGGGAATAAGTTATCGGATCATCTTTTTTTGACTTAGTCCCGCTGCTGAGCAAAGGCCTGCCGAATGCCGCCATTGCACTCTGTTTGTAGCGGTGGTTTGCCAATTGTTGGAGAGGTCCAATTCATCACGCCATCTTTTTTTGGACCTGCCTCTTAGACGACGTCCTGTTGGCTGCCAATGCGTAATGATTTGGTGCACCTCTTGGAGCTTACAATACAATACAATATGCCTCACAGAAAACCGGCGTGAAGCAGCCCTGTGCTGTGTTTCGCCGAGTTGAGTGAGGTGTACCGGAGGGCCCAATTGGGGGGGGACAGGGATAACGGTTAGCAGGCGCACTTGTAACTTCCACTGGTGTTGCAAGGGTCATGGGCGGCCGGCAATTGATTACCATCAGGTGATCCCGCCTGCTCGCCTGCTACCTATCACATAAAAAAAATCTATATATATACATTCCTCTATACATGATCTAAAAAAAAAGTCCGCGAACGGCATATGTCTATCGTTTAAGGTTTAGGTCACCATGACGTTTTTATAGGTACCAAATTTGGTCGAAATAATTTGTTTAAGTTGTATTCAAGCATATAATATTAAGGGGTTGTAAGGGTTTAAACAGGGGGTAAAAAGTTACTTTTCCACGCGGACGAAGGTCGCGGGGGCGGCCGCTAGTACGGAGATACGGAGCTAGACAGACTAACCTACAATATCTATAATGGTTCCGTTTTTTGCTATTAAAGCTACGGCACCCTAAAGGTGCAAGGCATGCAAGGTTTTTCTGTTTCCTAACCAAACAATATGTGTTTGATCTATAGGATATGAAGTTTATTGCAATTCCAAAGCTAATACTGTAAATTAATATATCAACATTTCAACGTATTTAACAGCTCATGTCGCGTGGAAAACAATAGCAATTATCTGCTATTGCCTGATATGCGCTGTTTATAATAATTAAGCAATAACGCATTTTGCGACAGGGATGGTTTAACTGATACGTTTAATTGACAGTCGATGAAAATTAATTAGTATTATGAAATGTACAACACGTCCCGCGGTTTCACCAGTGTTAGAAAGAGAGAAAGAGTAGCCTATATCACTCTCCATCTCTTTAACTATCTCCAGTTAAAATCACGTTAATTTGTCGCTCTGTTTTTCCGTGACGACGGACGGACGGATGGATGGGCAGACAGACACATACATTTTCCTAAAGCTATGCTACTAAAGAGAAGACTATAATGAGACTTATAGGTAATTTGAAAAATCAAAATTAAACACTTGCGCGATATATTCGACTGCCAGCGCCATCTATTGGTCAAGTAAAAAATTTAATCCTCAGAGAGTCGCAGAGTATGGGTACCTAATATAGTAATGTTTTACTTATTGTTTGTGTTGAAATGAGAAGGATTGCACCACCCTCCCCTATTCTATCTAATGTACTTTACTCAATGTCTCAGTTGTCTGGTAGGGATCGCTCCCAGCGATAAATTGTACACTGAATATCTGTATCCCTAGTTATTAAGTTTTGTTATGCCATAAAGAGTATTTATCCATGGATATAGAGCTGGCAACACAGCTGACGTATCCAAATACTATAAATCCCCCCACAGCATAGTGAAGTAGATTCTGGTTTGGCAACGATCAGGATCACGCGTAGATCCATCAAGTATCACGGGCGCTGGCAACGCGTCAGCCACAAGTGCCCACCAGAGTGGTAGCTAGCTGGATTTATGACTGGACGCAGCTGGTTTGACAATCTCACTGATGATTTAGTTAGGGATAATGTTACTCATTTGTCGGTACTCCCCGGGGATATTCAGATCAGGGCCTCTTCCCTTATAAGTAAATCTAGCCGTAAGTCTAGCGTAAAAAACTATGATCCCAAAAGTTGGGAACGTTTACATGTCTATAACTATACGTCTCCTACCAACCATTCTGAACAACATTTGTTTTACGAATTCTGAAAATTAGTCGACAAATTTTTCTACTCCACTCCCATACAAAAAATTAACGAGTCAAGTGACCGACTATAAATGAAGAGTCGAAATTATGTTATGAAAATATCTAAAAGTCATAGAGCAAATGTTGTTCAGAATGATTAGCAGAAGACGTGGTTAAAGGGATGTAAATTTCACAGATACACGCTGTATAGAAAAAAAACCTTTATTTATATCAATCTTCCTGAATTGAAAATCTGTCTGGATAATTCTCTAAAGATTTTTAATTTAGCTCAGCTAATTCTTGCCCCGTTACATTATGCAAATGGCTACGTGTCGTCTGCTGAAACCGGAATATTCACAAAGTTTAGGTATGTCGCGTTTAATTAAATAGCATGTTTGATAGTCGACACATCTGCTTCAATTAACGTATCATTAAGTACTCCCATGTCACATGTAAATGGAGTGTCATATTTCGATAAAAATGATTAAGTGATTTGTTTTTCAATTTTCTTGTGGAAGTCGTAATAACGGTAAAATCGACAAATAAGCACTAACAAGTATACACACATGGTGTATCTGTAAGTTCTACATCCCTAAGCCACGTATTCTACTAACTATTTAATTCTAAGCAAAATTTTTGTTCAACGACTTTCTGAAATTCATAGAAAAATTCGGTTCCCCATACAAAATGATTTGGTGTCACGCGTGACCGACTTTGTATGAAAAGTAGATTTTTTTTAATGCGAATTTTTGATAGTTATAGATATGTTGTTGTTCATAATGATTGTTGTGGTTAAAGGGATGTAAATGTTCACAGATACACCCTGCGTTTTGCGCGTCTCCACGTTATCTCCATTATATGAGACTTTTGTTACTAACACATTATGGCAAGAGCAAATGAAGACATTAAGTATTAAAATGGTGACGTAAATTGCATAAAAGATCATGTGGCGTAATTCAGAAAATATGGCATGAGAGAAAGTTCTTCTAATATTTATAAACTCCTCAAACATTGCACGAAAACTCGAAGGAAACAATGATGCATAAGTAATGTCTCCAACTTTAAAAGATTAGCCCCGAAACGTAAAAGTCTTGCAAATGCAAACGTTGAACACAAACTTACAGTAGATAAACTCCAAATTCTTCTAGAAACAATTCAAAGAAACGTTCTTCCATCTTCTTCGAGAACTGCTCCAGTTAACACCATAGCAAAGTGATACCTTGTAATAAACCGGGCATCTACATCGACCAGTAAAAACCTCGTAAAATCCTTGCAATCGCAATAAAATTAGTATAGTTACACCCCCTCCCCCCTACTGGTCCTATTTACATTTTTATGAGAGTGCAGCGCGGCACCGATCTAAATTAAACCCGCGATGGACTTTGACCAGGGCTGCTAGAGGACAATAATAATTTACTATACCACTTTTTTACAAGTACAATTTAAGATGATAAGAAGTTCAACAAATCCCATAGTTGCCCGTGCTATAGAGAAGAAGCATCTCTATATTATGCATGACACATTCTTAAAGGAGGTGATTGTAGCCTGAATCATGCTACGCACTAGTGATTAGTCGGGTGATACGGGTGAGCTGCAAGAGGTTTGGTGATTATGTTCTTGGGTAGCTAGCAAGTGATGGGGAGCCCCAATATATTCCGACCAACCTCGCGTTGGCCGGATATTTGCATAGTATACGGATTGATATCTAATCTGCCCATGCACCCCGTGTCCGCAAGACCGCAAAGTAGTTATGATGCCATTGATATTTTCGTATGCTTTCAATTCGACTTCTTAGTAGGCTCTTCAACCATTCAGTACCTAACACAAGAACCCATGATCTATTTACGCTCGTACGAGTATGTTCCTCTGCAGGTCAAAGGCCTCACGTAAGTCGTAATGACCAGCAATTCTACTTGCAAGCTAATAATATGTCTCTGTCGTCATCACCATTACCTTTGATGCGTTTGGCTTGTGCAATGTGCTCGCAGTTATTATAATTTCATACCAATTCTTCAAAATATCTCCGATGTTTATGTGGTGTATGCTTTTCATTATGAAAGGTGAAGAAAATAATCTAATGCTTCATTGAAAACTATAATTTAATTGCAATATTTGGACTTCATTTAGTCTATCTAATCACACGTAGTAATCTTACTAATAACAAGACTAAAATAAGTTGGTAGCTCATTCCATTTCATCTAATTATGCTCGTTTAAGATGTCTGGTGTACCACAAGGGTCTTATAGAGACCACTATTATTAAATATAACCGGAATGTATATTTTGTAGCTGCCATCCCTATGATATGCGGTATAAAGTAAAAAGTTTACAAAGATAAACTAATTAAGTTAGTGTGACCGTCGCGTCGACATACAGACATGGTTTTTCAAACAACGCTTTTTTGGGCTGCAGGGAAAATACATGTGAAACGAGCCCCTTGATGACCCATCTGTATGATAATGCGGATTCAAAGGGACATAAACTTTTAGGAGGCGTCTAGAATTCAAAATATAATATTTGGCTCATTGCTGGTAAGAGACCAGAGAAAAGTAGTATTAAAGGGCTATTCTTCATTCTATCTAAGAATTGAGTTCTTTCTTTAGCAACCTGAATTTTGTCTGATGATCAAACCTAGCATTAATTTACGGTTTAAGACATTTATTTCTTAAAAACTATATGTTTTTCAGTTACAGGGAAATACAAAATGTTGCTTTAAAATAAATTAACATACTGAAAACTCAGTACGCGCGGCCACTCCGAACTTTCCAAACAAAACGTAGCGTACACATATCGTAAACATAATTAAAATCTACAGCACAAACGTCAGAAAGAATAGTATCGTAACGTGAGTATCCACAGATTAAACAAATAACGTATTCAATAAATTTTTGAAGAAAATCATACGATCAACGTATCGTACGTCGTCATAGGTACTTCTCGCTGAGTACTTGCGTAATCGTAACGTAGGCACGATACGTTAACGTTATAAATTCTTTAAAATTTTCGTGTTTGCCCCTCTTGTTCGTTATGGCTATCAGAGTAAGATATATCTGAATTAAAACTACCTCCAACATATCTTTTATAGACAATATCAGACGATAATCCCAGTACAACTAGATTCTAACTGAACTAGTAACTAACTACATTGTTTGCTAAACTAATTTTATATCTAGATGGCATTCTATCCCGCTTTGATCCATTTATCTCGGAAAGAACTGCGGCGATCAGTCTCTAAGTGGCGTTGGATAGGATAGAATAGGACGGCAAATCTAATTCCCTTGCGGAATAGTTAAATGGTTAATGCTAGAATGTCAGACTGCTAGAAAATTCTCTCGACTTTTTTGTAGTTACTTTTAGTTTACAATTCCAAAGTTCTTTCTGGGAAGTTTCCGCAATCTTGAACTTTGACAAAATCGATGTGAATAAGTGAACGGAATGAAGATTCAAGACTGGGATAGCACGGTTAGAGGTTAGCGCAATCACATCATAGATTTTAGTATACCTTTCTTTCATCTTTGCATGTAATTCCCTAGCGCGTCCAAAACTATGTAACTATGTTTCAGTTGGTCTGATTCCCCTGGTAAAGGATTGCGAAGGTCAGACGGTTGTCGCTTCATTGTAATTACCAGACTCCCTAAAAACTGAATCATGTTCTAAGCGTACCCCGAGCTCCTAAGTTTCAGCTTTGGACACAACGAGTATTAAACAAAGATGAGGTATGATAGTGTTGTGAAGTTTAGCTGGAGTGATCACCACGACCACTCTGTCAGTAATGAGACGACATATGCAGGTTCGGTTCTCGGGCCAGTCTTAATAAATTTCAGGAGGGTGACATTTATCCGAGTTTTCGTACGAGTTTTATTTTGCTTATTTCTGGCTTCACTTGTACAAGTTTCCATAACATGTTTGTCATCTGGCCACTAGCCAGGACAGTAGCTACTGACTTAAGATAAGTTTGCACACTACCTTTAGTATATCTATATTCTATATTATAACTTAGTAAGAGGTTAAACTCTTAAGGGGTCTTAGGTTGGAAATTGCAAACCGAAATTCCCAGCGCCATCTCTTGGTATAGGTTAAAACTAATATCCCGAAACAAAGCGAGGGCGGGCCACTAGTTAAAATTATGAAAACTTTGCTATTTGATTCAACAATTTTGTTTAAACATGCACTTTTTGGTCGCATTCTGAGCCTTTGAACGGATTCACAATAGGAATACCGTGTTTCAAACTTTTCCTTCGCATTTAGAGTTCTGCTGTCTGTAGGAAAAATCGGCACTTAGTGCGAAATTATTCAAATTTCACTTGCTTCTATTTTAATGTCTCTGCTGCGATCGTATCCGGAATGCGGTGTTCTGGCAGAGAACTAAAGTCATAGACATAGCTCAGAGGATTAGCAAGCTAAAGTGGTAGTGGGCTGACCATATCAGCCGCCGAACTCATAACTACTGGGGTACACGAGTTCTGGAGTGGAGACCACATCCCGGTACACGTAATGTAGGACGCCCTCAAGCTAGATGGAGTGACGAACTCCGCAAGATGGCTGGCAAGTATGAAAAAAATTATCGGAATGGCGAACATTAGAAGGACTATGCCCAGCAATGGACTGCATCAAGCTGATGATGCTAATTTAATATTTGCATTCATGATAACATAAGTACATCAGGCTAGTCAATAATGACTGCGGAAGCATTTAGACGTTATGCAGTATTTCTGCTATCACACTGATGGTACACATTACATGAAAACCATGGAACATGTCAGAGTATCGTGCCGGCCATGCCTCATGCAATTACTGGAGGATAATTACAGCACTCCAAGTGATTACACACTCATGTCCCGTGCAGTGTCATGGTACGCCATCGAATGCAACTGCGACATGCGACGGTGTGTGGGATATTCTAATCTATACTAGTTATTGTATTTATCTATATAGACTACTTCATCTACACTGTAGACATCGACAAATCTTATATACAGAGTGAAAAATTTAAACACTAGCGCGATTCAATTGACATCTCCAGCCCCATCTGTTGGTAACATCTGTAGATGTTTAGTGGTGAGACCTCCTTGGCTAATTCTACATATTAATGCAATCCGATCCCAATTTTAGTTGTTTATAATATTCGTAGATGATATGTTCTAGACACGCGGCTGATGCAACGTGAAAGATGCAATTTTAGCGTAGTTAACTTTTCTACTTGAAATTTAGCAAACTACTACTTAATGTAATGAGCAAGTAATTTGACCAAAATTGACGTTTGTGCTTGGTGTCGATCGAGCATTTTGAGGCCGGATGCGTTCGCCCGTCTTAGTGCACGATTTGTTTAATCTGAGGTGTATTATAATACGGAACTCCTCTCTCAAACTTAACTCGCACTACCTATTTCTGTCGCACGCGGTGTAGCTCTTCCCTCACAAGTTGCGCGCAGTTCCGAGTATGCGCGTTTTTTTTCTTTCTTTCTTTCTTTCTTCAAAGCCTTGTCTCTGACGTTTGAGCTGAAACTTTGTCCGTTCAGCTTCAATCTTGTTGTTATTGGTTTTAAAGTTGGCTTTATAGGCTATTACATTAAAGTACGGAGTAAAGATCTGTTGCTTTGTAGATGCTTGTCTTATATTTTTGTTAACGGGTGTTAATATTGTGCCCGAATCGCCCATTCCATTGGATATGTTTATTAACGGAACCTGGTACGTTAAATAGCTCTTTGGTTATAGATGACTGGTGATGACTCGTGTTGCATGTGTCCATGGGCGACGGCAATTGCTTACCATCAGGTGATCCGCCTGCTCGTCTGCTACCTATCACATAAAAAAAAATAGAACATCGGGCACCATTTTGGAGCCTCTTAGATTTAGATTGTTCTATGCTCGTAATAGATTAGAATAAATTATCTTGTGATAAGATTTCAACAAATCAGTATTTCACGTCGTAACGCCCAGACAGCAGACACAATGAAAAATCAATTGTTTTATGCCTTTTAAAAGGCATATGGGCCGTTACGACCGTTAAACATATCTGTGTGTTCGGTTTAGTCTTGAATTCCTGATTGACTGCATAAACATTGATATTAGCTGAAATCGGTAAAAAAGACTACAATTGTATTTTCAAATGTTAACAGCGAACCTGAAAAGTAAATCTTCAGTAAAGTCTTATTACTCGTGAGACAAATTAGCAGACTGTTCAAAGTCGTAAGTGAATACGACAGACTCAGCTGTGCCCAACTAATCGTGTTATCGTTTTGTTGCAGGTATGTCGCATTTGGACCCTTCTGGGAATTAATATGGAGGTAATGTTGCTGAGACGCATGGAAAACAGTTGCCGTTTTAAGTAAGTTATTGCGGTATTAAGTAAGTAACATTATTTGCTAATGAATACAATAATGCTCACATATACGTGTGCGCTCTTGTATGTCATGTATTTTCTTATGGGATGCTATTTACAATTCTTTGTGGTAATTCAGTTTTTTTTTTAATATTGATTGGTTAACGCTTGACCACAATCGCACCTGATGGAAAGCGACGATGAGGTCATAGGATATTAATTATCATCCGCGCTGTCTGTTGTTTAGAATGCTGGCATTCTTTACATTTCCTAGGTATTGTAAGAATGCCTGCATTATACACATTGTCCTAATTATAACATATAGATATCCGGGAAAGAAAGTGATGCTGTTCGGGTGTTATTATGTCAAAATGAATAAAAGTCTTTGATAAACTTGATACTTTCAATTTCATTCATTATAAGATATTTCAAAAAACCGATTTAAACAGTGTTATGTCAAATTAAACAAAAAAGACAAATTCGAATGATTGGATAATTTGACTTGTATACTTATCTGAGCCAATTAGAAAGTCTAAAGATCAATTCCTTTGATTTGCGTTCAAAGTTCTCTTAATATTAACCAGTTCGCGTCGCTTTCAGGATTTCAGGAATGTCGTGAATTATTTAGGCACCTGAAGTGCTCTCACGTCGACAAAGAATGGAATCCATCAGCAAAGAGTAACGAAGGGGAATATGAATATAAGGAATATTTTAACGCTAAAGACGTAAGGCAGTTGACAGACAAAAATCACAACCAAATCTTCATCCCCGTCCTTTTCTCGTCTGCTGTGCGTCTTTTTCGTTTTAATGCAAAAAATATTTTCGTGTTACTGATGGTTTCGTTGTAGGCCCTCTATTCCTGTATTAAAAAAATCGTTTTAAAAATAACCTGCAATCAAGTGGCATGAAATTAGTTTCATTTGTAATTTCGTTTTAAATACGGCGAGATTAAATCGCTGCATGCCGTACGGCTAATGCCCGAATATTTAGCGCCCCCTGGCGGCTTACGGCAAATTATTTGCTTATTAATTACAGCCAGGATTCCGACTAAGCCTACTGTCAAATGGCAATTATTGTCTTTCTTTGGATTATTCCCATTTATTCCCTCGAAGATTAAGGGATGACAGTTATCAAGCGATGGAGGTGACGTTTCGATTAAAAGGATATTAATACTGACATACCTTAAAGCCGAGTAGATAATGCCGGCTCGCCATTTTGTTGGATTTTTTTGAAACGAATACCTAGTAGCAGAAACGATGTTTAAGGCTTATAAGTAAAGGTCGGATTAGGTAATGCGTCGTCAAACATAACATTAGTATATACGCCTCGGGGAATTAAAAAAGAGAACAAGTACATACTTTAGTAAAAAGTAAAACATTATAATTAGTATGAACAATTTTTATCGAAATTGTAAGCAATTTGGAAGCGCCGCGGCATGTCCAAGATCAAGATTTCGTTAAAAATGCTTAAGTGTGCATTTGATCACTGTGTCTAAGCGACTTTAAACTCTAATGAATAGGTAGATAAGGAGTCCAGATATACGAACATGTGTTCATTACTGTTCATTCATTATTTTCATTCTGTCTAATGTTCCGTATATAGCTCTACATTAGATCTTCTTTAATATTAAAATCTCATTCATAAACTCCTCTCCGAAGTCTAAAAACTTAAAATAACAAAATCATTATATTAACCCAGAAAATATGCAAATTCGCCGTCTCTAAATAATTTACCGGATGTGGTGACCTTTTAGATTTAATCGAAATGAATATCGCCCACGAACGAATCCTTTCACCGTTAAATTTATGCCTTAAGTATAATTAATTATATTTGAAAGGCAAAACAAAATCACTTAAACAATCAAAGTGACGTGTTTTCTAAAAATATTCAAGGAATTTTGAGTCGTTCTAGCAAAACAAATAACTAAGCTCAATATGGTCATATTTGTACATACACGAGATTATGTATAGCTAATATGTTGACCATAAGTCGCTATTTTGTACAACGACAAAGCTTAAAGGTAAACCACATAGTGAAATATTTGCGCGATGTAATCGACGTGCAGCTCCATCTATTGGCACAACATGAAACATCTCCCGAAACCAAGTGAAGGCTTGCCACTTCTCATGCACGAAACATATAGATTTTCGCCTTTTTTTAACTAAATACCTACACATTTTTTTTTAATTTTACATGGTTCTAAACCCGCTAAAGTATTTAGATTATTTATAAAGGGAGCATTCTGGAAAGATCTATTTTGAAACCTGTAACCAGAGTTAGAAAATGTTGATGCCCTGATTAACTTAATGAAATTCAGTCGTATTTCAGCTGCTCGTGTGTTTTCAGGACGGACGGGGCGCATGAAGTCTCGCATACCCAAGCAATTCCTAAAAAAAATCAAATTCAAAGGTACGTCCGTAGCAGGGGTAGACCTGTGTGCTCTCACGTAGTTTGGATCTTGATTCATTTCGATTCTGTTTTCATGTATGACTTTTTCGTATAAACGTATTTTTGGGACTGCACATTTTTTTACTATCTACGGTATGATTTTTATGTATTTGTTTTAATAATTATGTCTCTTTGCTGTTCTTCTAAATCAGTAAAAAAGGCATGTAACTTAATACATGCCTTTTTACTTGTTTTATTTGTCGTCTCGTTTTAGTCTTTTTTGTTTTCTTTTACTTCTTCATTTTATCTATTGTGTGTGTTGGCCGTATTATTATTATGGTTTCAAATTATTGGCCGTATTATTATTATGGTTTCAAATTATTGGCCGTATTATTATTATGGTTTCAAATTATTGGCCGTATTATTATTATGGTTTCAAATTATTGGCCGTATTATTATTATGGTTTCAAATTATTGGCCGTATTATTATTATGGTTTCAAATTATTGGCCGTATTATTATTATGGTTTCAAATTATTGGCCGTATTATTATTATGGTTTCAAATTATTGGCCGTATTATTATTATGGTTTCAAATTATTGGCCGTATTATTATTATGGTTTCAAATTATTGGCCGTATTATTATTATGGTTTCAAATTATTGGCCGTATTATTATTATGGTTTCAAATTATTGGCCGTATTATTATTATGGTTTCAAATTATTGGCCGTATTATTATTATGGTTTCAAATTATTGGCCGTATTATTATTATGGTTTCAAATTATTGGCCGTATTATTATTATGGTTTCAAATTATTGGCCGTATTATTATTATGGTTTCAAATTATTGGCCGTATTATTATTATGGTTTCAAATTATTGGCCGTATTATTATTATGGTTTCAAATTATTGGCCGTATTATTATTATGGTTTCAAATTATTGGCCGTATATAGCTCTAACATTAGATTTTCTTTAATATTAAAATCTCATTCATAAACTCCTCTCCGAAGTCTAAAAACTTAAAATAACAAAATCATTATATTAACCAGAAAATATGCAAATTCGCCGTTCTATAATAATTTACCGGAGTATGTGACCTTTTAGATTTAATCGAAATGAATATCGCCCACGAACGAATCCTTTCACCGTTAAATTTATGCCTTAAGTATAATTAATTATATTTGAAAGGCAAAACAAAATTACTTAAACAATCAAAGTGACGTGTTTTCTAAACATATTTCAAGGAATTTTGAGTCGTTCTAGCGCAACAAATAACTAATCTTATTGTCGTCACATTTCTACAAACTGGAGATATATATTATAAAGACCTTATATAGTAACAATGAGTTACTATTTGGGACAACGACACACGCTTATAGTTAAACCAACTAGCGAAATATTTGCGCGATGTGATCGACGCCCAGTACCATCTATTGGCACAACATGAAAAAATCTCCCGAAACCAAGTGAAGGCTTGCCACTTCTCAAGCACGAAACTTATAGATTTTCGCCTTTTTTAACTAAATACCTACACATTTTTTTAAAAAATTTACATGGTTCTAAACCCGCTAAAGTATTTAGAGATTATTTATAAAGGGAGCATTCTGGAAAGATTTATTTTGAAACCTGTAACCAGAGTTAGAAAATGTTGCTGCCCCTGATTAACTTAATGAAATTCAGTCGTATTTCAGCTTGCTCGTGTGTTTTCCAGGACGGACGGGGCGCATGAAGTCTCGCATACCCAAGCAATTCCTAAAAAAATCAAATTCAAAGGTACGTCCGTAGCAGGGGTAGACCTGTGTGCTCTCACGTAGTTTGGATCTTGATTCATTTCGATTCTGTTTTCATGTATGACTTTTTCGTATAAACGTATTTTTGGGACTGCACATTTTTTACTATCTACGGTATGATTTTTATGTATTTGTTTTAATAATTATGTCTCTTTGCTGTTCTTCTAAATCAGTAAAAAGGCATGTAACTTAATATATGCCTTTTTTACTTGTTTTATTTGTCGTCTCGTTTTAGTCTTTTTTTGTTTTCTTTTACTTCTTCATTTTATCTATTGTGTGTGTTGGCCGTATTATTATTATGGTTTCCAATTATTGGCCGTATTATTACTATGGTTTTAAATTATTTCTTTTCAAATTGGTGTTTTTACATTATTACCATTAATATATTTAAATTACTATAAAAAGACACATCGATTCGTTAAATATTGTATTGTTTACCTTTTCCTTCTTTAATTTTTTACATGAAAATACACAAAAATAATGTGTCCCTGCCTTATTTTCCTATAATTCCTATTTTTCTAAGTGTTTTTAATTTATCTGTAACGAATCCTCTAATTCACACTAGTGTGTTTAGTACCATTATTTGTGGTTTGAATTGTTAAAGCTTTTCTTTGGGTTTTTATTTGTAGTTATACGTTTATGGAAATACTAGTTGCATATTAGCTAGTTTATTTATTCAAATTTGTTAGAGTACTATCACTGAATATCAGTGTATTTTAGTTTTATGGACAAGTAATATAACATTTAAAGGTTCTAATATTTTATTTGTTTTTCTGTAGTGATAGATTGATCTAGGAGCATTTTTTTACATAGATTATTGTAGGTGCTTACTACAATCTCATCAAATTTCATGAAGGGTAAGTCAAAAGCTAAAAGGATGTTTTAATAACGCACCATTATTGCAGAGGAATGTTAATTGAGTAGTATAGCCCTCCATGTTTTGCCTTTGAAGGCATACAAATATTTAGAAAATAATGAGTGTGCTGCCATAATGATTTGTTTGGTATCTTGTATGTTGATTTATATATCGTGTATGTTAATAGGTATAATCTCAAAATAGGTACATAGACAATTTTAAATCTGAAAGCGTTCGAGAAAGTTATCCCAACAGCGCTGTCATTTGTAGCTTTACAACTATAGATATTTTTAATTTCTAATAATATGGCGTTGAGGTCGAAAACAAAATGTAGTAATTTATTTCATTTTCAACTCCAATTGATAGTAATTGCACGAAAATCGTTTTGTTTTCTGTGGCCTTACCATGACTTTGAAATACTATCCTCGCTATCGAGAACTGTCGCTTTGTCTCATTCATTGTGATGCATTTGAAAGAGACAGAGCAATAGTTTACTTTATGTCAGGTTTCGATGTCAACTCATGGTAGCGCTACTGAAAATGCCCAATGTTATGTAGAGTTATTTTGCGAATGGACCCTTCATTGGCTGACACTTTAAACGCCTGCACGCAGTATCTAGGATCTAGGGTTAGAATGATCGAAGGAAATAACATTTGATATTGTATGCTGATTTGTTAAAAAAACATTGCATGTACGAAATTCTAACAAACATTTAGTGTTCATATTATTTCAGAAAAATCTTTTACGCTATTGACTACATATTCTAGAAACATGAATATCCTATACATAATATTGGAATTTTAAAACATCTTTCAAAGTGTCCAACAGAATCTATTAAATTTCAAAGAGACATCTTTCAAGTTTCCAAGCGAGTGGGCTCAGCAATATCGTTGGAGGCGAGTTCCTGCGTCTAACTGCTCGGGGACTTCGCTCAGCACTTCTGAGTTTCCGAGACGTAGGCGCAAGTTTGGGAACGGAAAGAATTTTTCAAATGTACATATCTTCTATTCAATTCATCTTGCTATACTTATAGTGTCTCACTGCAGGGGAAAGGCCTCATAGAAATCAAGTCGTCACTACTACGATGGGGCTTAGGCTTAATCGCTATGAAATATTAAAACGGGTATTAACGCGACGTTTATTTTTAAGTACAGTATGTATTACTGCTTGACGTTTCGGCACGTTCACATGCAGACCGTGGTCAGTCCACTTGTGACTAGGGCTGTTTGTACAGTTTTAATATTTTATAGTTATAATGCAACGCGAAAATCTAAAAAACTATTTGATTAATAAATATTTAGTGATCACAAAACCAAGCTGTGTTCGAAAAAATCATTTGCTCAACCCGGGAATCAAACCTGTCACCCACAGATCACGGACCCGTACTTAAACCATTAGACCATGGCGGCGTTACAGTTAATTAGTACTAATTTCATCTTAGCTTAGTTACACAAACAATCTTGCCTCAGGGTTTCATTTTCCTTATTTTATTAAAAGAGAAGCCCCCAGAACGAAGATAAATCGTATACTTTCGCAAACTCTTTAATATTCATACATGTACTTAGTGGACCAGCAACCAAACCATAGACAATGACTAAACCGAACTTAACCGTAGCGAAACAATGTCGGCACACAAAGCGACACGCCAGGATCGAACCCGGGACGCTGCGCGTTGGATGGCTGCGCAAATGTTTGCCCAACCAGTTATCCCACTCGACATGCGAGGTAGAACTATAAAGTCACTACTCTATTTTGTACCCTATGGCGGTCAGTAAAGGTCTATTTTCCGTTGATTGGGATGTTGTAAATGAAAACAAGTTCATTGATTTCGTTATTCATACAGACTGATAGGGTCTGTTTTAGTTAGAATGCACAGATATTGAATAAACAGCTTCCATTCATGCTTCAAACTGAATGAAAGTTAACACCTGAATTCACTGCGTTTTGGCAATAAAATCATATCCCTTTAAACCGAGTTATGGATTTACTGGTTAGCTACAGTCCGTAGTTGCAATACCGTTTTATTCTATCAAGGCTCTTACTGACCGAGAAAACACGCAGTGAATTTTTTTTTCTACAATATTCTTGGTTAAATGGTCCTATGTAGATCAGTTACGAACACCATGTTGGGTGCCAAAATCGTCTTGAAAGTTCATGCCTTTTTTTCAAAAATCCCGTATCACTAATAGGTATCATGGAACAGATGATCTAACATTCTGAAGGGGTTTTATTCACGATACCTATCATTCGAGATTTACACGAAAAAATAACTGTATATTTCCACACCATGTTGGGCGCCAAAATAATCCCGGCGTTTCAAGTCGTACTACGTAACTTGTATCGATATGTTGTATTTGCATTTATCTTTACACCACGTTGGGCGCCAATCATCCCGAGCTCCACACGAGAGCAGACTTCATCTCAATTTTCAGCTAATCCCCTCCACGCGTGACAGTTCCAGTTTACGACGAAACATCGCGTTTTATTATCTGTTTATTCGTTTCCATTTGATACGAACTGCGATGCTCTGCAACGAGTGCGGCCTTCGAATCTTAACTGTTCGGTATCGGATTCGGATGAATAAACTTGAGATGTCAGTTGTAATGGGAAACATGTCAGCTAGTAGGTGATGTGTGAAGTTCTGGTTTTACAAGTGATAATCTTTGAATATTTAAATACATATTACTGGATTCGTGTATTCTCCTTCCAACGCGGCGGTGAGGGAAAATATCCGAAATTTCCGATTAACTACTTCACTTCCTGTAAATACTCACAAGTTTTGATATTTTTGAGGACAAGATAATGATGAATGTGTTAAAGGTAAGCCAAAATTGAGATTGCTAACTGCTTGTTACAAATCGCCTGTAAAAGTTTAAAAAACCTATACGCAATTTCATAATATTGAAGTTTCTATTCATTTAAAAAAAGTGTGACAACTCTTTCATTTCAACTCGCAAATCTGACAAGAAGTAAACAACACTGCGACCGTTATTCCGAAGCATCGCTCTCAAAGACATTTTCCAACGCGACACTGAGACGGAACTCGATTTTAAACTGAGCGTCCCCCAGGACTCGCTGCGGCCAATTCCATTCCGTGCCGACAGGTTCTGTTAACTTACACTGAGGTACAGTATAAGCTCTGTTTTAATGTAGTGGCTTGACATAATGTATGTACTCTCAAGGGTCATCGCAGGAGAGTGGCATGCAGTAATACGATTAGCCTTACTCGAGTACCAAAGGCTATCGTAGCGCTAACGCTCAGTCCTATTAAAGAGCGGAAGCGCGGAGCTAAATATCCCACGCGATTTTGGAAACCCTTAGTTTCCGTTTGAACAGTCATCTGACCATATAATGTGAAAGGTTTCTATGTACAGTCTCTCATTTCGTCATTTCTCGGACCAGGACCAGAATCAGAGTTGGTTTAAACTAGCTAGCTCTGTTGTTTTAAAACATGATAAGTTTTGGGACAACGGGACAGGTGACTGAATAACCGGACCTATAGTCAGTTTAGTAATGCATCACCTTTTCTCTCATCATCAATTTGACTCTGGCAGCCGTAGTAATGGTGTTGTTGCACTCGTACAAAAAAAAACTAGTATTCGTGAAATTTGAAACAAAACTCCAAGTGAAATTACTGAACACGGAACAACAACGACATTCAACTTGTTTTATGTCTCGCTACTGGTATTCCCTTCACTGTGCTTACACTGAGACGTCGGATAATCTGAACGTGCCACCATGTGTTACGTAGGGCTTGGAAATCTAGGGCGTTGTTGACGAAACAATACACACTGTACGTTTATTTACTGAAGGCGTTATTGAATCAAATCTTATCATGATGGTATCAAAATCCGAATAATTGAATGTGACATTCCACAACGTTTGGTTAATTGGAGTGTCGTAAAGAAAATGTTGTTCTGAATTATGTATAGAAAAAACCATTAAAGGGATGTAAATGTTCACAGATAAACCCTGTATGTGTAGGTATCAAATGAACAAGATGGCCGCCGCCATAAAATGCCATAATTTTTTTATGATATAGGGGGCAGACGAACAGACGCATCACCTGATGGTTTGGGATTACCGCCTCCCATGGACACCCAGCAACACCAGAGGAGTCACAAGTGCGCTTCCAACCTTTTTAAAAAGGAATACGCAGGCTTTTGACATGTCGAAGGGGTATTAAGTTTGTTTTTATAAATATTTATGTCCTGTATTCCCTTGCAATATTTACGTGGCCTTGATTATCGTCGTCTTTAGTGACTATGGTCAAGTCTTCGACCCCATTCTCAACCTGTTTTGCCCGACGCCATAACGAAATTCATAGAATTAATTCTAGGACTTACCGATACGAGCTCGGTACGAACCGGTTCGTTCCACGCAAATAGATACCTTGAGCATAACTGAACTATGGTTAACTACTAGATCATATTTGTGAACTGAGTTTAATGGTAATAGGAGTTTGATAGTTGGGAACTTCGTTTGAAGAAACGATGAGGTGTGGGAAATTATTGGAGGTTGTTATTAAAAGATCGTTTTGGAATTTATTCAAGTAGAACATCATTACTTAATTCGATTGTGAAGTGACTGTTAAAAGACTTAAGTGTATTAAACATCCTGGGATATTGGAATCCTCCTTTAAGAGTCAGGCCCTGCGACAAGGATGATGACATTCGAAGGCCGGCTGGTGTGGGCTGGATGAGAGTAGCCGAAAATGAGACCTTTGTCCAGCAGTTGACAAGTGTGGGTTGCTGATAATGATGATGAACGTATTTGTGATACCTCGGGCTGCAGATGTCCTTGAACGGCGGTGGTCATTTACCATCAGGTGTGTATCCTCTTTGAGAGATAAAAAACATAGTTATATCCTAGCTAGGTGGGAAGTATTTCACTTTAACTGGATGTCAGAGCTAAGGTCCCAGTCTCAGACCATCAACACGGTGTCAAAGGAAACCGTAGTCTCTCGACAGCTCGTTACGGTAACAAGGTGGCTCCTCTTGTTAAACACTCGCATTATCGGGTTAGGGCAACGGCATAAGGGCGTTTTTTGAATGGTAGGGAGGTAGGTTAAAAAAACATATGTCTTCAGAGGGGATCTTTATGAAAGACATATTATGCGGCAGAGGAGCAGACTGATCATTAGGAGATGGCCTTGGTGCCGCCCATGGATACATTGCTTGAATCACCGCTTCCCAGTGGATTGGCGAAACAGCGCAATCGGTGCTGCACGCTGGTATCATATTTCGATATGAAAATTAATTCATGTCGAAACATCTCTTCTACGATAAAAAAAATCGTCGAGGCGACTTCAAATAAATAGCAATCAAATTGCTGTATTAGGTAACGTCGTAAGGCCCAGACAGCAGACGCAATGGAAAATCAATTGTTTTATGTCTCGCTACTGGTATTCCCTTCACTGTGCTTATACTGAGACGTCGGATAATCTGAACGTGCCACCATGTGTTACGTAGGGCTTGGAAATCTAGGGCGTTGTTGACGAAACAATACACACTGTACGTTTATTTACTGAAGGCGTTATTGAATCAAATCTTATCATGATGATATCAAAATCCGAATAATTGAATGTGACATTCCACAACGTTTGGTTAATTGGAGTGTCGTAGAAGAAAATGTTGTTCTGAATTATGTACCTATAGAAAAAACCATTAAAGGGATTTAAATGTTCACAGATAAACCCTGTGTGTGTCAATCAAATGAACAAGATGGCCGCCGCCATAAAATGCCATATTTTTTTTATGATATAGGGGGCAGACGAACAGACGCATCACCTGATGGTTTGGGATTACCGCCTCCCATTGCCACCCAGCAACACCAGAGGAGTCACAAGTCCACTTTCAAACTTTTAAAAAGGAATACGCAGGCTTTTTGACGTGTCGAGGGGTATTAAATTTTGTTTTTATAAATATTTATGTCTCTGTCCTTCCCTTGCAATATTTACGTGGCCTTGATTATCGTCGTCTTTAGTGACTATGGTCAAGTCTTCGACCCCATTCTCAACCTGTTTGCCGACGCCATAACGAAATTCATAGAATTAATTCTAGGACTTACCGATACGAGCTCGGTACGAACCGGTTCGTTCCACGCAAATAGATACCTTGACATAACTGAACTATGGTTAACTACTAGATCATATTTGTGAACTGAGTTTAATGGTAATAGGAGTTTGATAGTTGGGAACCTCGTTGAAGAAACGATGAGGTGTGGAAAATTATTGAAGGTTGTTATTAAAGATCGTTTTGGAATTTATCTCAAGTAGCACATTACTTATTCGACTCGATTGTGAAGTGACTTTAAAAGACTTAGTGTATTTAAACATCCTGGATATTGGAATCCTCCTTTAAGAGCCGGCCCTGCGACAGGGATGATGACATTCGAAGGCCGGCCGGTGTGGGCTGGATGAGAGTAGCCGAAAATCGGGAGCGGTGACGTGCATTAGGGGAGACCTATGTCCAGCAGTGGACAAGTGTGGGTTGCTGATGATGATGATGAACGTATTTGTGATGCCTCGGGCTGCAGATGTCCTTGGACGGCGGTGGTCATTTACCATCAGGTGTGTATGCTCGTTGAGAGATAAAAACATAGTTATATCCTAGCTAGGTGGGAAGTATTTCACTTTAACTGGATGTCAGAGCTAAGGTCCCAGTCTCAGACCTTCAACACGGTGTCAAAGGAAACCGTAGCCTCTCGCAGCTCGTTACGGTAACAAGGTGGCTCCTCTTGTTAAACACTCGCATTATCGGGTTAGGGCAACGGCATAAGGGCGGTTTTTGAATGGTAGGTAGGTAGGCTAAAAAATCATTTATATGTCTTCAGAGGGGATCTTTATGAAAGACATATTATGCAGCAGAGGAGCAGACTGATCATTAGGAGAAGGCCTTGGTGCCGCCCATGGATATATTGCTTGAATCACCACTTCCCAGTGGATTGGCGAAACAGCGCAATCGGTGCTGCACTCTGGTATCATATGAGCCCTGGCCGTAGAAGAGGTATGTTTCGAAATGAAAAATAATTCATATCGAAACATCTCTTCTACGATAAAAAAAAATCGTCGAGGCGTCTTCAAATAAATAGCAATCAAATAAATTGCTGTATTTGGTAACGGTAAGGCCCAGACAGCAGACGCAATGGAAAATCAATTGTTTTATGCCTTTTAAAAGGCTTTTGGGCCTTACGACGTTAAAATCGATCATTAACTGGCATTATTTTTACAGGGCACGTCACTGGCAACATTTTTTTAATAACGAGGGCACTGGAAACCCAATCGAGGGGAAAGGGAGCTAAATATTGACAGAGCGATAGACTCCACTGGTGATTCAGTTCACGGGCATCCAATCGCTCGTCTGCCACATACCACATAAAAAGAAATGCTATTGAGTTATTCTGTCAGCGCCCTTAGCAGAGTTTACGAGGGCATTACTCGCGTCAGGCGGGAGGCGGCGCGATCGGCGCGTGCGCACTGACACGCTTTAACAAGACGTCTTATACTCAGAACAGGCCGGCTCTTATGTTACTGATAAACTGTTACGAGTTTATTGAGGAAAAAGCCATAGAAATTGACACATCTTGAACGAAGTGCAGTTCTTAGTAGAAAACATCGCAAAAATACATGGTCCATTTGGTCGCAGACAACAATCGAATAGATGCAACTTACTTGCCAAATTGTGGGTCGTGGTCCAAACGTGCCCATAGGGGCTCTTAAAAGACATGTTAAAACTCAAATTCAAAACTGCTTATTGCATTCATTATTATTTATGTGAGTCTTCATATTCAATATTGTAGATATAAGGAGGAAGACAAATTATATTTTTACACTTATATTTATATTTTTTAAACTAGGATTATCTATGCATTTTTCCTATATGTAAATAATAGGTACAAATAATTAATCTAACCGTGTCTAAGAACAGTAAGTATCAACGCAACTTGTTAATTTTCGTCGCCTTTAGACCCGGTTATATAAATCATTTGTGCAATGCAACGCAAACATACCTTTTGGGGTTTGAAATCGGAAAATGCACTGCCTACTAACTTGTAGTTCCCTTTTCTAGGTGTTTTGTAAAACGCCCAATTTTACTGGTACCGTTCGCGTTACAACTATAAGTATCCAAATTAAGTATAAACTACTATACAATGTATTGTGAACGTAATAAAAGAGTACGTCTGGGTTTTACGAGCGATCACCAAGGTCTTTGCTTCGCGATAAAAACTCCCTTTACTGTTTAGTCGTGTGTTGTCGCATCCCTCGGGGTTACACGTTTTATCTCTATTATCTTAGCTATATACATACATAGAGTACCTATAATTAACTTCTCTTCATTTATCTTGAGAACATATTAGCACAAAATAATTACACACAGAAAGTAGGCTGCCCACTAAGAGCTAAAAACGTGTCATGTACTCACGCATGCGCACTAACGGAGAAATACGCCTTTTCGACCACATTAATCCTAGCCTATGACATAAGATTGTCGAACTGTCGAGGTCTGTGGTAGAGGCCGCGCACTTATGTATTCATGACGGGCAACAACCCTAGCATATGTCAACGAACTCTTCTAAATTCAAAATCAGGCTGAGTCTACCTTCTGTGTGTAATTATTTTGTGATATTAGTGTGAAGCAGCGCCTGCGCTGTGTTTCGCCGAGTAAGTGAGGGTACCGGGTTACCATTGGGTGAACCACCCAATAGTAAAGCAACTCGTCTGCCACCTATCAGAAAACACTTGTCTTTTTTTTACAATATAGCATACAAACGAGCAAAGGCTCACGTAATGGTAAGTGATCAACTCCTCCCATGGACATCTGCAACAGCTGAGGAATCACAAATAGGCATTAGTGTTTCCTCAGCGGATTCTAATGTCAATTTAGAAGACCACCACATTAGCCGACATGATTTTGCATGAACGGGCCGGTTCGTGTAGAGTGATACCATGGCCACACACAAAACCAGCCGTCTTCGACGCTTGCGCTTTTTTCTGACGAGTGAGAGCACCGGAGGTGAGGATCTCCTCACCCACCTATCACTTATACCTCCAATAGCATTGTGGTTGCCGCCTACGTGGTTCACACTTTCTTGAGAGCCAGCCATTGGCGGCGGCAATCGCTTACCGCATCAGGCAATCCTTCTGCTCGTTTGATCCCTACATAAGAAAACTGTAGTTCGTGAAGCTGATAGACCAAATATATTTCGCAATGCCTCCCGAGTATTTTCCCAGCGTGTACTAAACTAGCAAGACGTCTCCCCGGGGCGCGATGATAGTGTAATAGTTTGTCAACCACCACTCCATTGCGTCTTGCGAAATATTGCATTGGTCCGTCTCGGGCCCTGGCTGGTGTCTGCCAACCGCGCACTTAGCGGATAAGGCTGTAGGGTTGCCATTGGAAGGTGCAAGGATAAATTAAATAACACACAACACAACATCTCCTTCATTGACAATGACTCTGTACTAAGTAGCTTATGCAATTGTGTTCAAAAACAGAGGAAACATAAAATACAAGACGTGTTTTTACACCCAGACACTGAACAAACCTATGTGTTCATCACACGAATGTTGGTTCAGAGTGCGGAACGAACCTGCTACCTTTATCGTATCAGGCAGGGTCACTACCAAATGCACCATCCGGCTTGTCGATATATATTTAATTTTAAAAAAAGACATTTGTCTATTTAAGTTACCTACCTTTGTGCTCGGTGACGCATCTGGGCGCTACTAACTTATCTATTACCTCTGGCTATTACAACTGTAGGTACTATTACTATTTGTAATCTTGACAACCCTAACCTGTAGCTCGGCATTTCCCGCGGGCGCACGTGCGGGGGACACATTTGTTTAGTTCTTTACTGGGTTGTTGTAAAAGCTTTTCGTAATCTAGGATTTAAACGGGTAACTTGTATTACATAAACGTAATAAACTGTACTATTACTTACCTCTGATATCTCTGACTTGGAAAACACAAAAAAACATTGAAGATTAAAGTGTTTATGCTCAGTCGTCGTCAAGTGTACATTCAGGCGTCAATGCTTTGGTAGCCATGTGGTCGGGTGTTTGCTGGTTATTATTATCATCTTCAAAAAAAGGGATGACACTTAAAAATATCGCGTAATTCAGCATAGGACTTAGACTCATAGAAATAAAGATAACGTAAATTTGACACAATAAAATTAACACAACAACAACGATTCAAAATGTGTTATGGGCTCTGATACAAGATTTCGTCGGCCTTTATTTTTATACCTTTTTCTGTTCATTTTAATTAGTCCCATTAATTTTGTAGCGAAAGTGTTAACACAAAACGAAAGCATAGTTCACACGGTTGAGTTAAAATTCCAGTCGAATATTATGAGTACAGTCAGCATCTGTTGAATAATTCAACGAGCGATAAAAGAACTGTACTTCCGATTGTCGGCTTCCACGATTTTTATGTGTCGCTGTTAGCTGATGATGTGTTTATGGCCTTAATGTCAACCTGTTGTGTTGCCTTTTATTGTCGTGTTACTAGGAAAATACGGAGAACGAGATTTTTTTTTTGAAATAATAAACGATTCCAACATTGGACAAAATCAGTCACAAGTGCGTTACCATCCTTTAGCTTTCATCTAAGACTTCATAAAATTGGCAATTCATTTGTGGGATTAAGCATAAAACTTTTTATAAGTTACCACAAAAAGTTATTGACTTCCCGCTACTATTTAAAATGCTATCATATTAAAAACTGCTTGATGCAGAAAGGCTACTATAATGTATCGGTAGAAATCTACTTTCCGAACCAGTGGTAGCTTACATAATATTTGACATTCACAAACGTTCTGTATGGACTTAAATTGAATAATGAATATTTCATTAATTTCATTTCATTCCTAATTGGGACTCTGGTATTAACTGATACTAAACCTAAACTTAGAAAATCTTAGAGATCATGAATACTGGTTACTATTTCGTCTTACTGGTTAATGCTGTTATAATCGTTTTACTGATAATACGACTATTAAAGTAGAAGATTAAAATACGCTTATCTTCATTAAATGTTTATTTGTCGATAATTCGTGTGTTAATTGAAAACAAGTTTAAATGTTTGTTCGACATTTTTTATCACCAGACTAAACATAGATAGCGAACAAAAAAAATCTGCATACATTGCATATGTAAATCTATTCAAAATCTTTAGTTTATACTATTTTAGGTAAATATGACGCATCATCACACCTATGTGAATGTGTAAAAACAAAGGAAGTATATTCTAAATACGCCCCTGCTACAATACCATTTCACTTATCTACTATTAAATATACCCAAATATTGCAAAACTGTTGGAACTGGTCCTACTTTCCACTCCACAAAACCCAAAACTAAAAAGTGCCTACCAGACACCACATACGTCCGCTCGCGCCAACCACGCGGCACATAATGGCTCGCCGCCCCCACCACCGGCGGCCATGTCGCCGGAAGCGCCGGAAACGCGGGAAGCGTTACTCGCTTCCGTGACGCACATCCGGTGCACTCGTACCGGTGGTGCAAGTTGGCGGGCTTATTGCCGCTTTTAATGTTAACGTCGAGGTGATAATGGGGGGGTGATAATAAGGACGAGGTTGGTGGTGAAGCTGTTTAAGTCGCCCATCTCGTAAAATTGTAGTAAAGTAACTCGAAACATTATTAGGTATGGGACACAGTAGGAATGAAAACAAAAAAAACTCTTAGACAAGTTGGACTGGTCTGATGATGGCGTATTTGGTAGCATCGTACTCCAAAGGAAAGCAACGGTCGTTTTTATGTGACAAGTGACAGATGACGACCTGTTTATTACTTTAAGAAGCAGTTCGATTCCCACATAAACATACCATACCTATCATGATTACCATAGCACGAGGAAAAAAAACCTTAGTTTGGGATCAGATCAATGAATGTGACGTTGTGTCAAAAAACAGAGAAAATAGGCAGTGCTTTTACGACTTCACTCGTGTTGTAGGTCTCCATGGACGATGGCAATCGATTACCGATCCGTCTGCTTGTTTGCCACCTATCAAATATCGAGTACCATACGAATAGACACCCGCAATAACAGTGAAGTCGCAACTAATGCGATGCCAAGGTTTTCTCCTACTTCCCATACATAGAAATAACGAACTTCGTTTAAAGCCCCCAGCGCGTTTTCTAGTACCACATACTCAAGTAACTTTTACAGGAATATAAATGCAGAAAACTACGGAATTCCTAAACTCCATGCACCTATTTCTTTCCGCAGCCCATTATGATACGAACCTTCAAAGAGCACACTCCGCAATCTCGTGGCTTGCGCCGCGTCCGCGAAGCGTAATTTATCGCCGACTGTACCGCAGCGGTGCGATACCGCTCAGCTTGAATTTTCGCCGTTTCGAATGCAAAATAGTGTTGCCAACTCGATGTACAAAGTAATATTTTGCTAAACACAAGACAAACCACTTTGCGGGCCATGACAGCAAAATATAAAAAATAATTAAAACAAACGAATAAACAACGAAAATTAACCAAATAATAAAAAAGGTTTAGGTTTTAAAGTTCCAGTACTCCCTCAACATCAGGTAAGCAGCACTTAGTTGCCACCATCCTAGTATGAAAATAATACAACAGATTTAACTTGATAATCATCATTAACCTTTGAAACGTCCACTGGTAAACATATGCCTCTTAAATAATGGCACTCATTCATTCATACTAATTTTAACATTTTAACGTTAAAATTAAGTTAACGGCAGACGACATGCAGCGCCAGTCCGCTTGTGACCACGGCTGCTGCAACGTAGCTGCGTAGCCGAAACGTCATGCAGTAAGTACATACCATGTACTTAAAAATAAACGTCGCGTTAAGTCCCGTTTAAATAGTTTTTAAAATTAAGATAATAAATAGTGCTAGATCTAGCACCGGAAGTATTAAGTTGACAACACTGATGCAAAATGTTGGCAATCTTGGATTTTATTCCTAACAATGGTGTGTGGTGCAGACAACCCGAAATATATGCACGATTCTGAACCTTATTACATTTCAGTTATGGTCACAGTGGTTGACTGTACATGAGGGGTGCTGAAACAGGATATTTATCGTATAGGAATTTGAGCTTTTGCATGCACTCGAGTTTATTCCAAGTGGCGTCTGATTGTAAAACATTGCAACCAATTTTAAGAGAACTTGGGAGATACAATTCTTCTTTTGGCGAGAAAATCATTCAAGACTTCTAAGTAGTATTAGACTTCACGAACTACGCTTTTATGTCTCCTAAATTGTCGTATATGTCGTGCGCTGTATGTACTTAAATCCTTCTCCAAGTAAACAGAAACTCAAAGAACTTAGACTTATAGTTTTCTGACCGTACTTTTTTGATTTTCTGAGTCATGAATGATGTCAGTGTCGTCCAAAGCCTTTGCAAGGCGGGTACACTTAGACCATGATCCAGGTTTTAGGAAGTGTGGTTTGTAATTACAATGGAGCAGATGAACTGAATAATGGCTACACGTTTCGTCCACTATTCGAGACGTGCAGGCTTCCCTACAATTTTTACCTTCACCGCCGATTAAATGGTAGAAATACGGACATAATTTACAAAAATCTAGAAGTGAATGCTCTGATTTGAACCCCGACCTCTTGTATGGAAGATGCGTTATATCTACTGAGCTCATAACATTTTCTAAAGCGGATGATATTATAAAGTCAAGATAGACCATCTTAGTTAAAGATATTATAGCTAATGGACGGCAGAATTAAAAGTAAATCCCTAAACAATACCGATGTCATAATATTCCCTGATTAATCCAAGTTGTACTCAATTTTCCCCCTCCACTTCAGCGTCTGGCCTGGACGCCAGACGGAGCCGTTAACCCCCGACATTACTGGCCATTGCTAAAGTTGGCGGTGACTTTCCTGATCACGCTTACTTGGCGCAAAAATATCTGCCGGCTAATTGAAAACTGTCTGGTGAGGCACGTGATCTTTGTCTGCTATACCGTTGACTGGTTCAGTTATTTGAAATGAATATAATGTATAAGTATTTTTTTGTATTGCGCATTTAATAGCAACCCTGCCTACTCTACTAGAGGCGACAAACGAGCAAGCGGGTCAAATGATGGTAAGTTATCACCGAGAGCGCGAGTGCGAGAACACGAAGGAGTATGCCAATGGTCCTGGACAAATATTCGTGTGATGAACACTTTAGTTTGTTCTGTGGGGGTGTAGTGTAACATACATATCATGTATTACCTACTTATTCCTTTGTTTAATTCCCCTGTTGTCTGATATCCGTAACACTTACACAAGTGCATAATCTTGTTTAATCGGCTTTTCTACATTGAATAACCTGAAATTTTAATTCTTGATATGAAAATTACGTATTTGAACCGGTAAATTTAAATCTATCAAATATTAATGAGGTCGTCAATTTAGTCTAAACAAATCAAATTCAAAAGATCTATCAGAATATATTTGAATTCAAATTAATTCTAGCTTTATAATATCGTTCATGATTAATAGAATTAGTTGTGGAGAGGAAACCGATGTCTTGAATGGTAATTAGTAAAATGCGACGCATCAGTCATGGGAAGGTTAGGCAGAAGGTTCTGGGTTCGGTATCCGGTCGCTCGTTGGAAAATAACTTTCTAATCAAATTAATTTATGATAGCTATGTTTCTTGTCAATCAACGAAATCATTGCTGAACAATGAAATACATCCTACTTCTTCTAGTGTATCTGTCTGTGAGCGATGATCTTTCATCATCAGGTTCCTTATTAAATCTTTTTTTTTCATCACTTTCCCTAGTCCTTTTCCATTTTCAGAATCTGCAATTTTATGTACAACCTCCTAAATATGGAATCAACGTTCAGCAAGCAGCATATATTCATTCAGCGTCCACCGTCCACCTAAAAAGCCAGCAACGTATCTTAAATCCTTCTGGTGTAGCTGATGTCCATGGGCAGCGGCGATCGCTCACTTACCTGGTATCCCACTTGCCCGTCTGCAACGCCTGCAACTCGAGCGCAAAATCTATTTTCGTCGTAAACTTCAGAGTCTTTGACGCACTCTCTAACAGTTAGATTGCGTCACACTTCGCAAACATTTTCTCGCCTTTCTCACTATTGGACATGTCTGTCCCTGTCTCGAGTCGACTCCACTCTCAAGTTTGTAACGAAATTTAAAAACAATCCTCGGGGACGCGGCCACAATTTATTTTGTTGTCTGCGAGATTGTTTCAGCTCTCTATTGTTTGGGCTGGAACTTCGTGAGATAGATATGGCGGTTTTGGGTAAATAACTACGTTTATCCAGTTTGAAATTATACGTTTTTGATGAGTTTTATGATTATTTTCCTTCCGTGATACTAGTTGAAACAGATCTAAAATCAAATGTATAAACAAGAAATATATTTAAGTAAACATTTATGTTCATTATTTAAGCGAAGCTTTGCTCTATGCAGCTACACGTTGGGCGCCAAGATTAGCTCCACATTTTATATTATCCACCCACATGTACTATTTACAATACTCCTCATTATCCTATCGCAGTCTGCTATTGTATGTGTTTGTCCACAATCCGAATCGTAAAATAACAATCTGCAGTTACTATGAATTATTTAAAAGGTGTTACTCCAATTGCCCTGAGGGCGTCCTATACTGCGTTTCACAGTCACAGTTCATTATCGTTTATTCAAACATATTAATCCTCAAATTTATGTATGGTCAAGGTGCAAGCAATTAGGTCTTAACATATTAATATTAACCTGTTATCGGATATTGATTTACATAATTAATAATCCAAGCGCTAATAAACTACTAATCAAATTAATTTCGACGTAAGCTTCTTATATAATTTATAGTATTTAAGTCCGAATCGACTAATCTTCATCCGAGGATAAATCTATAGTATAACGCTATGATTCGTATGAAATGACAGCATCATACCTTAGATTTACTGTCTTATAAAGATTAGTCGAACCTCACCTTAGTCACGAATGGTGTTTATACAAGTTATAAAATGTACACTCCTTTAACTACTTCTTCAACCAACCATTCTGAAAATCATTTGTTCTGTCAAGTTCGCAAAAAAAGTTACATGATCGACGAATTTCTAAAAGTTATATAATAAGCATGTTCAGAATGGTTGTATATAACTATTGTCTTGTAAAATTGTTGCATATTTTTCTTTAATCGCTAAACGTAACGCTGTAAGCACACCAGATAGATCGAACGTACGAACCTTAACTGGTCATTGAAGTCGAGAAAATTGAAAACTGATATGAGAACAGACAGCCTCTCAACCGAGCGTTTGCCTCAACACTGCCTTCGCTTGGAGGTGCAGTGATATTATAAGTGCACTCTTAAACCAATAAAAAGGGAGGTCTCCTAGACTGCCTTGAGGTTAAAGTAAACTTTAGAGATTTTTTAATAAGTAAAATAAATCCATAAACATGGAAATAATATAACAAGACATAAATATGCACATATAATTGTTGAATAATGTTACGTGTAAGATGAACTTGAATGAACAGCTCCCAAATTCTCTAACACAAACGAATCATCAAAATAGTTTGAGAACAAAAAGTGTGTTTGTTTTTAAATTGCAATAATCAACAACACGGAAAGCTTTATAACTCCTCCCTAACATTCACAGTGGTTAAATGCACTCATATTTGAGTATATTCGTAACTCGTTAAAAACTCATTAGGGTATATTCAAATGCATTATAACATTGCATACGTGGAGACTGGGAATTGGCTACACGTTGGGTGCCAAAGTTGTTGTTTTAATAACATTATGAAATTATGAAATGCTGTGGTAACCAGCTGAAATAAGTGTGTTAGCAAAAGTATAGTAAATAATTAATTATATTCTCTTACCGATTCAGCTTCGGCGGGCGATCTGAAGGCTGTATGTAGTGAACAAGTGTGTGCGCAAGCAAAAGTGCCTTCACGCGATCTCCTAAGGAACAGTAGTGTGACACGATAGGATCGGATGGAGGACTAACGGCCGCCATTTTCCGGACATCGGGCTGAAACTGAGAATTTAAAAAAAACTCGGGTCCATATTTGGTCCACCCCAAAGATTAGAACTGTGCTGTTGCTACCCACTAGCCTTTGCCTCGCTAACACATCCTTCTTAGCATCTAAGTGGTATTTCTCACTAGTTTGAAAAGGTTTGCCTCGTTCCATGTAGAACGAAATGACGTAGAATGCAAATGGCCCTCATATATCAGTACAAAAATGGCAATTTCTTTCCATCATGAATTTCCCAACGTAACACCAAGTTGGGATAACAAACAAAACTACCTCACAAATAAATTTACGTGTACCGTCAAGTCGTTAAGGCCCAAATAAGACACATATCATTTTACGGTATCATTTCCCACCGTTCGCGTAATAAGGCCGGAAAAGGCGAAATGAGGAGTTATACACTCCGCGTACGAGGCCGCATACAGCCGCAGTTTACGAAGTCGGTAGACAATAAGTTCGTAACTTTGAAATAGTGGCGCCCAACGTGGTGTTTAAGATTGTAAGAAAGATTTTTAACCTCAATCTTTTTTTTATTTTGGGCTAAGAAGGAAAAGGAATATTTGTGGCTTTTTATACGCAAATTAGAAAACTTTTTGCAATTTACGACTGCATAACTTCTGCATAATTATGAGTAAGTTAACAGCGATGCATCGGAATACTACGGGTACAATTTGTTAAATTCTTAGATTATACATAGTAACGCGACGTTCTGAATTAAAGAACCATTGAATGAACACATTGAATTATCAGTAGAGAAAAAAACTCTTTCCATCAAGTTCTAAGATGAGTATCCTGTGCATTCTGCAAATGCAATCACAATACATCTTGTCTTATCCCGAATCTCGTCGCCAATCTCAGAGGCAATGAAACTAAAGCATTAGAGAGAACGGGCCCCGGATGCTAGTGGCCGTATTTAGGTCCCATCAGGCCCAAGACTATCTCCGCCCCCAACTGCATATCGGCCATTGTGCTAGAATGCGCGCCAAATGTCGCCATCTTGGAAGTTAGAGTAAATAGGAGAATTAAGATTCAAATAGGCAAAGATAAATATGGATTTCGAATTGTATCCAACCCAAGTCTAAAGTCGTCCCTCTAGAGCTAATGCGAATGCCTTGAGCAGATTTCAAATAAACTATTAACATTTTGACGTAGTTGCTTCTAGGTCAAGTTTGAATATTCAACTAGTCCTTTCAGTTTCGAGTCTTAGCTCAGAATAGATTTTCCCGTTCATTTTCAGGAACGTTTTGTATAATTATAGTGCCGCAGCATACGTTACAGCTTACGTTAGCCTGATGGTGAGCAATAAGAGAGCCCACCTTATAAGTACAACGTATGATGTGATGATGCCGTCTAAAAAGGAGTACCTATATTTCGTTCAGTTTAAGTTAAGAGTATTTTCTAGAAATACTTACAATTTGGATATGGCACACCAATAGCGTTTTATGGATCCAAAGGAGTGGAGTTTGTGTCTCCCTGCCGCTTCTTGTCTTTTAAAATGAGAATGTAGGCTAATTTAACATATCTTGTAAGTGACACGTTAAAATAAGTGAAAGCAGAAAACTAAGAGTGACATAGCACAGCTCTCGTCTGAATCTTTAGAGCTACATGTATTATCTCTAAACCAATCCCTAAAATCCTTGATTGACCTCAAGACGCCACGGTCGTGGGACGTCTTTGCCAACGAGGCAAAGATAAATGAAACATAGAAAAAATAATTTCCAAGTAAAACTGGCAACGTTCTCATAAGATAGATTAGAAGTTAGACGTTGGTACATCATTAGGGCTGTCTGTTTGAGTTTTAGGAGTTCCCTACGGTGGGAATGGCCAGACTTAGGCGTCCGGAAGGAAATTTAATATTCGAAATGATAAATTACTCCTCAACACACGACACAAAAAATTGTTTCCAAACTTTCAGATACCGACAGTGACTGGGTAAATAAAGCTTATATTTACGAGTACAGTATGATTTGCGCAAAATGTTTTAGTCTATTGTTTTTATGCTGTGGAAGAGCGGTGTTGCCTATCACAAGCAAGTTAACTTCAAAGGGAGCAACAAATTTAATTTCAATTTAATTGCTATATGCTTAAAAGTCGTCGTTGCTCGCCATGTTCCCCATGGCTGTTTGTTTATCGATTTTACACAATTTTTGGTCTGGACAGATGGCTCATGACATGTTTTTGATACTTAATGCATTGTATTAAACTTTCATGATCACTAACATTAGAATAATTCCTTGCAGGATTACTACTATATGCCTTATTTGTTTGTAGGTGTAACCCAATGGCGCTTGCAACAGCCCCAAGATATCGGAAACTCAATCAGGTTCATGATAGCAATCCCGTAATTCTAATGTTTTTGGTAGCCCTGCCTATATAAGTTGGCTTGTTGGTCCTCACGCATTATACTTCGAGACAATAGTGTGCGATTTAATTAACGTCTGGAGGTTGGTCCCAGTGTTTCGGCTAGTTTCAGACGAGGGCACGTCCGAGGTTGTCACATACCTAGTAGGTTGAGTTTATTTAGTAGGCTAGACAAGTCTTGGAGCATAAATTATTCACGGATTCTTTTCGCCTTAAATAAAAGAGGGGTGTATAACAATGAAAAAGCGGCCAAGTTCGAGTCGGACTCGCTGAAGGGTTCCGTAGAAGCAAGTAAGATTTATTTTCATATTAACCCCAACATTTTTGTTTTTTATTTCCGTATTGAATTGAATGAAAGTATTAATGCGGTTCACAAAATACATCTACTTAACAGCTTTCAAAAATATAACTGTTATAGTTTCCGAAAAAATGGCTGTGACATACGGACAGACAGATAGACATGACGAATATGTTCCGTTTTAATTTGGCTAGTGAACCTTAAATAGTACACAAATTTTCTTTGTACGTAGGGACAGTCGAGATGTAGTCTAAGTCCTTACAGAATTTAGAGCGATATGAAAGTGTTTGAGCACTTTAGCACTTCAATTCGAGATCACTTAATTTCGCTTGGAAAACTGTTCTACAAGTACCCCTATGTGTTCAGACAGCACTAGACTCTAGCTTTAGGTACTTAGATCGGATCTTTATTTCTGGTCCTTAAAAATAACTTTTCTGGTGTTCTAACTAAAATGCCGTTAACCGCATTTTAGCTATAACACGCCGGCTTTGAATTATTGAAGTGACTTGCTGGCTCACTCAAATTCTGCATAAAAAGATATTCTGTCATCCCATCAAAACCCAATAACTTAGGAAGCCTTCGCTTCGCTCCAAAAAATTGCAAATCCCCATTTATAAGGACAATTTCCTTGTAAGAGTCCAGTCAGCAGGACGAAGCTGCAAGCCCGAAGCGTTTAGTCGGCGATATATCAGGCAAGGAATGAAATATGGACAGAGAGGATTTGCAAGCGGCGGTAATTCAAATATTATCCGCTTGATGGCGCTGGGGAGACGAGCAGCGAGAGGTGAGCCTTTTGATGATCTCGTATTTTGGGGGCACAGTGTACTGGAGGGTCGCAGACGGCTGAAGTCAATCAACGTTTTTAGGGTTCCGTAGACAAATAGAAAAACGAAACCCTTATACATTCGTCATATCTATCTGTCACTGTTACAGCCTTTTTTTTCCGAAACTAAAAGAACTATGTTGTTGAAAGATGGTAAATAATATACGTATTTTGTGAACGCATTAAGATTTTATACAATAATGGAACAAAGTCTAAAGTGTTGGGGGCTCCCCCGTGCTTCGAAAAATTATATTGAGGTTTCTAACAGCATTTTTTTTCCAGCGCCATGGTCTCACATCATGACCATGGCAAAAATAACATGGTAGCAATCCCGTGTATGAACTATTGTGTTAGTGACCATTTTTAAATTTATAATATTGAGCCTCACTGCTACTTCTTTTACTGTGACTAAATAGCAAATGATGGAACGGAATGCTTTTGATCTGATTTTGATATATCAGATAGCTTAAATATAATAGTATTTGTTACAATTTTGTAAATTGATAGGTAATATTCAAACAGATTCTAGCGCTCCGCATAAAAAAACAAAAACATCACAACATGACAACAGGAAGATAGTCAAAAGTCCATATTTTAATGAAACTCCAATTTAACTCCAAAACTTATGCCTTGGGCCGCCCGGGATGTGCTACCGCGTAACCCTTTCGCCATATTTGTTATTTGTGCTCTATTTAATTTCGCCGCGTATTTATGGGCGCGACAGACGAATCGGTCTCCATTTACTTACCGTTAGGGCACTCATACACGGAGGACATCTTGCTAAATTTTCGATTAGAAGTCTAATTACGGCCGTCACCAAGAGCCGCTCGACTAGGTAGGTATATTGGGACTGGGCAGGTCACGTGACGTCACGTCTACCACATATTGTCATTGTCGGGGGTATTATGTCGCTCCACAAGTTTGTGACTCCTCTGTATTTAGGTCAAGAAGCAGATTCGTGTGTGGCACTCCGACTGTGTACCGGCAATAAATAATTTGATTTGATTCGATTTGATAATATATCCTATCTTATTTGCATTTAATGACTTTTTAATTGGATTTCATAGTATTCCCCATTTCCTTAAATTAAACCTAGTGCAAACTTTTAATTTTCTCGTCACGACTGAGTGTGGTGGAGCCTTAATAGAGCGGAGTAGAGTTACCTCCTGAACGTTTCAGCTGAAAGTAATAAAACTAATCTGGAATCTTTAATCTCGACTGTTTAACGGTTGTTGCCCGCTAGATATTTATTTGCCAACTTAACTGGGGTTGGTTACATAGCAGGTTTCAGTGAATTCTAGTCATTTTGTAAATTGGGTTTCACTTTTAGGGTAGGGTGCTGATAGATGAATTGACTAGCTGGTTCTTTATAGAATCTCTGTTATACTTAACTTAAAAACTCATTATAATGTGTATTTAAATAGTGAAATGGACAGAATCGTCGATCAGAGGATAAGAGGCGATAAAAGGTCGCTTAGGTGGCGACAATCGGCAATCGCCTTACCTTCAGGTGCTTCGTCTGCTCATCTACAAACTATAATACAAAAAATAATAGTCAATAAACTGTATACCAAATGGCCTGGTACGCTCAAAGAAGTGTCATTGGGTCAATAACAGAGTACCTATTTGAAATTCTGAAGCTTTAATACATTGTATCGCTTTTATTGAAAACTTTCCGCCATTAGACGTTGAAATTAACATATATCGAACATTACCGAACCTTATCAATGGAAATGAAAATAAATGATAAACTCCGTGTGAATGAGAGGGATTGCTTCCCTGTGAAAGAGAGGGCTCACGCGTAATGTATACTGAACTACGGCGTGATAATGGCTCATTTTGTTGATGTAACTTGTGGCAGACGAAAGGAAAACTCGGTTAAAATGTTAAAAGATAAATATATTACAATAAAATAAATATAAAAACAGGAAAGCTTACTTATATTGAAAAATATAAACCAAAAAGTGACACACGCCAAAAATGTCAACAAGAAAACATAAAAATCTAGGGAGACCAAGGAGTCTGTCCTCGACATGGCCCTCCCCGTAAGGGACCAAGGGACCTTACCAAATAAAACAATGAATGAAGAGGACAGACCCTATAAAATAAAAACTTAACCTAAGATATAAAAGCCAGCTTACGAACTGGACGCCTTAATATTCCACCTGAGGTAGCCACGTCCACCACTCGTATAATGCCATCATGGCTTGGGTGCACCTTCATAATACGGCCTTCAGGCCATACACTATGGGCAAGTTCCCGTCACAAATAATAGCCAAGTCTCCGATGGTCACGTCTTTACAAATCCTTCCTTCACTTTTCTGTCGAGCGGCTAGCTCGGGGAGGTACTCTTTCCACTTGAACCGACTCACTATCAGAAAAGTTCCTTGGGCCAGGTAGCGGTGATGACTATCCAATCAGGAAATGGTTTGTGGTTAATGCTGGGGCGTCAGAGTCTTCAATAGATACATTCGTAAGGGGCCGAAAGATTACAAACTGCTTCAACTTTAAAGCGCAATGTGTTCAGGACCCCCTCTCAGGGAATCGTTTCTTTCAACGTTGCATCTAGAGGACGGTATACGCCACCGACGGGCCATTCAAAACGGTGGTGCTGGGGAAATGACGTGCATGTCAATCGACTTATTTGCCGCAGAATCAGCAACTCGTACGGCGTCGTTAACATTCTGCCATACTGGCTACCCCTCTACTGGCACCGGCAAAAGGCTGTGTGGCAATGTCGGTAAATATCTTGTTCGAGCCGCTCCATGTTGTGACGCTTTCCACTAAACTGGAACTATTCATGTCTATATATAATAGGAAGCTCCGATTCTCCTCTGAAGACAATCCAAAACAAAATCAACAAAAATAAGGCAAATTCTTCAATATAGGCCATCAAGTGATCTCCTGCACAAGTACTCGTATATAATTCTGCTTGCTTGATGTGTCTGGCAAGCAGTGGACGCAGTACGCCAGGTGTCCGACAGCTAGCCTGAGAAAATCTCTTACGCAGAAGGCGAATAAATTAGTGGGCTCTAGCTGTGGCGAGTACTCTTAGCAAAGAAATAAAAGAAACCGATTTTGGCACAAAAACATTTTGTAACAAAACAATACTACGCACTAACACTATGAATAATAGTTAGTAAAAACTAAATAATAATAAAGAGCTCCAGGCTCCAGCTGCTTTTCAAGTACATACCTAACAAATATGGATCAGACAGCAACAAAACATCTAAGCTGTGAAGACAAGCTGGGCCCTGAGGCTTTATTTCTGGCAATTTCAAGCCATCTGACGTAGCATGCGTCTCGTCAGCAAATAAGTAAACTCTAAAGGCATCGTAAGAAAGGCCTTAAAAACGCGAGCATAATATCGAACCTAAGTTCGGACAGTTTGCGAGGCGCACCAAATATGCCTCACATAGTTGGTGCGTACATACTTCGCTGACTGTACTCGATAAGCGAACATCTAAAGAAGCTGCTTGCAGTTCGAGTCGCGGTACAGAAGCAGGTTTTAAAGGCGCGACCCGAGACTCGCTTGCAATCATAAAAACTTTAAATCTACTCGGGTACACGAAATGCCAAAATGCATCGCAAGCTTCGACACTTGCATCTGAAAAGAATCGGCGTGTGACGAGACCGATAACATCTGCGTAGAAGCGCGGAACCAGACAGTTCCCAGTCATCACGGCACGGTGGTACTCCCCCCAGCGGTCTCGCTCACACCCAGGAAATATTTCACCCCGGGATCTAACTGACCACCAAATCATTTGAAACCGACTAATTTCAGTTATAGCGCTTAAGTACGGCGTGTACAGTTGCCGTAAAAAAATACTGGAAATATCGATGTTTGAATTCGCATAAGCTTTAGAAACGATAGAATTGACGTCTACGGTATACAAATATCGATAGTAAACATCTCGCCTCAATCTTTTAACTAGAGAGTTTAATCGATTTGAATCAGGTATACGCGTGGAATAACTTCGCCGCGGTGAAAATATCTTCAAAAGGACCGTCGGGAAGTATGGACGTGGTTTTATTTAAAACATTAAAGGCTGCAGGCTTTTGCGAGAAACAAAACTCTTTTGGTTTAATATCGATGGTTTCTAATTGGCCGTGCTCCTTCATAAACGTACCTAATTCCGTGTCATCAACGGAAACACTACAAAAATTGACATGCGGTGGTGAATTACTAAATTGCGAAGATGAGCCTCCATACGCTACCCAGCCAAGAGCTGTCCGAACAGCTGCTGGCTGGTTAGACGACCCAAAACGATGTTCTTTACTAAGTAAAAGATGCCAGTCAGAAAGCCCAATCAAAACTTTTGGCTCCACGGCATTGTAGCTCAACTCATGACTGATATCTTTCAAATGATCATACTTTTTCATCTCATCTACAGGAATAGCTTGGCTTACCAATTTAAGATTAGCGACAGTCCTAGCATCGCTAATTGTATAACTATCCGCACTAAACTTTCCCTGAATGGTAAAATTTACGCGCTTGGACATTATATGTCGCGCACCTGTTATGCCTCCAAGAAGGAACTTGCTCTTCAGGCCCCTCAAGACCTAAACTATCGGCCACATCTTTGTCGATCAAAGTGGCGGAAGAGCCGTCATCTAATAGAGCGAACGTTTGAATCTTCTTTTTAGGAGTCGAGATGACAACAGGTAAAATTTTCAAAAAAATATTCTTATTTACATGCGATGTAAAACTATTGCTACAAGGCTGAACCACGGGCATGGCCGGCTCTTTGGCAACCCTAACCTCTTTGCTAATTGTTTGGTCTATGACACGGGCGCTGTCAGATGGTAAACTATTGACTGGTGTCCGTGTCACTGATGGTGTCAAAGAGGTGTCCGGATTACTTCCAGTCGTCACAACGGACGTTGTCAAAGCCGGTTTGACTACACTTTCATAATTACGATGGAAAAGTGTATTATGATTTTGCCCGCATAATCTACAAGTGACCCTGCAATTAAGCCAATAGTGCTTTTTCGCACTTAAGCATCTTTGGCAAACTTTCCTCTGGCGAACCCAGGAGAGACGTGCATCTAATGAGAGAGCCAAGAAACGTCTGCAACTGGTAATGTTATGGTCGCCAGTACAAAAGGAACAAGAAGTACTTGAGGTAGTGGACTCCTTAACATGCTGCGAGCGCGGAGGCAGCGCCGTCGACGGCGCCCTCGGCGTGTCAGCTGACGCAGGGCGCCCCGCCCCACGGCGCGGTGCTCGGGCAGAATCGCGCCTGGTTGCTGGCCTCGCGCTCCAGGAAGGCAGCCAACAACTCGAGCTGAGAGACACCGGGACCATGACTTCGCGCTGCGAAGTCGCACCACTTTCCCTGCAAAACAGGAGTTAATTTAGCTATAAGGTTGTGGATAAGCTCAGGCGAATAAATGTATTCTGGTTTGTCAAGAAGTTTTATTACACAAACACAGTTTTTAACATGCACCGCAAGCTTAATAATATCGTCCACACATTGACCTAGCTTAGGTAAGGCACGCACTAAAGCAATTTCATTTAGAATTATTTGTTCTGGGCGTGCAAAGCGTAATTCTAAAGCGTTCAAGACATCGCTGGGGTTATTCGATGTAAGCAAAAGTGACTTCACAGTGTCTCTGGCCTCACCGTGAAGTGCCTGGCGCAAACGACACATATTTTCCGTCGGGGAAAAATACGGCATGGTGTCATTATAAGTGCGCTTAAATAATAACCATTCACTTAAGTCACCCCCAAAGGGAGTGAGGTTATTGGGTGGCTTGGAAGCAATTTTGGCTGCTAGAAGGGCTATAGAGTTAGCGAGATCACTCACCTGATGGATAGAGTTACCTACATCTTGAACAGGTGCGGGAGGCACTCTGCGCGGCGGTAAGACCTCCGGCCCCGGAGACGCGGTGTCTTCACGAAAATCGCGAACTGAAGGACACTGGTAGACGTCTTGGGTGACACGGTGGTGAAAGTCGCGCATGTGCGGCACCTGTTGAACAGTTTGCGGCGGCGGAATAGATCCGCATAGGCCGCCACCATTTAAATCGGTAGGCAAATCGTCGTTGACCCATTGGGTGGTAGGATGAGATCGCGCCGAGGAGCCCTGCGCCTCAAGCGCGGCGGCTTCCGCCTCGTAGGCCGCGCGCGCAGCCTCCTCCTCAGCCTGCAGCATGTCCCGCCTGCGCGCGGCAGCCTCTTCCTCGGCCTGCAGAATGACCCGCTTACGGGCGGCTTCCTCCTCCGCCACAAGCATGACCTGTTTCTTAATATGTAATAATTTATCTTTTAAATGAGCCTCCGCGGCTTTTTTGGCCGCGATCGTCTGCGATGATGCACGAGAGGACGATCTGTCACTGAAGCTGGTAGAGGCCTGCAAAGCGCCCTTGGTTGACGAGGGGCCTGCGTTTCCCTTCGCTGCCATACCGCGAGTTATCATAGAAAATTTTGAATTTAGCGGTGAAAAAATTTGCTGATGGCGTCTAAATGACGAACTCCAAAACCTCGAAGGACCAGAATGTGGCAGACGAAAGGAAAACTCGGTTAAAATGTTAAAAGATAAATATATTACAATAAAATAAATATAAAAACAGGAAAGCTTACTTATATTGAAAAATATAAACCAAAAAGTGACACACGCCAAAATGTCAACAAGAAAACATAAAAATCTAGGGAGACCAAGGAGTCTGTCCTCGACATAACTTTTTTTAAAAGGTCTTAGTCACACCAAATTTTTAGGAGAAACATTGTTGAACAGAATTTGTACATAGGTACAGGGTGTATCTGTGAACATTCACATCCCTTTAGCCACATGTTCTATGTCCTTAGAAGAATGTACCGTCGCCCATTAGTCTATTACACTCTGTGATTTTTCTCAGTGAAATTGATATTGAACCATTCGGTTAATGTCTAACCCAGTCGGGTTAGACATTAAGTTGACAGTCGATTGAAGAAGGGAAAGGAAGGGTCTACGGGTGTTGCATTTGTCCATGGGCGCCGGCCATCGCTTACCATCAGGTGATCCGTCTGCTCGTCTGCCATCTATCACATAAAAAAGGAAAGTTGGATAAACCACGTGTTATCCTAACTGTACGTTTATGCAGTGTGTGCCTAATGTGAATTTGCATATAAATTCTGTACTGTTTAGCAAATTTCTCACTATATCTCGCATTGATAACTGTTATGCCATCTCCAATGTATACGCGCTATTTCACATCCGCTACAAAAATACCGCCGAAGGCGCGACAACGCGCGGCCGGGTGCGAAGCCTAGTCCACGCGTGAAAAATGGCCGCCACCCATCTGTATTTGAATTTGGAACGGGCTGCGATTGATTTACGGCGAGATACTGGCCGGCCCAATCACCACAGATAAAATATGCAGCGTGACGTAAAAAGGATGGATGTGCACTTTTTCGATTTTGCATTCGAATAGAAATAGCACGGTATCGTTGGAATGTTGTTTGCTTGTTACTAGCGTTTGTCTTAGATTTTTTTCAATCAGGTGGTCAGTATCCAAAGCGCCTGCGCTGTGTTTCGTCTAGTGATGGTACCAGAGGCCCAAATGGGGAAAGAGGGTTAAAGGTTTGCAGCGCACTCGTGACTTTACTGGTGTTGCAGGTGTCTATGGGCGGCTGCTCGTCTGCCACCTATCACATACCTACACAGTACCTACTCTTTTCATATTTATGCGAAAGGGGACCAACGAGCAGGTGGACCAATGAAAGCAATAATTTTAACAATTTCCATATTCCCGTCTGATCATATCCCCTATAAAACATTCCCAACGGTATCCCTGCAGTAATTTGCACCCTCTCCGGATGTAAATGAAACAATCCACTCAACGAATTCAAGTCCCGATTTATACTAAATCATCGCCGTCCAATTGTCGCTGCGAAAGTGACTTTATTCCCAAACGGTATGGTTCAAAAGGTCTAATAGAAAAAATGGGTGGGAGTTGCCAGATAAGTGACGGTAAAATTACCATCATGGTTATTTTACATGGAACCAAACTTATTTATTAGTTTGGTTCCATATCAATTGAGGAAGTTCCAAAAATTGTAGTAACCTGATGTGGGGCCCTCTGTACTAGGGAAACCAGACACAACAAAGTTACCACTTACACCAAAACCAACACAAATATCTGTTGTAACTCAAATTAGTTTTGTGCCAACCTTTAGTTTAAAAGGGTCCTAATGAAAATCTGTCTCGTTACTGGTCATACTTTATGTTGGCTAGTTTTCTATTCTTTCCAACCTGGCAACACCGGGCTATCAATCCGGGCCGAGTCCACACTCCCTCATCGTCCGTTGAATAAAAGATGGCGGTCCCGTCTAACGAGGCGGGAAAATGACGCCGTATTAAGGTAAATAGTGGCCGAGGTCTTGAGGACCTGGAATCACTTACACGAGACAGTCAGGTGAGGTTATTGGGAGGGCATACGAAGGGTGCACAACCTTTTAATATGTCGAGAACTTTCCATCCGTCCCTCGAAATTTTGATTCTCGAATTTTCTGGAATGGTCCCGCGCGTATCGCGTATCGCTGCTAGAATCATCTGGAGATTTCCACAGAACACTAAATATTTCTAGAAACTTATATTACTATTTCGAGATTTACTAAGAGAGATTTACTTAATTACGTGCAACGGAATCTAGACCTTCGCTCTAAGTTCTATTTCTAGTTAAACTTAGGTGGTAAATAGCTCGCCTGATAGCAATTAATTACCGCAGAATTTGAGCGTCTGCATCTCCAAAGGCGTTGCCGAGTGCCGACCCTTTAAAAACCTTAGCATTCTTTCAAGAACTTAAATACGTCTAGAACAGAACAGGTATAACTAATTATTACAGGAGTCAAAGAGCGTGGGTGTTTTCTTATTAGTCCAGAAAATAGTAAAATTAAACATTATCATAAAGCGAAATTACTAGTTAAAATTTTACTTAAATAAATTTTCTGCCTCAACCGAACCGAGTAGGTGTGAAATTTCCAACATTGATTTCGAATTATATTTTCGCCTTAAATTATAACGCGCCAAAAATACACTTAATGAATTTCTGTTTTAATTGATATTCTGTTACCAAAATGTACGCTTGCTGGTTCCCAGACGTTGCCATTTTGGAGGTAAACAGTAAATATTTAAGGCAAACAGACAGAGCAAACAACATTCAATAATGTATGCAGTGATGAACTTCGCTATTGAAAACAATAAGACAACGTTACCACATAATTTTGTGACGTTACTTTAACGGTTATCGTATCGTTTGGCTCGTATTTTGTTAGAAAATTGAAGTCTTTTAATTATTAAGACTTTGGTTGGTTAATTAGAGGATAACAACATTGGTACTTTCAAGATATATTATGCGGGTACCTAAACATGCAGTATGCGGGTACCTTAACATGCAGTAGCTCAGTGGATAAGAACGTGCATTCATCTCTGGAATTTTCAAATCTGTCCGCGTATATCTACCATTAGCTCGGCGTTGAGGGATACATCTAGAAGAAACCTGCACGTTTCGGATAGTTTTGGTCTGATTTCTCTGTTAAAAGATAGACGGCTGTCCCTACATTACAATTACTCTCTCTCAGTACCTACACTCTAATACTATTCGTCTTTTAGCACACCTTTACTTTTATGTTTTCAAGTACTTGAACCCTATATAAAAAAATGAATCCCATCAAAACAACACAATAGCCATTCATCTCAATAACAGATCCACAAATGTTTCCTGCCCAAAAAATAATAATAACCTTTTACTTGTACCCTGGAATTGCGTTGACTCCATCCCCTGACTAACCCGGGATTAACGGTGGCAATCAGAGTACCCGTGAGCAGAAACCTTCCCGTGGGAAATCACAACTCGCTAACTTAATCGGACGGGAAATAAATATCTTTCTTGTGACGTCATACCAATGATTTGTATGGGATGTTGTAGGCTTAGTTTTTGGTGATTGTTTCGGGAATTTCTTTATTCTTATGCCTATTTTTAGTTCGAAAATGTTTACTTATGTAACTAACGAATGCCTTTAAGAATTTTTTGATGCGTCTTTTATGGGAACCCAAATGCACGAAACAACCTTCTAAAATAGTAAAAAAGTATCAGCCTGTATACTGTCCCACTGCAGGGCAAAAGCTTCCATCATAGAAATCAAGTCATCGTTACTATGATGGGATTAGGCTTAATCACCACGGTTGCGTAATGCGGATTGGTGATCATCACAGACCCGAGCTATGTTCGAAAAATTCGAAACATAGGATACCGGATCACGGCCGGGTTTTTTAACCACTAGACCAACGAGGCTAAAATAGTATACTAGCTTTGATTTTGGGCGCAGACGAGCAGACGGAGTACCTGATGGTAAGCTATTACCGTAACACTATGGGAGTCACAAAAACGCCGACCATTTAAAAATAAATACGCTCTCTTTGTCAAGTTTTACAGGTCGCTTCAGTTCGGAAACACAGCAGGCGACAGTTCATTCCATATTTTTGTAGTACGAGGTAAATTCGAGTAGATTTTGGTCCATAAATCCCTTATTTTAACTCCATGCCAGTGTTTTAATAAAAAAGTTAACGTTTTTTAAAAAATATATTTGCGTTCCAGAGAATGAGATACGTTCCATTTCATAATTTTACTTCAGTAAATTATCATCTATAGGAACTTATGCGTTCACGCAGACGATTTATTTATCTATAGATAAAAATCTCGAGGGATCCTTATCAAGTTATTTCTGAAATTATACTACACTTACCTATGATGCTCTTGCGCCGATGCGATGGTGTTCACTCGTTCAGAATGTCACGCTGAAATGATCATGTCATCATGATGTCATTTTAAAATGTCACTTAATTATGATTGTATACTTTGGTAAAGTAAGTAAAGTATCAGCCGATATAGATAGTGGAACAGCTCACTGCAGGACAAGGGCCTTTATCATCGAAATCGTTACAACAATGCGTAGTAATCAATGTTTACTTACTTACTTAATCCCATTGTAGTAATTTATGGGGTCTATCGCGTGTGAGGTCCCATGCACACGCTGATTGGTTATTTTTGATGTGAGATGTCAAAATGTCACTAAACAACCAATGTCACTAAACCAGCTTAAAGTTGGACCTCAGGCTAACGGAATGTCATCTAGCGGATTTTCCACACGCGATATCGTTACCACGCTTGCCTAATAGGGTATTTGACTAATCTCGATATAGTAAAAAATATTTATACTTTTCCAAAATACTGGTAAATGAGAACCAATGGCCAAAATTTTCAGTTAAAAATATAACGTCTAGCTGATTTTATGAGCATTCAAAGTTTCATGGGCAAGTCCATTTTTAAAGAATAAAATTTAAAAAAAATAATTATATCATTGAACTACCCGTACATTTTTCACCAACTTTTATTATGAAACCATTTACTTAAACGAAACATTTGATATAGCTACCAAACAAAATTTACTAGACGCGCATACAAGATACGAGCGTGTGACGTCACTTGCCTGTAGCCATTTGTATAGAGCGTTTTTGGGCTTGCCCAAAATATGTGCTCTTAAAGTTGTGATATCTCAGGTGATTCAAATCAGAATCGAGCAATTCTTTCAATAATGTTTCTTAAATTGAGAGGTCTTTTGAGTAAACAAATAATTTTTTTTTGTCAAATACCCTATTAACCCGGCGTTCGCACAGTTGGGTCTATTTGACCCGAGCAGTTTTCAAATGAGCGTGTTTCTTAGAATTTGTGTGCAACGTTGCCAAATTTCTCAGTAGCTGGAGCTAACGGTCCGCACTTAGTGCTGGATATCGCCAATTAGTCGTGTTGGGGCCGCAGCGGGTGATAGACACGGTCAAACGCGAAAAAGGTAAATATGACCCAACCATACTATTGGTGTCGTAATTTTTCGCCGTTTTAAAAAAACATTTTTGGCTTTGTAATATTGTTTATTTTGTTATTTTCGGAATTTTTACAATTATGGATCGCGAAGAACATAAACTACAGCGAATTTTTAGTATTTCGCAAGAATCCGACTCCAAATGCGAAAATACATCTGCAGTGAGCGTGCAATATTGTACTGCCGATATTGCGCAGATGATAAGGATACCATGACTGACGTATAAGGCTGATACAAATGGTGTTATAGTATAAGTCTATTAATTACTTGATTACCATGTAACAAATTAGTTTATATTATAGAAAAAAGTTTTTTTAGTTAAAATTTTATTACTTTAAGACAAAGGTTGTCTATTTTGTTATTTATTTGTGATACTTTTATAAAAAAGTCACTAAAAGATAGTTTCGTATCATGTTGTTTTTTTTTTCTACTCAAAACCTATAACGATAATTGTATTATACAGATAGTACAACCACAAATCAAATTAATTTAAACTTTTGTAATTATGGCGTTGTCTAATACGGGTCCTGTCGACCCAATCCTACTGTCGTTGTTACATATTTTGACTGTGCTGGCGCCGGGTTAAGGGGCTACACGAATGAAACTAGCGCCGCCAACCTATTTACACTGATCGTGGCGAAAATATGATATTTTTGAAAAAAATAAAACATTACAGACTTAGATCCAAGTAAATTGGATTTTTAAAGGTGCAATACAATATTTCCAACACGCAACAAGTAACAATAATGTTAATTATTTCTAACAACGGCAACTTTTAGCAAAATGTAAAGAGGTTGGCGGCGCTAGTTTCATTCGTATAGCCCCTTAACAAACTTGAGCTACTCGTATGTGCGTTCGAATTTCGAAAATTCGAAACATTTTTTTTTTGCTCGACCCGGGATTCCCCTGTTGAAAAGTTGTTTATGTACCGCGTATACTAAAGCAATGCTTTACACTTTTTTTACTGTTCTGATAATTTGTGTATGTTTTGTTTTGGTTAATAAATGCTTACTTCCTTACTTTATTCTGTTTCAGGGGACACAATATGCCCGGCGGGCATGTTCAAGTGCCCCGAGGGCAAGTGCATCCCGGCGCTGTGGGTGTGCAACTACCAGAAGGACTGCGAGAAGGGAGAGGATGAGTTCCAATCTTGTCGTGAGTATCTTTACATCTTTTATATACCTAAATAAATAATATAAGTAAATCCGCCAGACAATCATACCAATCAACTTGGTCTCAAAAAAGTTTACAGCGCAAGTCTGTCATGTCAATTTCTTGTGATACTGTCGTTGCATTCCGTTATGAATGCCCAAGTAACTGGAGGACTGCTAGCAGGAAAGCGGACCTTGGGGCCCAACGAGGCCAAAACGCTTAGATGATGAGTGTGATATAATTTCGGTCGTGTCGGCCATTCGTTATATTCATGCCGAAGCGAGGTCTCCCAGCAGCAGAGTGCTGACTCTATACAACGCCTGCGTGTGTAATCAATGAAGCTCCTTTTTTATTCATGAATCTTCAAGTTAGGGTCGGCGCGTGGCACCCCTATCGTCTTGGCGCTTGTGTGCGCGGCATATAAAAGCGGCGCAGCCCTGCTCCCACGCAATAAAATAATTACCAATTTAACTAAGTTCCATTTACGAATCTCTCGTTGGCTTTGAAACATGTCGCGTAACGTATTTCCGCGGTGACAGTGACGTCAGTGATGACGACAGCATACATTAGCACTAATGAACGGCACTAGCACTAGGCTGTCTCTGTTTAATAACTAAATTGTGCTGCCCATCAAATATTCAGCACTACGGATTGCTGAAAGTGTTCCATCGATATTCATGATAGAAATCATGCTGTTAAATTGGAAATTGCAGTTACACTGACTGAATGGGCTGGCGGAATAGAATCTGTATTCAATTGTTGTGGTGATATGATGTTGAACTGTAATTGGAGATTAAGTAACTAGAAAATTGTAAACTGACGAATCGATGTTTCGAACGCACTAAGTTATTAATAGTTCTACGATGTATAATTTCTTAGTTCTACTGAATGTAATACTTTACTGATATTATGAAGCCAAGAATAAGAATAAATTTATTGACATAATATAAAGCTTACAATTTCTTTATGACTATAAATACTCCACTAGGCTCACAGGCCTGTATCGGGGTATCTAGTGAGTGACTATAGTTAACAAAATTTTGCGTACCTAGAATCTTGTAGCTTCGGTTTGTTACAATAAAAATTTAATGACTTGGGTAAACAATTAAACATATAAGAGAGGAACAAATAAAAAAGTCTTTATAAGAAACAACAATAGAAAAATATTACTAAGGCTGTAAATGTAATGTGTTTGTGTGTGTTGTGTGTGTGTGTTATATGTGTGTGTGTTTCAATTAAAGAAATATTCAGAACAACAATTTAATTTTAAACTCTGTTCCTCTGATTATGAAAATATTATTTCTTTACTTTTAACCACGTTTACATTTTTTCTAGTAGTTTGTATGCTGAGTAACATATTATCGATGCGCCAATGGAAAGTTAAGCAACAGCTTTAGACAAGGATTAATTTTTTTATCAATTGAATTCAGTTATTCCCTCATCCTCTTTCAGGGAGGTGAATAAATTGATATTAGGCTAATACAGGGTGATTACTGATTATTCAGGGCGTTCGTCATTAATTCCAGTCACGGATCGGTCGCGGATCAGGCCTGTTTGCCGCCAGGGTCGGAGGCTCAGGAATTATACCTTAAGCCCTTTCGTACCTAAGCGTAGGTTACGCCTTTATGGTGATGCGGATCGATAGGCGATTATTGGTAGTTTATCGATAGTTGACATATATGATAGACACCATACATATCATATTTCACTTATCGATGTTCATTAGTCATAGTGAAGTGACCCGCCTTTACTTCGTTTCGAAACGTTACTTCCACTCCGAACCAATAGATGGCACTAGGCTTTAAATGCATGGCGCTAGTGGTTTTTCAATTGGTATATAAGATTTATCGATTTCTATAGAAATAATTATGCCATTTCACCCTGTCTTCGGCTTGACGCATCCAGTCTAAACCAGCGGCTTTTCGGAGATCGTCACGCTATCTAGCCGGAGGGCGTCCCACAATACGCTTTTCGATAAATGTGTACCGGACACCAAAGCAATGATTTGAGCGCAGGTTGAGGCGCAAGGATCGCGGGTTTGATTCCCGCACCAATACAAATGTTTGTTAATGAAACATGTTTATGTGTGTATTAATTAAATTATTTGTATGAGAAAAAATAAGTCGAAGGCCTTAGCTGATAATAGTCGTACGTCATTTATGTGGCTTCCATTTCTTCTGGGAATTCTGGCATCTACAGTAATTAATTATGTAAAGATTACCCTCAGTAATTTGTTCCACATAGCTGCGTGGTTTCACCCGCGAGGTAATATAATTATTTTTATACTAGTCGCCCGCCTTCACTTCGTTTCGGTACAGTAGTTCCACTGTCTACCAATAGATGGCGCTGGGCCTTGATTGATGAGATTGCATATTGCATCGCGCTTGTGTTTCGCCTTTACGGATTGATTTTGGTTGGAAATGCACCTTCGGGCCAGAGTGGTTAACAGTTGGCAGCGCACTTGTTACTCTACCGGTGTTGCAGGTGTCTATGGGTGGTGATAATCGCTTACCATTGAGGTGATCCGTCTGCTCGTCTGTCAACTATCACATAAAAAATGTACAGTTAAAGCTAACGTATCTTTTTAGAGGCACGTTAAGCTGTCGGTTCAAGTTGTTATAACAGTCAAAGCCGGCAGAAGGTAGCGATACAAAATAAACAATAGGGCGCAGGCCGGCACATCGAAGCGACGAACCGAAAATCAACAGAGCTGAAAGGATAATCATCCGATGTGGGTAGGGTTGGCAATGCGTTATACAGGGTTAATAAGTTCGCAGGAGCTCTAAGGTGGCAGACATAGCCCAAAGAATTGAGTGGCTGTAGTGTCAACGAGCAGGGCACTGGTGGCAGAAAGGTTCTTGAGAGTAGAGACCGTGGTAGACCCCCCCCCCCCCCACCCCATATGATGGACGGACGAAGGTATAGCCTATCATCAACATCATTTCAGCCAATAGACGTCCACGGATGGACATAATAATAATTTATTTATTCAAGTAACATGACTCATACATCTTTGTTTGTTATAAAGGTCTTATCCTATGTTAGTAATTATACATTTAACTTATATTATATTTATTTAATCACACCCGCTGATGTTGTGCAGCAGTATTTCATATAGCGGCAATCAAGCCTACTGGCTACCATATTCAAGATGCTGTTGGGGCTGCCTCTACATAGCTCTCCCCCAAAGTTTTCCACACAGATCGGTCCTGTGCCACCCGCATACAAGAGACTCCCGCGTCCTTCACTAGATCGTCGGTCCAACTGGTGGGAGGCCTGCCATGGCTGCAGCCTCCTGCACGCGGCCTCCACTCAAGGACCGCTCCACCCACGGCCGTTTGTTCTGCTCGCAATGTGCCCTGCCCATTGCCACTTATAAAACCTATAGTCAAATTACATTTAACAACTCATTCCAGAAAGTACATTACTTGCTATGTAAATAAGATTCTTTGTACCAATGGAGCATGCAATAAAGAATGGAATTGAATTGAATTGAAAGAGCATGTGATGCAACCCTAGAGCGCTCTGTTGCCGCCGTGTAGTTGACGGCTGTCGCCATTGTCCGCGCGACAAATCAGTCGCAACAACTGTCGCGCGACCGGCACAATGCCCGCGATTGCGACCGGCGGCACATATGACGTATTCGTAGTGCTTGAAATAAAATACGGCGCGATAAACTATGCTCTATTTCCTTCTGAGGTACGTCTGTGAGGCCTACTGTTATCTAAACTGCATATAACCGGTCATAGTAATACTTTTTGGTTGTGTGTCCGTCCGGCGAATACAGACGGTGTCCGGCCTGTTTAGATTTTGAATTTTTTTTTTTTGGAAATGTATTGTGTGCTGGTTTCCTGAAATGACTATATAGTAGGTATATCCCCTTAATTTTCTGTGTATATAAGTAAATAAATTGTCAAATAATAAAAATTAAATTCAGGCGTCGGCCTTTTTACCCAATTGTCCGGCTTAACTAGTTGGGTTGTACGGCTTTTCATTAATAAGAGCCGGCAAGTGGCAACTCTAACCATATAATGGCTTTATAGGCCATAACTCTTGAAATGCCCGAGGGCAACGCGACGACAGACGATGTGCACAGGTGCCTCAACTTCTACTTTAGAGGACACACATTTTGGAGCTATTAAATTAAATCTTAAACGATTAAAAATAAAAGGTATAGTCTTTATAAATAACTTTTCTGTTGACAACAACACGGCTTAAGAAATCGTCCAGCGCTTGCTAGAGTTTGAAAGATCCTGATATGAGGGAGACCAAAACCACAAATATCAAAAACTCGACATAAATAGGTACCCGTTTCACAATTAATGTCTGTCGATGCAGGAATCAAACCCGCACCGGTCGCCTCAACTCAAGCGAAGTTTGAATCTTGCGTCGCAATTTGTCGCAAAGCATACCCTATCCGCGTTGAACCCTCACGGGCCTCAACCTAAAATCCCACTTATAATTTTAAACTCATCCCACTTAAACCCCCTATTTCGGCGCATCCAATCAGGCCGTATGCAGGAGTCGTGTAAGCCTGGCGCTGCGCGCTGGTCGCATGCCGCCGGTTACTGCACAAAGGTTGCACTCGATGCTATGACGCGACAACATAAGCCTATTTTTCCGGCTCAGTCGCCATTTTGGTGTCCTGTTAGGGTTGCCTACCGTTTTTGATTTTAGTAATACTTTTGGGTTTTAGGCCCATTATTCCATCTTTCTAACAATGGCAAACACTTCCACTATTTTAATGGGTTATAAAATTCTGAAATTAATGAAAATTAAAAACACTGGTAATCTGGCACTGGTAATCAATGTTTTTATTGTCACTGATTAACGAATTTATAACGTTTCACATAAAAGATAACTGACTTTTATGTGGTAGTTGGCAGACTCTCACACCTAGGCAATGTCCTCCTCCTCCTGTAACCTTTAGAGGTCGATTTTACGATTTCCGGGAAGTAGTTCTCAACAAATATTGCCTGTTTCTCTCTATCTCAACAAGTGGTTGTCTATAGGCGGCGGTAATCGCTTACCTTTAGGGCACGTATGCCACCATTCACATAAAAAAATCTTAAAATGGAATGGATGAGGTTGAATTTTCCTTTCCAATTTGTCTATATGCCGTGTCGTGGTCAATAATTGGTTTACCTCTTTGATATAGTATGGAAGACGAGCGTAGCAGACCCAAATTATTAAGATTTTAATATCTTCTACTCTTTCATAAATCACATTTGTAGCAACCCTACACTAGGAGCGGAGGCTAGTGCCACACTAGTGCGCGAAAAATGTAATTGTCATTTCTCATGTGCAACAACGGACTGGAGGCCGGTTCACACGCCGAGGGTTATTGCATTCCACAGTTTATTAATAGGCTGGCTTAAGATAATTTCTACGTAGTGATTGTCCCGTTTGGTGTTCCAGTTGTTATTGGGCAAGATCGTTCTAAAGTTATCATAACCAAATAAAAATATCCTCTAGATGCAATTGTCGTTATTACCATTCCTCTAGATACAACAGTAACTATGCAGTCGTACTTTAGCTGCTATTGGTTGGGACAGATCGGGTCTAATTTATTAGCGTATCGTCCTGGCGAAAAAGAAATATCGTCTAGATAAAGTTGTTGGTAAAGTCTTGTGTAAATCTCTTATTTGCTATTAGAATAGATCGGAGTTTCGGATCCTAAATGCGCATATCACGTCCAAGCGCGTCTTTAGTATCGTCTAGCCGTAAAATAATAACATCTTCTAGATAAACTAGACAGTTATTCAGTTATCCACTCAGTTGCTATTGGGCCAGATGGAGACGCATGGATGTACAGTCGTATCAATGCGTGTCCCACTAGTATCATCTAGGAGAAATATAATAATATAGTATCTAGACAATGCCGTCCCGTGTAAATCTCTCAGCTGCTATTGGAACAGATCGGAGTCCGAGAGGCGCTGATGTACGGTCGTGTCAAAGCGCGCGTGTTCCGGCCTCCACGATCTATTGTTCCAGTTCGCAACTTTTCCGACACAAATCCACCTCCAGAGTTGTTTCGCGGAACATAAATGTGCCCGGACAGTTTTTGGCGATCTGAATTGGGCGTCAGGATGGCAAATTTTTTGCCGGTATACAAGACACATGATTGTCCTTTGAATTAGGGGTAAGGCAATATACGTGTATTCAATGTCAACTTCCAAAGAAATTCAAAATCTATAAGCGTATTTCTACTATTAGCTCGGCAGTGAGGTGGAATATCGCGAGGAAACTAGCATGTTTCGGATAGTTTCAAAAATGTTGGATATCTATCCACGATTGTTGAGATAATTATTACATATTTTACTTACTAAACTTTATTATGGAAGCTTAAATAATGTTTGGAAACTTATTTTTAGATTTCCATCAAAAGGAGAATATTTTAGTTAATTTCCTAAGCAGTCTTCAAGATCTGCCAAAGCAAACGACACTCATCCCTCGAGGCCAACGAACTCGAGTCTCTGCATACAAAGCAAATTAAATTTGCCAAACGCAACATAAACCTAAGCGGTTTGCGTAGTATTTGTCAACACGAGCTCCAATCCGGCTCCAATTATGATCCAATTACATGGACAGGCGTGATCCCGATTATTCCCGATTATACCCGGCCAACGGATCGGCAGTGTTGCCAACTTGGCCAGTTAAAGGTGTTAGGTTTGCATTTTTTTTATTTGTAGTTTTCTTAAATTGAGGTGAGAAGCAGCCCCTGTGCTGTGTTTCGCCGAGTGAGTGAGGGTACCGGAGGCCCACCCGGGGAGGAAAGGGATAAAAGGTTGGCAGCGCACTTGTAACTCCACTGGTGTTGCAGGTGTCCATGAGCGGCGGCAACTGCTTACCATCACCTGATCCGCCTGCTCGTCTGCTACCTATCACATGAAAAAAAATCTTTTTGCTCTCTCTAGCGTATCTTTGTAACCGTCGACTGACTCAAGATAATCTCCTCTTACCAGATATTTCGGCTACGGTGGCCAATCTCAACATTCAGCCATACGCAGGACATATTACATATTACACATAATAATGAGTAATATTTCGATGGGACTTTAAAAACTAACTTTTGAAGACTTTAAATCTAACAATTTGGAATGCCATTTATTAATTAGTCCATTATCTGTATTTTTCAATTGGCTGTACTTTGCTCTACCCCAAGGTTGTCTGGAAGAGATCGTGCAATACAGGGGCCCAAGAGGCCGCGAGCTCAGAAATAACCAAACATTAATAGTTCGACTAACACAACGGCGTATTTGGTAGTGACCCGGTCTCATACGTCAAAGATCGTGGATTTTATCCCCACGCTGGTTGAAAAAAATTTAATGTAAATTGTTTAGTAAGTATTATATTTCTGTTTCCTCTGTTGTTTGATATATGCCAGGTCAATATGAGATGTTGTGTGAGTATCTATGTATCTTTCTATCGACTAACGGCCGGTTTCTGAATTGAGAATTTAAGGTTAAGCATTACTTGAGTACGAACTTTGACAGTTGAGCCATACTTCAAATGTCAAAGTTTGTACTTAAGTTATGCTCAACTTCAAATTCTCAATTCAGAAACCGGCCGTAAGTCTCCGAATTGGCAACACTCAGCGCCAACCGGTGCGTGAAGGGATCTCAGCCAACAGGCTCACCAAAGCCTGGTACATGTAATTACGACGGATAGGCACCTAATTCGATGTATCAGCAGCTATGTGTGATTGATTAAATATTCCGTCGGGCTCCTTAAATCTGGGCTTTACGAGCCATTTCACTTGCACGGAGGGTTCACACGCATCACGCCTTTGTATGAGTTTAATACGAAATTTTATGTGTCTTTTTTTCTTACGTATATTTTTAAGTAAATGTTCTTATGAATTAGGAATTTAGTCGTGGCTTAAAAATGATGCTGTCACTTTTATAAACGTGGCAAATATAAGTACGAGTAACAGCATGAGTTTTAAATCAAGAAAAAGTTTAGACCAGGTTTAGACCAGTTTAGGTTTAGCAATAAAGGGGGTGGACATTCTTCATTTTGGCCAACGATCTTGATAATTTACTATTTCACTGTCTAAAAAATGGTCCCATTGATATTTATTGTGTGCTATGATAAATAAATAAGACCTCAATAGACCAGAGAATTAACAGCGAGGAAAACGACACCTCGACAATTTCAGCTGCGATTCGGACTTAAAATCACAGATGAGTCTCATACGTGTTGATGGAACCTGATCGGACGACCGCTCTAATACCAATAAAGACATCCCCAAATGTCCGCGAAATTGCTCCCTAAAGGTTACACTTTGGACCCGATTAGTTACAGCAAACTTGACATCGGCAATTACAAGCTCCACCGCGGTGTTGGCTCGTGACGCGTGAGTCCAATTGCACCTCCGGTATAAGGGTTTGACCACAGGTGCTTTAATCGTGCTCGCCATGCGTGGCTGGTCTACCCTAGACCTTTGTGGCTTACGCAAAAAGTCCCATAATCGACCAGCATTTGTATACTAATGAAGCATAATAAAATAGCGTCAGGGTTACCCAGATTTCTTTTCTTTAAGGCTTGTAGTGTCCAAGGTCACGTTCAATTCTGCCTATATCGAATGATAATGGAGACACGTATCTGTTAAAAATGGAATTGACCGGTGCATTGAAATGAAACTTTTTAATTGACTCTATGGTCACACACTAAAGAGGGCACGTTCACGAAGTGTTTGTTGCCAACACGACTTTTATTCAGGTCTGGATCCGCGCCTGGTAGGCTCCTTTTTCTAAGATGTGAATCTTCTTCTTTCCGTGCCTCTTCAATCTTGAAAGTTGCCCGCCAGTTGCTTGAACTCCTCTCTATCTTTCGCAAGATTGAAGAGTCGTTACTCGCTTGTGATTCTGATCCACTCCTGTATGTTCCGTAACCACGATTCTTTTCCTCCGTCCAGGACGCCTCTTCCTATCAAATTTGCCCATCATTATAAGTTGGAGTAGACTGTACAGGATAGGTACTTTTAGGACGTGACCGAGATGTCAGTTTAGGTAGTTTAAAGAATTGAACCAGTGTGTAACTGTTTCCCTTTGCCCGCAGCGCCCCCCGAGTGTGACGCGGGCCAGCTGACCTGCGGGCAGTACGTGTGGAACAAGACGTACTGCATCCCGCCGCACTACCGGTGCGACATGCACGTCGACTGCGTCGATGGGACCGACGAGGCTGACTGCAGTAAGTACCACCATATCCTCACGATATACTCATGATATCCTCGCAAAATCCTCACAATATCCTTGCAATATCCTCACTTCGTCTGCTTAACAAATCCCATTTGTTGCTATAACCCATCCGTCACTACTACACTACTACAATCTGGGGTTTTTTTTTCTCGTTCGTCGTTAGTGAGACGTTATGGGGCCCAGGAGGCCAATTCTCGGTTTTCGAGTGCACTTCATGGAACGCACAACCAGTAGGAGAACTCAGAATACAGTCGACATTCCTTATCTTGTTCTCCTATTGGTCTATGCGTTCCATGAAGTCGACTCGACATAGAAGGCGAAAACCGAGAATTGGCCTCCTGGAGTCGATTTCCGGGTCGATCAAAAGTATGTCTCGTATTTTTCGAACAGATTTCGGGTTTGTGATTACCAATAAGGCAAGCGTGATTAAGCCTAATCCCATCATAGTAGCGATGACTTGATTTCTACGATGGAGGTCATTGCCCTGCAGTGGGACAGTTTATAGGCTGGCACTTAACTAGTAGAACTAGTATGACCTCCTTTTGAAAAGTACAACTGAAAACCTAGTGGGTTGCGTTCATTAGGGCGACCTGGTTAGGGGCGCTTCTTATCTGCCGCCTGAAGGCTGAAGGGCCAACACTTTCAGCGCGAGGCAAGCTATGCTCTTAGATGCAAATAAACCGTGAATTGGGTCGAAGAAGTGATAATTATTTACTAACTTAAGTGAAGTTCACATGTTGTATGAACTGCAACTAGTACCTCGTCTTTATCATTCCATAGCATAATAAATGCAATAAGTAGACCTACTCCTGTAATCTACTACTACGAGTAGTTCAGGATGTCGATTTCTACTAAGAGGGTCAGTGACACCAGTAAGAAATTTAGTCTAAGCTAAAATGCGTGAATTAAATCTTTTGGGATATAAGACCCACTCCCACCCCGCAGTTGGTATCACTTCGGTCAAGCCGGCCCATTTATGCCGAAGCGTGGCTCTCCCACGGTTTAATTTTAATTTCTTTTAACCCCATTATAACGGCATTACAGCGTGTGGACGGCAGTATGCAATCTGCACCCGCCACGCGCAGCGTCTCCAGCGCGGCGAGGACCCTCTATCAATTTCCACGATCCATAATACATTTCTGTCAATATGCAAAAGTCCCGTCATCAAATATGTAAATACCGGGTTACCGGCTTGGCGGACGACGGCAAACATTATGCGGGATAGAGCCAAGCAATAGTGCTGGGTAGATCGGGTATCGATGGTTTTTTATCAATTTGTGTGCACTTGTGGCTTAAACAGTTGTTAAATGTGGGTTAACTCCGCCCTGGCATAAAGAACATTTGTATGTGAAACTGCACTGAATGATTTAGTAGAAGAATATCTGGCAGTACCTACCTTCGTACACCCATAAAAAGACTTGATGACCAGGGGTCGCCGATACCGGTATTCCCTCCCAATATCAAATCGAGACGAATATATCTAGTATTTTCAATGTTTTAGAGGAATATAGTCTTTTACTTATCTCCAACCTAGATAACTTTAGAGTCGTCCGATACTCTGGATCCAAACTACAAAAGAGAAAGGTGACCTCGAAGGGCACTCTTATTGCGTCAAACTTGACTTTAGATAACGCTGGGTACCGCCAACTGTTCCAAAATAAGGGCCAGTTTATCGACATCAATCCCCACATCCTTAGCCCCCACCTCTCAGTGGGACGTCGTTATGCGGCCGGGAACTAACTGGAACTCCTCGGATGATTCCAATCGGAACTGGCGGGTATTACCAACTTTCCGAAGGATTATACGCATCTGATTTGCGCGACAGCCGTGTACGTAAATGTTTGGAAGAAATGTTTGGATTTATGGAATATGGAATTTTTAGAAAAGGTTGGGAGAACTTTTTTGATGTGCGACAGTTTCTTCTATTACTCGTATACGTGAAGTATCAGTCTATGTACTGTTCCACTGCAGAGTGCCTCTATCATACGAGTATAATAGAAAAAATCGACGCCCCGTTAGCGTCGGACCGTGATCTCAGAGGTCCGATTCCGGGAATCTAATAAGTTAAATTTATTAAAATTAATTTATGTTTAGGTACCTAGTTTCGAATCCTTCTTCACTCACTTCAGCATCTCTGCCAGATACTACTTATATTACTCAGTCATAAACAACACCAGCACGCGTCATTCGCGCGTTAAAAACGTATGTGTCCCCTTGTGTGTGAGCCCTTCCTTACCTTAATAAAAGCGTTAAAATTGAGCCAATCCCGAGTCAAGGATGGGGACAACAGATCCGCTCGGAGTCTCACCATTCGGGGCAAACAAAAACACAATTTCCACACCATTAAAACTTGCCCACTTGTTGAAACTTCCCCGGCATCCGCCAGTATAGCTTGAGCTCTCATACTTCGCCTTGCCTATTAGCCTTTAAGCTAAGAAAGGCGGGCTAAGAGACAATCTGGATCTTTGCTTACTTAATAAGTAAGGGATAAATGATGATAAGAGCATTAAATTACGTAACTTTATTCATTAAAAAATAAATACCTATTTCATTTAAAATATATTTTTAAGCATTTATTAATTATTTGTCAAGCCGGCTTTAAATTATAAGTAAGACTGAACACAAGAATATTGAAGAATTCATGGGAGCTCCGCGAGAATTTACGAAAAATCATTAATAGATGTACTGGTGGTTCCGTCTAGTATTCCGTGTTCCAAAAAGGGATCCATCCTCAAAAATGTTCGAGCATGGCATAATTAGAGAAATGTCCACAATATCGACTATCGTTCGACATTTTTTTACTTGGCTCCTAAATCTTTGATTGCTCCCGGCAGAAGTAGGCAGAAGTAGCCCTTAAAAGTATCCGTTTTTGCTATTTTCCCATAAAAATCTGCTATACAACGCCACCTGTCAAAGTCATTCGAGGCCTTCTGATTGTAGTACCCCTGTACCTTTTGAAGGTGCTAGCGGATGGCGGCAGGTCAAGTTGTGGCGGTCGTGTTTTCGTTCACAGTTTTCTTTGAAAGAAATAGGTCGGCGTGTTTCGGCCGCACGCTCATTTGAGTATGCGGCCACAGTAAAACAATACCCAGTGGACGTCCCAAAACTCAATCGCAGATTTTTATCAACGTAAATTCATTCAACATATCATTGCCCTAATTCGTACTAATTATGTTACATAGGTATATCAGACAACAGAAGAATTCAGAAGACGTCGCGTTAATTCCCGTCTATAATAATAACAGAAAATATTTAATTATTATATTGATTATATAATAATTAAATACATAGTATAACACCCAGAAACTGAAAAAAACACAAATGTTACTCATACGAATGTTTGAATATTCACCGAACATTATTAAATTGTCATACATTGATTAGTTTTATAAAGTAGGTACCAACAGATGGATCTATGGGGTAATAACATCGCGCAAGAGTTTCGGTTAACTTATAAATAAGCTTTGTCGTTGCCTACAGAATTTACTTTTAAATCACCATCATCATGTCAATAAGCCTTTTCTCTATCACGACACTACCTATAAATAGCATAAATGCCGAAAATCTTGTAGGCCTCGGGAACACTAGCTGTAGCTTACTGTCAATGTTTATGCTATGACGTGGCAACAATGGTTGTAAACTCGAGTTTTTGGGGTTTTATCTGTTAACTTTGGATACGAACATCTGACGTTGTTTCGAAAATGGTCAATTTGTGTGAATTTTGTAAACACGGAAATAAGGGCTTACAAACTTTTTCGCTTTCTGAAACTTGAAAACATTATGATTACGGCGTTTACTGGTATTTCCCATTAACACGAACATGGGGAATGTTATGTGAAAGTTTTCAGCGTATCAGTCTGGGGATTTTTCCTTTATTTATTTATTTTATACACAAAACGCATTACCATCGTAAAAAGACAAAGTAAATGAATGAAAGTAACTCAACATCATAATAATATCCTCCAATCGATTCGGATACGGCCACACGCAGGTTATATAACAGTGTTCAAGCGTGTGCGCAAACACAGGTGCATCCTTACCCTCATATTTTTTAAGGGACACCAGAAGACATGACCAAAAAGATCGGGCGCAGAACCTTAACGTACTTATATGTTTTTAAACTTTCGCGTTGCATTATACAAATACTTTACATAAACGGGACTAAACGCGACGAAATTAAATAAGTACATTTTAGCACTTACTGCTTGACGTTTCGGTTAACGTACTTTCCGAGACACGGGGTACCAGACGGCCATCTTCCAGATTTCGGGCTAACACTGGGAATTGCTGAACATAAAAACTCAGGTGCAAATTTTGATCGCACCAGGTCCCGTAAATTCGTTATGTCTGTTTGCCTGTCCGTCCGTATGTCACAGCTACTTTTTAATACACTGGGTAACATACCCGCGTTTGTTACAGGCAATGTAGTACCAATGCTAAGAACATTCAGTACGTGTAATACCTTACGGGTGTATTACTCTCCCACTAATCACCGCAAAGCAAGCTGTAAACTTGTCATATTAAGCTTCGGTACATCCTCACATGTTGCCAGTCTATTAACACTAATCTATTTGATGGAGATGTAATAATTTGTCGCTAAAGCTGATTGTATGGCTCTGTATTGATCAATTTGTACTGTAAACTTACTTCTAATTAATCATTGATTTAAATATTTAATTTTTTTGATTTGATGGTAAGTGATCACCGTTTTATTTGTCTTCAAAATTATCAACCGTGGGACAGCCATACTTCGGCATGAATGGGCCTGCTCGACCGGAGTGATACCACGGCTTCACAGAAAATCGGCGTGAAGAAGCGAATGTTTTGATCCGTCTTCTCGTCTGCCACCTATCACATTAAAAAAACTTTGTTTGAAGTTGTAAAAAAGAGCTGTTTTTTAGTAAATGTTATAATTCCAATTTTACAATGCTAATAAAAATAATACTGGCGGCGCTTACTGAAACAAGCACCCACAGTTTGCCGCCTCAAATCTAAGCTCAGATTTAAAAACACAAACCAAAGTTATTCAAACGAAACAAGACTTACTCAAAAATAAGGAAACATTTAATAGCGACTTGAAACTTCAGCGTGAAACACTCAAAGGACTTTTTTCACTTTCCAATCCCACATTCCGGTAACCGCCTGTAACTGCGGCTCGAGACGTCCTCATAAAACATTCATTCCACAACTTTGGGATTTATTTCACCTGAGGAGCCAGAAGTTTGTCCAATAAAAAACTCTTTACATCTGCATTTCGCGAGAAAATACGCCGTAGTGATGTGACTTTGCTTGAGTGACTCAATAATGTAGAGAGAGAAACATGGATCTACCATCGAGTGAATGCCGACGCTTGGTTGCCTCTGAGCGGCTTGAAATTTAATGCGTATTAGCACCATCTCTAATATAGTAAGGTCATGTAAATATTTATTTGCTAAATAGCTTATTGAATACACAATTTTTGATTCCCACTACGCAAAGCCTGTCCGCAACGGTCAAAAAAATTGCCAAATTACAGATTGGCTATTGTTAGCTTATGAGTGAATTTAATTGAGTGAAATTAATGTGGAATTCTCCATCTGAGATGTTTTCTTCATAAGGACGCTGTCCAAAGGCCTACCCTTTATAACCCTTATGACACTCTCTTATCGTAGAAATGTAGAGAAAATCTTTATCCTCGACCTTCCTTGAAATCACTTTAGAGTCCAACCTTCAACGATATTCACAAAATAAACATTCAAAAAATCATTATTAGCTTAGGCACTTATCTAATTACAATTTCATAGTCTAGGCATGTTTTATTCAATTTCATACTATAATACAAAATGACTCGAGTGAGTAACTTCTCTCATATCGCACCACTAAACACGGAGTGCAGACCAAGTTATAATAGTGGGCAATTGCTGAGTTCCTTTACATTTTTATGCTGTGAATTTTCCGAGCTATTTGCGGAGTAACTAGAGTAATTTTCTTTTGCGTTTAGAGCTTGTTATGGCGCTTACAATGATGAGTTCTTTAAGCGAGAATGGTGTCTAGTTTTATTTTTTCCCCGACACAAAGTCTGAAATAGAGGGGTGTGCAGCAGATCTGGAGCTATATTTTTTATTCATTCGCGTCGAGACAAGTGCATGATTTCTACTGATTTTCGTTCGACATCCGATATTAGGCATTATTGAACCACTCGATCGCAACGAGCGACCTCACCCACTCATTGCCAGGCGAGTGATTCCAAGCGAGCGATAGATTAAATGTAAAATGAACGTTTGTTTTCGCTTTTCACACACTTCTTTCATGTCACTACATGTTGCGGATTATTATATATTTTTTTCCAAATTTCCATTATCCCAGAAGAATGCTTAAAAATACGGAAATTAGCTTCAAAAGTGGAGTGTGACATAAGTCATGACTTATGTCGTCACACTTTAGCTTACCAAAGGGCATGTAGTGGATAAACAATAGAACTCCTGTGGTTGGGCGTAAACGGGTAAAGATTAGGTTAGAAATGTCATCAGATTTTGTCTGGGTAATAGTTATCCTGTTTGCGATGCGAATCTTAGTATCTCAATGTAACATTTTCCCTTATGCAATGCATCACATTCCGACGTAGGTTTATAAACAGACAACAGCTAGTATTAGTCCCCAAATGGAAACATTTCGCGAGAACGTTATTGGAGAGGATTGCACCCGGCCCCGCAGGGGTACTTATTGTACCTACGTTCAGGCGAACTTCGGCTCTCGTGGCTTAATCGCTGGGACACAGCGGTGAAGCACAGTGAATAATCTTTAAATAGATATATTAGAACTGCAGTTCATGTGCCAGTCATTATAAGGATTATTAAAACACGACAATTTAAATGAAAACTAGCCAGGGAAAAAATATTTATTTTAAGTTTGAGTTAATTGAATGTAATTTTAAAGAAAAATTCGATTTACGATGTTGTATAATAATATGATGTCATAAAAAAACTTCTAACTAAATTCTTTCAAACCAAACTTCGATCGTAGTTTTTATGCTAATACATTCGGACGGACACAGACCGACACAGTCATGACGAACCTATAAGGGTTGCCTATGTCAGTTGGCTACTACGGAAACCTAAAAAAGCTTTAAAGGATGTTGCTCACTGCAATCTCTTCACTGTGTCGATAATTCCTATTTCATCGATAGGAGCTGTCTACAGATTTATGAGCACTGTTTGGAGAGTCCCGCTATCTATACCGTAGTGTCTGAACACACGTGCTGTTTCACGGCGGATTCGACACGTTTGTGCCGCATCCGATCAGCTCATCACAAGATTGTTCGAGGTATTACCACAGAGGAGTTTGAGCAGTACACATTCTGAACGGGAAGGTCGTAGTTTGGAATCTGTATATTCCCTTCAAAATGTCTTTATAATGAATGTCGTTATACACAACAATCTGTGGACGGGCGCTCACGTTGCGATACTACATACAATGTACTCTGTGGATACTACCACAATATGCTCTGTGATACTACTATCCTTTTTGACGTTTTCACGGTCAATTTTAGTTTTGCTTCCGTACGATAGAGGGCGGTTTTCAATTTTCATACAAATTGTTTACGATATGCGCATACGCTACGATTTCTTTCTGGGCAATGTACATGATACAGAGCATGCACCTCTAGATTTATCAAAACCATGTCAGAAAGCATAGTACATATTTCTACGTCACCGCTCGTCCACACATTATACAATTAGCGTATCCACTACATTTTTAAGGGAATGATGACGTATCGTACCGTACGATGCGATAGGTCATCGAAGGTTTCGGTGGTGGGGGGCACGATACGATTTCTTAAAAAGTGTAGGTATACTATGCCTACTGGTCTCGGATACCAAGCCTAAGTTCGGGTCGCCGCGCCGTAGTTGTAGCATTATGAATAAAGTTTCCTACGCTTTATCCACCTATTGAATATTTCAAATAAGCCACGAAACAATAGACTCCAAGGTGCCAACCCGCTCCAATTCTGGCACTAAAATAAATTTTTATTCGGCGAATTGTGAATAAGCCTAAGAAGGGCGACATCTGTCGGCGGAGGCGGGTCTGTAATCCTCTCAACCTCGCACTCCGACCTCAATGGGAGGATATTGCGAGTATCGAATACGCGTTATGATCTCTCTGTACCTATTTTGGGACTTAGATCCCAATATTCCCAATCCCTTTTTTGGGATCCTTGGGGAAACCTTTGACCGTCATCTTGTCATGAGGGAAGAAGGAATTTTGGTGTTGTTATTATCAGTATTAAAGTCTCTGCAGAGTGCATTGCGTTTCTAGGTCTTATATGTCTTCTACACGCACACACACACACACCACACACACACACACATTTATTCAAAGTAATAATTATGATAATAATTATTAATAGTAAATGCTTTTTATTAAACATTTTGTATGATAATACTAATATTATTTTATGCCTGGAATTCATTCTGAAAGCTTGACCTAAGTCACACCTGATGCAGGATCATTACATACATTAAAATGTGTTATACTATTATAATAATAATGTATGTACACCGTTACTCCTTTCGCCGCACCTCTGTCCTATCTGCATGACGCAAACGTTGACTGGTAGAGAATGCCTCTTGCCATTAAGTTCTCTCCTATTGTAACAAATGTTTATGCAATAAAGTTTAAATACATTGAACCAAACATAAGTAAACTTAAAGCATTGTACTCTGTGCTTAAGCAATATTCAGCATTCTAGACTAGGCTTTATTCTAAAGAGGATCTGGGAAACGTCAGCGGCGGAGGCTTAGCTAAACAAATACAAATCCAGGACAAACTCAAGCTCAAGCCCTAAGCACTCAGAGGACTGCCTGGGTAGGGTGGCCACGCGCCTCGCCTACTTAGGATGTCCACTCTTGAAGCAAATTGACAGTAGGACTCTGAGGAACAAGGCTTCCTGACTTCTCAGTATTGCGCCAGACAATTCACATTGATCTGCTAGTGGGTGCTAGTTTACCCACCCCTAGGGAATACCCTGTACTGATGAGTTTCCCGCAGGTACCTACTAGTTATAAATACATAAATTCACACATCTCACACATTGACCTGAATCTGTTCTAAGTAGTTTAAGCACTTGTGTTACAAATATCAGACTACAGAAGAAATACAAACATTATACTTATATTCATATTACACCTAGACACTGAACAATGCATCGTGAATCACACGAAATTGTAGTGCCAGGGCGGAGATTGATCCCACGAATATGGCGTATGTGGGTCACTACCAAATGTGTAATCGCCATAATATTTCTATGTTCAATAGTGTCTGGCGATTAGCTTTTCTAACGGCATTTGTTTTCCAATAAAATCTTCTTTTGTTTTTATTGTTGTCCCGTGCTTTCGATTGTATTAATGGAGCCCCTACAATCACTAAGCTCTTTTCTTTCATTCCTATCGAAAGATACGAGATAGTCTATCTTTGAACGAGTCGGATTGAGGCCGGCTTTGCATCTAATGATGTTTAGGTTTTAAATTACATAAGATCTATTTTGATAAAAAAAAACTGTACTTAATAAAGAGCTTTTTTATTTCCCATTTTTGCAGTGAAATATTTTTCCTATATTGTTTATTTTGCTTTGAGTGGTCTCCACAAATACGATATAGGATTGCCATGATTAAAAGTAGATTCAAATTAATAAAGTTTATCACGTAAATTAAACTCTCTCATCATAGTGTACAATTCCCAATTACGTCCAAAGCTGTCGCTCTGGAGCCTAGGGTTCGCTTAACCAATTGCAAAATGATGGATTTGGGGAATCTGGTAATTACAATGAAGCGACTGCCGTCTGACCTTGTAACCCATTGACAGAAAAACCAAACTAAATTCATCGATAAAAACATGGATGCCTATTTTAAATGTCCAATGTCCAACCCTACCACGATCTCATGGAAGACGCGTACTCTCTTTGCTACTATCGCTACCTAATATAGCACCGATTCTTATTATTGAAACCATCCAATAAGGCCTTTTATAAACTATCGCAGGATCAGGCGATATTGAGCAGATCCGCTCATATCTGGAGATTTCCTCGAGGCATTGAGGCGGTGAGCCCCTCAGGCCCTCTATTTTAAACCGCTTGTGCCTCCGGCTTTGGAGGCTTATTTGAATAGGACTGTATAAATTGGCGTATTGATGTTTGTGAAATGTTAAAGAAGGATATATTTATGGTTTGGCCATAACGTAAGAGTGTGTAATTTCTGCATTGAACATTGTTGCTGTAACTATAATTGTTTTGATCATGGTTAGACAAGTTTAGAATAGTTACTTACTGTTGCAAGCGCAATAGTTACGGTGTAATTAAAGTTAGTTGCGGGTAAAATGTTATGGCAGATATATCAGTCTACCCTCCTTAGAAATCTTTTACTGCGTTACCCTCAAATAAAAGTATACAAAACTCTTAAGTTTCTTCAATCGATTCTCATCTTAGTGTCAAACACATTAGGTTGAATAACAATTGAGGAAATTTGACAGATTGTGGTAAACTGATGCGTGGCTGTCTGTACATGGTAGCAATCCCGTAACAAACTATTCTATTCCATTAACGCGTTCTATTACGATTGATCGGGAAAGATTTTCCATACTTATAGGATGTATCAGTGAACATTAAAATCCCTTTGACCAAAACTTCTCAAGAAGAAGTTGCCGATATAAGGTTTTAAATAGAATACTTAATACTTTTCTGCACACAAAATACATCAGGTAAAAAAACATAGATATTAAAGGAACTATGTACAAAGGCGGTCTTATCGTGATAAGCGATTAATTCTTCGCGATTAAGCAGCGGCCTCCTTTTTCCGGACCACCGGACCGGGAACCGGACGACCGGACGTGTGTACAAGGTCTTATAGCCTTATGATGTAATTCTGTAGGCTTTGTTCTTTGGGCAATTCGGTTGTTCTTTTTCTTTGAAAATGAATTTATTATAGCTCAGGTAATACTTAAAACTAGAGTGTATTAGTTTCCCTACACTTAGCTACGCTTGTGTCTTGGGAAACCAACTTTCAAATAAAAACAGACTTTCATAAAATTTACTCAATAAATTGTAGCATTTGTGCTATGCATGCATGAAGCAAATTTTTCATTGATATGAAAATTTAAAATATATCTTTTATTAAAAATTTTCATGACCATTAAAGTGGTTGAGAAATTTTGGAACGCCTTTAACCCTCCATTTTTGCTTACAAAAGTGACTGATTATAAGTATTATAATCTTCAAAAACGATAAAAAATTAAGAAAAATTAAAATGGTGGATATGTAAATAGGTGAGCCAGGCTGCACAAAAAAAGTGCCAAACCCCTTCATGACGTAATTAAATCTTGCTTATGTTGCATTACATGACATCACAATGTTAAAAACAATAATACGGAGAGACCTAAACCCTCCACAGACTGTATAAGCGCATCTCTACGGCATCTATTGTCGTGATCGCTAAAGGCCGCACTCCGGCTCGGCATATAACGCGATTTTCATATAAAGTTATGCGGAACCCTTTGACTGTGGAGTGCCTTCGAACCCGGCCTTTGTGCGGTTTAAAACAGTTTTTCTAGGAAATGAACTAAAAACTTTTCTTCTAAGAAATATGTTAAAATAACACCGTGTATAAAGGAGTTCATTTGAAAGTGACGGGATTCGCTTATAGAGTGTTGTGGATAGTTTTTTTTTTAATTTTATTATAATTTATGTTGTAGTACATACAACATTCGGAACATATTCAATGTAGTTGTATGCTGTTGTGTTTTGATGATGTTTTAAAACAAAAACGTAAAGTTTTTAGTCTTAGTCAATTTATGTGTAATATATAAATGCGATCAGACGGTTCGTAAGACTTGTGACTAATTTCAAATGATTGCTTGTGTCTTCGATGGATTTCTATGAAATCCTAAAATCCCTTGTCGCCGTCGATTAATACTCCATTCACACAAAGAGCGCTATTTTCATTTTAAAATTTAAAATAAATAACTATGGATTAGGTCGAAATAAAATAAGTAGGTACATACTATATGTATTTTGTTTTCGATCTCGACGCCATATTCAATGTTCCAAATATCTACTATAAAACTACTAGGATGACAGCGCTGTCTGGAGCACTTTTTCAAACGTTTTGTTTTCAGAACGGATTTGTGAATCTAGAGATTATATCTATACTTTGTGTATGAAATCTGTTTTGTTTTGTTGCAGTGTACCGCAAGTGCCAGGCAGACGACTTCCAGTGTGGCTTGGAGGGCGCGGGACCCGGCAAGATATCCACACAAGGGCCTTGCATACCCAAAGAAAAGAGATGTGACGGGTAAGACCTATCGTATCTGTTAATTCGTTTTCCCATACTGCTATCATTTAATGAATGGGCTGGCTCGACCGGAGTGACACCACGGCCTCATAGAAAACCGGCGTAAAGCAGTGCCTACGCTGTGTTTCGCCGAATGAGTGTGAGTACCGGAGGCCCAATTGGGGGAAAAGGGGTTAAAAGCGGCAGCGCACTTATGACTCTACTGGTGTTGCAGGTGTCTATGGGCGGCGGCAATCGCTTGCCATCAGGTGATCCGTCTGCTACCTATCACATAAAAAAGGACTGGCCGGATAGCGAATTTGGTAGTGACCCTGCCTCATACGCCAAAGGTCGTGGCTTCGATCTTAGTACAGAGTCAGGACAATGTATGAGATGTTGTGTGAATTTATTTATTTCTTTAAGGTATACCCGTGTCATTGCAGGTACCTAGACTGTAGGACGGGCAAGGACGAGCAGGACTGCCCCGGGCAGTCGCTGGCGTGCGGGCTGGACCAGTTCCGCTGCGCCTCTGGCTCCAAGTGCGTCAGCTCCAGCGCCAAGTGCGACCACAAGGACGACTGCGGAGACAACTCGGATGAGGCGCATTGCAGTAAGTGCTGTATATTGGGGATTAGTAGATATACTCGAAATAGAGGAATAATAGAAACATTTATTTACTCCTATATAAAGTAGGCCTTTGCATCTTGACAGATGCTTTGGCATCTAATCAGCGACTGATCGACGGATCAGTCGACGGATGTGGGGTTCCAGCATGTCGTCTAGCTCTCGTTGATGCTAGGTCAAACCAGGGTTGATCGTGTTGGGCTATGCCTTCAGATACTATCCTCCTCTAGCTGAGGCGTCCAATCGCCCTAAATCAACCGTGGGGGAGTCACCCTTCGGCTTGAATTCGGCTCGACCGGACCACGACCTCATTCCGTCATTCGTCGTGTGAGGAGAAAGCAAGTTTAACTTTTTGGATTGGTTGGATTCGCACTTGTGACTCTACTGGTGTTGCAGGTGTCTATGGGTGGCGGCATTCGCTTACCATCAGGCGATTCGTCGTGAATCGTCGAAAACAAATGATTTTTGCAATGACTGAATGTCACAATCATATGATTTTTGCAATGACACAGTCTCAAAAGGGCAAAACTCCATTTCCAGGTTTCCCAGCATGTCACATCGGGCAGTTCCGCTGCAGCAACGCGCTCTGCATCCCGGCCACGTACCACTGCGACGGCTACAAGGACTGCGCCGACGGCTCCGACGAGGCCAACTGCACCGCCATCGCCTGCCCCGACAACAAGTACCTCTGCCCCAAGGGCGGCCCGGGCGGCACTCACAAGTGCATCGCCCGCTCGCAGCTGTGCGACGGGAAGAAGGACTGCGAGGATAATGCTGATGAGGAGACCGCTTGTTGTTAGTGTTCTTTTTGCTACTTATTAGTGGTAATCTCCTTACTCCTTTATTCACCCGACGTTGGCAGAATTCATTTTTGACTTAATCTGTGTCATTAAAAATACATGAGTGCCAAATAAACTTGCGAAGAAGATCATTCACATCCTCCCACCAAGACACTTAAAAAAATTACCATGTCTAACGCATGATTTTGGTACGACAGGCGTCCTCAAATTGGTATTCACACAATTAGAATTTGAATTAAATATTTTGAAGTAAACAAATGCCTTTAGATTATCAGGTATCAGGAGGCCAATTCTCAGTTTTCGTCTTCTATGTCAAGTCGACTTCATGGAACGCAAAACCAATAGGAGAACACAGATTACAGTCGACATTCCTTATCTTGTTCTCCTATTGGTCTATAATGCGTTCCATGAAGTCGACTCGACATAAAAGGCGAAAACCGAGAATTGGCCTCCTGTTTTAGCGTTTTGAGTAGAATATCTATATCGCCAAGTTGAACGAAGAGTGCACGATTAAATGGAACATACCTACTATTAAAGAAATCTACTTTTCTCCTATTTTATAATTATATTTTAAAGAGACAATAAATATATTCTTATTCTTTTTATTCTTATTACATCTTAGATTTTAAATTTTCATTGTTGTCTTCCAGCAACGTCATCGTGCCCAGCGCTGGAGTGCGAGTACAAGTGCGTGGCGTCGCCCGCGGGCGGCGCGTGCGCGTGCGCCGGCGGGCTGCAGCTGGCGCCCGACAACCGCACCTGCGTGGACCGCGACGAGTGCAAGGAGTGGGGCTACTGCCACCAGCTGTGTGTCAACACCCCTGGATGTGAGTACAACAAGACAGACATTCATATATCAGTGTGTTCATGCTGTGTCACTTCTGCTCCCAAGGCTGTCGGTTCTCTGATTGACGCGGCCATCCTAATGTCTCTTCAACGCGTTAACTCTTTGGATCAGCGCTCGAGCAGTTTCACATCAATCAAACTTCTACCTTTGGTCAAGCCTCTTGTTTGCCTCACCGAACTCTCTATGACACTTCTGGGTTGGCTGATGTCCATGGGTGGTAGTGATCACTTAGGATCAGATGACCTGCTTGGTCGTTTACCTCCCTCGTCATCATCAGCCTGTATCAAGATACCAGTGCAGGGTATAGGCCTCCTTCTGTGCTCGCTCCTGTGCTCAATTCAATCAAGATAGACGTCGACAGAGCGGTATTTGGCTGCTTCATCGCATCAATTCTCGCATTAACCTTTTCATGCACCGCCACTTGAGCTATCGCCTAACGCCAAATGGCATTGTCAATGCCATTGTCAAATTATCCTATTCTATTTCTATTTTAATTAGTATGTTATGTAGACAATGTTGTGTACGCCTATAATAGGCATATATAAATAAATAAATAAAGCATTTATTAACCAAAAACACACATTAACAGTAATAAAAGTTCTTTGACTCCCACACTAGGCAAAGCCTGATATAAGAACTATTATTTACTGTAATTCTTAATTTTTAACGTGTTTTATATATATGCTGTTGGTGTACCTTTTTAAAATAAATAAATAAATTATCCCGTAAGTTGCGGCTGGCTACACCTATGTTGAACGTCCATTATCGCTATAATTAATGGCATTTCCCGTTAGTGTGGCCCCTGTTTTATAGCAACTTATTGTTATCTACCTTCTCCAGCATACCGCTGCGCGTGCGCGGCCGGCTACCGGCTGTCGGAGGGCGGTCGCTGCGCGGCGGAGGGCGCCGGCGCGGGCGCGGCGGCGTGGCTGGCGCTGGCGCACGGCGCGGGCGTGGTGCGCATGGAGCTGCACGGCCGCGCGCCCGTGCCGCTCGCCAACGCCTCCGTAGCTGCCTGGGCTGGACTTCCATTACAAGAGGAACCTGTTGTTCTGGTCCGATCTTAAGACTAGAAAGGTGAGTGAAATATACATCTTTTAATATGGGACTAATCATAAAATCGCAAAAACAGCTGATTGCATACCCCGAATCGTACACTAAACAGCACACACAAACATACAGCTGATACATACAAGACTAGGAAGGTTGTGACTTGTTATCACCAGTCAATATTCTATTCACAACTTAACATCTTTTACTATGGGATCAATCGACGACCCATTAATGGTTTGAGCGCTGGTTGAGACGTAAGTGTCGCAGGTTCGATTCCCGCACCAACACAAATGTTTGTTGATGAAACAGACATTTGTGTTGGGTCTGGGTGTTTATGGTTCCTTCGTTGTTTCTGTTTTTTATAGCACAAGGGAAAACCTTCTGAACGTGATTGATTTCTTTCAAAAGACAACAAAACACCCAAATGAGGCACACCTAAAGACCCTAGCTGTATTCAGATCTTTATCTTACATTTCAAATCATTCCAGATCCACACGCAACAACTAAGCATCCCCGCCGGCATCACCACCTACTCCAACAACGACATCTCCATCGCGGGCTCGTGGGCGCCCGTCGCCCTGGCCGTGGACTGGGTGGGCGACAAGCTTTACGTGGCCGACGCCGTGGGCCAGAAGATCGACGTCTTCGAGCTGGACGGAAGGTACCACGCCGTGGTGCTGGGCTCCAACCTGACGAACCCTGCTGATATTGCCTTGGACCCGACGGTTGGGTTTATGTTCGTGGCGGATAGTAGTCAGGTAACTATTTAACAGTTTACTATATTTTTTAGCCTTCCCAATAATTTTACACTTTTTTCATTTTTATTGGTTTGCTCTTAGCTTTACAATAAATCTTTCAGAATAAGTAGATAAAAGCGTGATGCAAGTTTATTCAAAAGTTGTCATTTTAGTTTTAACATGTTTGGCCTTATTTATCTACATTCTCGGCGTTGACTGCATTTCTAATTAATTTTTAATATATTTCTTATGGTTGATTTATTAATTTGCTTTATGTTGGATACATCATAACATTACATACATTTTTAACTAGATGTTTCTTAAACTACATTGGAATTGGAATGCATAATCGTAAACCTCGGCAAAATTTTGGTAAATGGATTCAGTCATCTTTCTGTTTGTAATTTAGGTAGAAATTAAATCTTAACTTCCAATATTTGACCTCGGCAGATAATCCGAGCCAACATGGACGGCACGCACGCCAAGTCGATCGTGTCGGAGGCGGCGTACAAGGCGTCGGGCATCGCCGTGGACATCATCGCCAAGCGCGTGTTCTGGTGCGACTCGCTGCTGGACTACATCGAGACCGTGGACTACGAGGGCGCGCACCGCTTCCTCGTGCTGCGCGGCCAGCAGGTGCCCAGCCCCTCGCGCCTGGCGCTGTTCGAGGACCGCGTGTACTGGTCCGACAGCACCAAGCAGGGCATCAGCTCCGTCAACAAGTACCAGGGCGCCTCCAGCATCCAGGCCATCTACAAGATGAAGGACATCCGCGACCCCAAAGCTATAACTGTGATAAACTCCCTCAAGCAGACCTCTGTGAATAACCCCTGTAGTAATAATAACGGCGAGTGCGCTCAGATGTGCATCGTGACCGCGCTGCAGAACGGCGGCCTCGGGTACCGCTGCGCCTGCAACATCGGCTATAGGCTGGAGACTGACTTGAGGAACTGTGATCTCGTTAGGGAATTCCTCATGTACTCGCAGCAGAGATTTATTAAAGGAAAAGTCCTCAACCCGGTCATTGAAGGCTTCAGCGAGGCGATCCTGCCCGTTGTATCCAGACGAGCGAGATTCGTAGGTTTAGATTTTGACTCACGAGACGAACACATCTACTACTCCGATGTCCTCCAGGACGTAATCTACAGGGTCCACAGGAACGGAACCACGAGAGAAATCGTCCTCGCCTCGCAGAACGAGGGCGTCGAGGGACTAGCGGTGGACTGGGCTTCCAAAAACTTGTACTATATTGATTCTAGGAAAGGAACGCTCAACGTCCTGTCGACGAGAAACGTAGCTTATAAGAGAACTCTGTTAAAAGACTTGAAGAGACCGCGTGCCATTGTCGTGCATCCGAATAAGGGATTCATTTTCTTCTCCGAGTGGGATCGACCGGCGAACATCAGCAGAGCGAATACAGACGGAACCGGTCTGCTGGTCTTCGAGAACGTAACACTAGGTTGGCCGAACGGCTTATCGATAGACTTCGAGGAAGACCGTTTGTACTGGTGTGACGCTTTACTGGATCACGTTCAGCATGCAAAATTAGATGGCACAGATGTAAAGACTGTTAATTCTAGACTGATAAGACATCCGTTCTCCATTGTAATTCATAAGGAGTTCATGTACATTACTGATTGGAGATTGGACGCAATAGTTCGTTTGCACAAACTGACGGGAGAGCAGGAAGAGATAATGGTTAGAGAGCCGCAAACGAATAGGTTGTACGGTGTGAAGGTTTACAGTGAGGAGATTCAAAAGATTGAACCGAATCAGCCCTGCTCGAGAAACAATGGGAACTGTCAGAAGTTATGTTTCGCCATACCTCGGAATAATACGGAGCTGTTGACGGTGAAGTGCGGGTGTCCGTACGGGGAGAAGCTGGCGGCCGACGGCACCAGCTGCGTGGCGGACCCCGACGCGGAGCCGCCGGTGCAGGCCTGCCCCAACTCCTGGGACTTCACCTGCAACAACCAGCGCTGCATCCCCAAGAGCTGGGTGTGCGACGGCGACGACGACTGCCTGGATAACAGTGACGAGGAGTTCGCTAATTGTACCAGTGAGTATTATAATGTACTGTTCTTTGAATCGTTTAATTTATAAAAATGATCAAAGTTACCAAATTTTCACTAAATTTGGAATTTGCACTTTATCATCATCATCTTTGCATAGATCCTAGAATTAACTATGGACGTGAGCAATGCTCTTAAGATTTCTTAAATGCTCCTTCAGGTGAGCTCGATGACGACCATTCATTAACCGGGTGAATGCTCTAACCAACTGAACTTTCGGATTTGGTACCGGAGGCATTAGTAGAATTTTTATACATAAGAGTAAATTTAAAATGTATCATCCCCCAGAGTCCACATGCGCCCCGTCAGACTTCATGTGCAAATCCGGGCGCTGCATCCCTGCGACGTTCAAGTGCGACAGCGAGAACGACTGCGGCGACTACTCCGACGAGGCGGGCTGCGGCAACATCACGTGCAGCGCGTCGCAGTTCCAGTGCGACAACGGCCGATGCGTGCCCAACACGTGGAAGTGCGACTCCGAAAACGATTGCGGAGACTTGTCTGATGAGGGAAGCCATTGTGCGGAGAAGACTTGTGCTTATTATCAGGTCTGTTCTGTAAATAATTAAAACTTCGTCGCAGGTCCATGCATCGCAGGACGATACGTAGTCAATTTTTGAAAGTGTGATTCGGAAAACCGCAAGGTGATCTTTCTTAGGGCAGTCGTTGTGGAAGACTTGTTCTTTTTATCAGGTTTTTACCATAACTTGCGCTATCATCGCAACATGCAGTTTGTCGCAGTTATAACGCGACAACGCACGATGAGTTTAAAAAATCCAGTTACTTGCACATCATCCACGTACCTACAGGTACTGTAGCTTTTCCAGTCAGACAACTGACAATTTGATCATAATATAGGTACAATAGTACCTATAATTGGTATCTAGTTACATACACACTTTTTTTCAATTTAATTAAAAAAAAAAGATTTTTGTTTCTTTTTTTAGTTTGTGATCACCATAACGCTTAAGGCAAGCGTGGTGACTGATGATTAAGCATTATTCTTTCATAATAGCGTTAACTTGATTTATAATGGAGGCCTTTGCCTAGCATTGGAACAATACAATATATAAGCAGGCTGATAATTTAGTTTTCTAACACGTTCGTAACCTCCCCTCCTTAGTTCACGTGTCCGCGCACGGGGCACTGCATCCCGGCGTCGTGGGTGTGCGACGGCGACGACGACTGCTTCGACAAGATGGACGAGGCCGACTGCCCGCCCGTGTCCTGCCTCGCCAGCCAGTTCAAGTGCGCCGACCTCAAGCAGTGCGTGCAGGTCTGTGGGGAACATATCTCTTATATAATATACGGCGGGCCACTAGCCCGCCCTCACTTCGCTTCGGGACCGTAATTCAGAAACGAACCAATAGATGGCGCTGTGCTCAATTACATCGCGCAAGCGTTTCGTGTTTTCGGTTTGCCTATAAGCCTTGTCGTTGTCTATAGAAGTTATCTCTTTATAAATAGTATAGAAGAAGATAGATTAATTCACCGTTCATTTATTAGATCACCAACAAGATTGTATTTAAAATGTTCGTTTTTTAAAAAGTATGTTTTGAATTTTTCAAACATAGCCTGGGTTTGTGATCACCGATCCGCATTAGGCAAGCGTGTTGATTAAGCCTAATCCCATTATAGTAGCGACGACTTGATATGGTGCTGCTAAGTGTAGCATCATCGGCGTAACTAATGTTGTTCATACTAATTCCGTATATATGAGTATAGGAAGGCAAACTAGCAAGCGGGTCACTTGATGGTAAATAATCACCACCCATGGACCGCTACACCAGAAGGAGTGCGGACGGTGCCTTCACTCACTCGGCGAATCACAACGAAAGCGCTGCTCTTCTCCGGTTTTTTATGAGGCCGAGCCAGGTCGATCGAAGAGTGCGTCTCCCTAGGTGGTGTGACATGTATCTTATCAGCTTGTTATTGTGCTGCAATGCAGTGGGAAAAAATTATAGGCTGATAATTTCCTTTTTTTAAAAGGTCAAAAGCGCACTTGCGAATCTTGCGATTCTATTAATAATAATTAGGGTGTATATCGGCGATCAATCGCTTACCACCCCGCGATCCGTCTGTTCTGTCCCTGGTTCTCAACCCACTGTATCCCAGGAAGCGTACAAGTGCGACGGCATCCCGGACTGCAACGACGGCAGCGACGAGGCGGGCTGCCCGTCGCTGGCGCCGCACCAGTGCCAGCCCGACAAGCAGTTCCAGTGCCGCTCCTCCACCATCTGCATACCCTCCACCTGGTACTGCGACGGTGAGTCATCATCATCATCTCGGTAGTGAACACTGCTGAGTATAGATCGCAGGATGTTATACCACTTCAGCTTTCGTAAACACATCACTTATCTCATCTCAGATGATAGAAATAAAAGAAAGTAAGTAAGTATAAAATAAAACACTAGCTATGCTATGACAACCCACAAGACGTCGCCCCGTTGGTCGTCCCTGATAGGCTCTTTTGGCTGCTCGATCCTCTCCCATTCTCTCCTCGTGTCCTCAAACCACTTAACGTGTACGATTGGGTGGAATTGGCACAGGACCGCAAAAAATGGCGAACTTTGACGTCGGAGGCCAAGACCCACTTTGGATCGTTGAGCCAGCGTAGTAGTAGTAGTAGTATGCTATGACAAAATGGTTGCGACTCAGCGGTTTAGTGACGGCGCTGCACTGTAGTGCCATGACGCTGGTATTCTGTGAAAGGATATTTTATTCTAAACTAGCTATTACCCGCGACTTCGTCAGCGTGGAATACTATATAGTATCTTTGGGTAGCATTTCAATTATTTAATAATTTTCACTCCCCCTTTTAACCGCTTACAACCCCCTTTTCGCAATAAAATTAGCCTATGTTCTTTCTCAGGGTCTAAACCATCTGTATACCAAATTCAAATCCGTTCAGTAGTTTTGGCGTCAAAGAGTAACAGACATACAGTTACTGTCGCATTTATAATATTAGTTAGGATTGTAATATTTGGTTGGCGATTTTGATAGTTTATGGTTTTATGTTTCGTATCGTTACCAGGCACCCCAGACTGCGAGGACCTGTCGGACGAGCCGGCGTCGTGCACGGAGGTGGTGTGCTCCGACAACTACTTCCGCTGCGACAACGGGCGCTGCACGTTCAAGGCGTACGTGTGCGACGGCCGCGACGACTGCGGCGACGGCTCCGACGAGGGCCTGCAGCATGCTTGCAAGCCGCCGCCGTTTAAGTGAGGACTATTTTTAACTTTTCGTCACATTCATCACTCATGTGTCGTATTTGTAGATGCCTCAGACGAGGGGTGAAACAGATATATTGGGACGAAAATAGAGATATGTAGGGAATCAACCGAGTGCTATACGGGAAAGAGCCCCGAACGAGATGGCATCTTCCATGATTCGGTCCATATATGGGCGTACCCCTGGGTATGCTCGGGTACCCCTGTTCTGGGCTAGAGGAGGGCAAATTAGATTTTTATAAGCTAGGTGCTTATAAAAAAGCTGAAATTAAAAAGGTATGTTTTTATTGAAATTCTTTAGACTACCCAGGTTTTTTTGTGATAGGTGGCAGACAAGCAGACCGATCACCTGATGGTAAGCGATAGATATCTGCAACACCAGTAGAGTACAAGTGCACCGCCGACCTTCGACTCCTTTCCCCCTAAATGCTTTTTTTCATTTCTATCGATAAAAGTAGACGCTCACTAGATAAGTTAATTCAGTAGGGACGTTAACACGATCCAGGGGTGGCAGCCGTCCTCCTTTGCCCCGACTCGGGTACGCCCATGGGTCCAAAAAGGTGAGAAGGACCTCATCACTTTCACCCAAGAGGCGCTTACTAAACATCTCCTATCACTTACGATAACTTTCTTTCTTTCACTCCGCCCGAAGGTGAGCGGCCGTGAGATCCAAATATGAGATCGACAGGCACAAAAGAAACTAACTCCGCTAACGTCGACCGTGAAAGTTTAAAACAATAAACATTCTCGTCATCCGCAGGTGTCCATACGGGCAATGGCAATGCCCAGGCATCTCCAACCGCTGCGTGAACCTCACCCAAGTGTGCGACAACAACCCGGACTGCCCCAACGGCGCGGACGAGGGCGCGGGCTGCGAGCTGGCGGAGTGCGCGCACCAGGACGGGCTGTGCTCCAGCGGCTGCCGCGCCACGCCCGCCGGCGCGCTGTGCCTGTGCCCGCCCGGCGAGGAGCTGGACCACACCGGACTCAACTGCAAGGACATCAATGAGTGCGACCCGCCGGGACTGTGCTCGCAGGTTAGTTTCACATTCATACGCGCTGTGCCTGTGCCCGCCCGGCGAGGAGCTGGACCAGACCGGACTCAACTGCAAGGACATCAATGAGTGCGACCCGCCGGGACTGTGCTCGCAGGTTAGTTTCACATTCATACGCGCTGTGCCTGTGCCCGCCCGGCGAGGAGCTGGACCAGACCGGACTCAACTGCAAGGACATCAATGAGTGCGACCCGCCGGGACTGTGCTCGCAGGTTAGTTTCACATTCATACGCGCTGTGCCTGTGCCCGCCCGGCGAGGAGCTGGACCACACCGGACTCAACTGCAAGGACATCAATGAGTGCGACCCGCCGGGACTGTGCTCGCAGGCTAGTTTCACATTCATACGCGCTGTGCCTGTGCCCGCCCGGCGAGGAGCTGGACCAGACCGGACTCAACTGCAAGGATATCAATGAGTGTGACCCGCCGGGACTGTGCTCGCAGGTTAGTTACCGCACTTCTGACGTTCAGTGATGCCTTGAAGTAAAAATTATACTTACTCACTCTGACGGCTCGTCGACGAGATCGTAATCTTGGTTTCAGAAATAAAAGATCGGTCGGCTCTGGACCGGTTCTTCCGGTCCCGCAGATCAGTCGGAAAGTAAAAAATAATAATTAGGGTATGATTATTGAAAAATAATTTTTAATTTACAATCGTCTAAAATTATTTCAATCGACTAACACATAATTACCAGAACGAAGTCAGTTCACACAAGATGAACCAAAATAAATATCCTAATATCAAAAAGCAATAACTAAAAACTTAAAGTTTATACAAAATTTCAGCTCAATCGTTTTTAAATATTTGCTTCAAAATTGAGTTGCAAGATTCCACCTGATTGCATATTATATACAGCCACTATGTACAGCTACACATTAGAAATATACAAAACTGTCTTTATTCAATGGATTGTCACCTTACTGTTAAACACATAAAGTTGAATTTTAATTGAGAAAATTTGACAAGTTGTGGTTACCTGATGTCTGACTGTTTGTATATGGCAAATTGAATTGAAAAACTTTTAATAAATTATATCATCTAATTACAAAAAATAGCCCAACAAAATCGTATTTCTCTCCTCAGGTATGCACCAACACCAAACGCTCATACGCGTGCGGCTGCGTGGACGGCTACCGGCTCACCATGGACAACCACACGTGCAAGGCCGACAACCACTCCAGCGCCTTCCTCATCATCTCCAACCGGCACTCCATCCTCGTGGCCGACCTCAACGAGCAGGGGCTCGAGCGCGTGCCCATCACCGTCGAGAACGTCGTCGCCACCGCCTCCAACATGCACACCGGCACCATCTTCTGGTCCGACATGAAGCTCAAGAAGATCTCGCGCCTCGACCGCGGCAGCGAGCCCCAGGTCATCATATCGACAGGGCCTAGACCTAGTCGAGGGCCTCGCCTACGACTGGGTCGGAGGAAACATCTACTGGTTGGACAGCAAACTCAACACTATCGAAGTAGCCAAGGAGGACGGCAGCTTCCGAACCGTTCTCTTAAGCGGAAACATCACGCAACCGAGAGGAATGTGCCTGGATCCCGCTCCGAATGCCGGGTGGCTGTTCTGGACCGACTGGGGGGAGAATCCAAGAATCGAGAGAGTCGGCATGGACGGAACTCAACGTCCTGGCCATAATAACGACCAAGATCTACTGGCCGAACGGTTTAACTTTAGATACCGCAACGCAGAGGGTCTACTTCGCGGACTCGAAGCTGGATTTCATCGACTTCTGCTACTACAACGGAACCGGGCGACAGCAGGTGCTGGCCGGCAGCCACTACCTGCTGCACCCGCACTCGCTGACGCTGTTCGAGGACACGCTGTACTGGACGGACCGGCAGCTGAACCGCGTGCTGTCGGCGCACAAGTTCCGCGGCAGCAACCAGACGGTGGTGTCGCACCTGATCTCGCAGCCGCTGTCCATCCACGTGCACCACCCGTCGCTGCAGCCGCCGCGCGCGTCGCCCTGCCGCGCCGCGCCCTGCCAGCAGCTGTGCCTGCTCAGCCCCAACGCCAGCCGGCCCTACGCCTGCATGTGCCAGCCCGGGTTCAAGCTCTACCCCGACGGCAAGTGCGTCGAAGGTGAGTCCACTAGAATACAAACATTTATTCAAGAAAAAAATAACTAGAACAAAAGCTAAAAAAACTACAAAAAGAAAAATTAAAACAAGTAGCCCCTGTGACAATGTCCCCAAAATGCTGGCAACATTACCTCGTTAATGATGTCAGAGACCCAAGGCTGGCAACGTCCATCGCTATCCACAGGTAAGCTTGCCCATTTGGGACATTGCCATCGGTTCACAAAACTTAGCATTCCTAACGAGGTATCGACTTCGGTTCCGACATAATTCGATCTGTTGCGACAGTGCATTGGCCGTTCACAAACATCTAGACTACAGTAGATTATCATCAAATGAAATCATTGAATAGAAAACAAGTACAGATGAAACCTAACTTATTAATCTTCGATAATCGTGATAGATATTGTGCCAAATATTGTGATTATTCATCAATTAATGATATGCTAATAATCAAACTTTTGTCTTTGCAGAGGAATCTTCGTACCTGATGATATTGAAGGGATCCCAAATCATTGACCTAACCTCAGACGGCTCTGGACGAGCTGGCCAGCTTGCGTCAGTTGTTGGAATACAAGGTAAATTATTTGTTCTAGTATATCATGACTAGCTATTGTAGCTAATGAATAAAAACTGAGATTTAATAGTAAAGGGCTGAAAATTGATCCTTGGTGGATTCCATCTTTAACTTTCATAATTTATATATATGAATTAGGGGTGATCAAAAAACAACAAGCGATTTATAAAAAATATCTATCTGTTTGTCCTGTAAAATAACTTACTTCTTCTATCGAATAAATGTAACTATTATGGAAGGTTGACTTTGTCAAATGCAATATGTAGTTCTAAATTTGCCTCTTGTTGACTGGTAAGGATAGCCGTCATATTAAAACATGGTGTCTACCGATGTTCTTAGGCCAGTTCCTCAGAGCGCTCCTCGTGATAAATGCGGTAAAGAATACATAGGGAAGCTATATCCGAGCTATAGGATCAAGTCGACTAGAAAGAGTCAAATCAGCGACGATTCGTAGCAGCTCTTATCAGCTACCTATTATTTTCTACTTCATATCAAGTTTTTCATTCCATTTTATTATTCCCAGGTGGAGTACAACTGGACTACGACCGCCAAGGTCACATGCTGTACTGGCTCCAATCCATCTCAGGCGATAGCGAAGACGATGAGAACTGCACAATCTACAGCATGCCTTACGGCGGTGGCAATAAGGTCGAATTCTTCGGCCAGGACACCGGCATCGTCGGCGCCCCCTCAGCCATCGCTTTGACTGGCTCGGCAGGAACCTGTACATGACCAATAGGGTGGCTAGTAACATTGAGATGGTGAAGGTGGAAGGCAAAGTGAAGTACAGGACGATTCGTGATGGCCAATGATGGCAGTAAACTGTCTATTGCAAAGCCGAAGGGGCTGTGCTTGGATCCGACTGAAGGGTAAGTTTTTTTGTCAGAGTGTTTTATCTTTCTGATGATGAAAAGAATGCTAAATCTTAAAATTTTTACCGGGATTTACACTCTAATCCATAGCTTTTCAGAAGCATATCTCGGATAAGTTTAGACACATATTTCAGTGCCAAATGGACAGTCGACGACTAGTACTTATAATAATTTTCCTTCTTCCAGAAAAATGTACTGGTCAGACGAGGGTGGGTACGGCGTGCCCGCCAAGATCGGCAAGGCCAACATGGACGGCAGCAACCCCGTCATCCTGGTGGACGGCGTGGAGCGGCCCGAGGCCATCACCATGGACGTGGAGCGCAAGCTCGTGTACTTCTCCACGCAGTTCCCGCCCAGCGTCGTCAGCGTCAACACCGACGGCAACGACCGCAAGACCATCCTCTCCGAGGCCAGCGCCATCTCCTACCCCAAGGTCGTGGCCGTGCTCGACTCGCGCCTGTACGTGCTGGACCCTCGACACGAGAAGATCATCAAGGCCGACCTCCCCAACGGCGACAACATCAAGAACATCATGGATAACGAGAGCGACCTCAAGTCTATGACGGTCTTCCAGAAGAGGAAGATGATCCACCACCCCTGCACGCTGAACAACGGAGGCTGCGAGCAGATCTGCATCCCGAGCGACGGCGGCTCCCGGGTCTGCGGGTGCTCCATCGGCTACCGCAAGGAGAACGAGGTCAACTGCGTCCCGTACAAGACGTTCGCTGTCGTGTCTCAGCTGGATCTCATTCGCGGGTACAGCATCGAGTCCAGCGCGGAGGCGATGGTCCCGGTCACGGGTGTGGGACACCACATTCTCCACGTAGACGTGCATTTTGCCGAGAACTACATCTACTGGGTCGAATTCAATAGAGGGCAATGGAACGGCATATTCAGAATCAGGCCCAACGGCACCGAGCTGCAGCACATCGTCAAGGACGGCATCGGCAGCAACGGCATCCGCGGCCTGGCCGTCGACTGGGTCGCCGGCAACCTCTACTTCACGAACGTCTTCCCCCACGAGAACTACGTCGAAATGTGCTGGCTGGACGGCTCCAACAGGAAGGTTCTGGTCAAGAAGACTATGGATGCGCCGCGAGAGTTGGCCGTTAATCCTCTGAAGAGGCTCCTCTACTGGATCGACTACGGACAGTATCCGCGCATAGGAAAGGCCTACCTCGACGGCTCCAACTGGCAGACCTTGGTCAGCTCGGGCATTTCCAACCCACGCGACTTGACCATCGATATGTTGACGCACGACGTCTACTGGGTCGACTCGAAACTGGATCAGATTCAGAAGATATCCTACAACGGAGGCAACAGGCGACTGATCAGGTCCAACCTGCCGAATCCCATGGGCATCGCCATTCACACGGGCAGCGTGTACTGGGTGGATAGGAACCTGCAGACCATTTACAAAGCTTCCAAGCTCGCAGATAACATGACGATGCCGGAAAAAGTGCGAACGAACCTTACCGAAACTGAGAGATATCGTCATCTTCGACGTGAACAATCAGCCGACGGACGAGAGCAACCCCTGCCGGAAGTACGGCAACGGCGGCTGCGACCAGCTGTGCTTCAGCTTCCCGCCCGACGCCGGCAAGGGCGAGAACTTCCGCTGCGACTGCGCCACCGGCCAGCTCGCCAAGAACAACAAGAAGTGCGACGTCGTCGACGAGTACCTCGTGTTCACCACCAGGACCGAGATCCGCGCCGTCAACCTCGACCCGAAGTCCACCGGAACCCCTTTCAAACCCATCGGGAACCTCACCAACGTGGTCGGAGTCGAGTTCGACTACACGGACAACAAACTATTCTTCACGCAGATCAGGCCCTGGGCTCGAATCGCCTGGATGTCCGCCAGCAACCCGGACGGATCGGAGGTCAAAAACATAATCAACAAGGGCATCAACCCCGAGGGGATCTCGTACGACTGGACCCAGAAGAAGATCTACTGGACCGACAGCTCGAACAACTCCATCTACGCGATGAACCTCGACGGCACCGAGCTGGTGATGATCGCGCGCGTGGAGCGCCCGCGCGCCATCGTCGTGGACCCCTGCAACGGCACGCTGTACTACACGGACTGGGGCCGCTTCGGCACCTCCGGGAAAATCTACAGGACCACGATGGCCGGGTCGCTCAAGAAAGCCATCATCGATAAGGATTTATCTCAGCCGAGCGGCCTTGACCATCGACTTCGACGATCAGATGCTGTACTGGACCGACGCGGTACGAGAAAAGATCGAGAGGTCCAAACTGGACGGGTCCGAGAGGGAGGTTCTGATATCGGCGACGATCTATCCGTTCGCGATAACCGTGTTCGGCGACTACATCTACTGGACGGATCTGCAGCTCCGCGGGGTGTACCGAGCGGAGAAGCACACGGGGGCGAACATGGTCGAGATGGTGAAGCGCCTGGACGACTCGCCGCGGGACATCCACGTGTACAGCCCGAGCCGGCAGCGTTGTTCCGTCAACCGCTGCAAGATAGCCAACGGCGGCTGCGCGCACAGCTGCCACCCCGCGCCCAACAACACGGTGGAGTGCCGCTGCGACGACAGCACCAAGCTGGTCAACGAGGGCCGCATGTGCGTCGCCAGGAACATCACCTGCGACTCGTCCAAGTTCTTCTGCGCCAACGGCAAGTGCATCAGCCGCATGTGGTCGTGCGACGGCGACGACGACTGCGGCGACAACTCCGACGAGGACGCCAACTACTGCGCCTACCACTCCTGCTCGCCCAACGAGTTCCGCTGCAACAACGGACGCTGCATCTTCAAGTCCTGGACCTGCGACCACGAGAACGACTGCAAGGTGAGTGCACATTTTTAAAAGACAGGTTCTATCTATTATCCAGCAACGTAAAGATTAAAGATAGTCTTGGTGTATCTCAATACTTAATCTATTCTTTTTTTTCCATTTATTTGGGTAATTAAACAACATCACAATGTGTTGATGTTATAAATAAATATTGAAATGTTTAAAGTAGGTAATTTTGATGTCAGCTGCGATAACCACAGATCATTTTGAGAAAAATATTGAAGAACAGTTTGTGCTAATAATAAATTTTGACTTAGTTATGTTACGTTACAAAATAATATTCGAGTTTACATTATGTTATAATTATTGTTTTAATAATTATGACCCTATCGAGGCCCAATCCCTATCCAAGTTGACGCACCAATAAAGCGGACGCCAGCGTTCAATCGATCCACGAATCCAGCCGGACTCACGGAAATCACAGCATTCACCGATCCACTCGGTCCAAAGCCAGCTGTCACGTGACGTGACAACTCATTTGACATTTCGCTGTTTCGTTCCAGGACGGGTCGGACGAGGAGGGCTGCGTGTACCCGCCGTGCGCGGAGGGCGAGTTCACGTGCCTGAACTCGCGCTGCATCCCCATGGCGCAGGTGTGCAACGGCATCAACGAGTGCAAGGACAACGTCACCTCCGACGAGACGCACGAGCGCTGCCCGCGCAACACCACCTGCCCCGCCAACCACCTCAAGTGCGAGAGGACCAACATCTGCGTCGAGCCCTACTGGCTCTGCGACGGCGACAACGACTGCGGCGACAACTCCGACGAGGACCCGCTGCACTGCGCGCAGCGGACGTGTCCCGCCAACAGCTTCCGCTGCCCCAACCACCGCTGCGTGCCCGCCACCTGGTACTGCGACGGCGACGACGACTGCGGCGACGGCGCCGACGAGCCGCCCGAGTACTGCCGCTCCGAGGGCCGCACCTGCTTCGGCGACCTCTTCACCTGCGACAACGGCAACTGCATCCCGCGCATCTACATCTGCGACGGCGACAACGACTGCCTCGACAACAGCGACGAGGACGACCGCCACCAGTGCAACGAGCGCAAGTGCGACGCCGACACCGAGTACACCTGCGAGGAGAACAAGTTCTGGGGCCGCGCCCAGTGCATCCCGAGGAAGTGGCTCTGCGACGGCGACCCCGACTGCATCGACGGCGCCGACGAGAACTCCACGATACACCACTGCGCGGCCCCCGCGCCCTGCGCCCCCGACCAGTTCCAGTGCACCAACGGCCGCTGCATCAACGAGGGCTGGCTCTGCGACCACGACAACGACTGCGGCGACGGCTCCGACGAGGGCAAGCGCTGCAACACGCTCTACAAGCAGTGCACCGACCAGGAGTTCAAGTGCCAGAACTTCAAGTGCATCCGGAACCACTTCCGCTGCGACGGCGAGGACGACTGCGGCGACCACTCGGACGAGGTCGGCTGCGTGAAGGAGAACAAGACGTGCCCCGCGAACCAGTTCAAGTGTAACAACGACCAGTGCATAGATCAGAGACTGGTGTGCAACAAGGTGCCCGACTGCATGGACGAGTCGGACGAGCCGGCCCATTGCAACGTCGACGAGTGCGCGAAGCTGGAGATCAATCAGTGCGGACACAAGTGTATCGACACTCTGACCGGGTACTACTGCGACTGCAACCAGGGCTACAAGCTCCTCCCCGACGGCAAGGCCTGCGCCGACGTCGACGAGTGTCTGGAGACTCCCGGGGTGTGCTCCCAGTACTGCTCCAACACCCCCGGCTCGTACTACTGCAAATGTAACGAGCAATATTACGAGCGAGAGGCCGACGAGAGGACTTGCAAGCGGAAGGATAACACCACGGCGTGGGTCATATTCACCAACAAGTACTACGTCAGAAACATGTCCACGGACGCTTCGTTGTACAACTTGGTTCACCAGGATCTGATGAATGTGGTCGCTGTAGATTTCGACATTAAAGAGAATATGATGTACTTCGCGGATGTGTCCGCTAAGACCATCTACAGATCGGACTACGCCGATCCGAATCCGACTAGAGAAGTTGTCATCAGACATGACTCGCATGGTCTCGAAGGGATAGCGATAGACTGGATAGGCAGGAAGCTGTACTGGTTGGACAGGCATTCCAAGAACCTGGACGTCTCCGAGCTGGACGGAACTAGGAGGAAGACCCTCAAAACTGGCATCGCCGATCCTAGAGCTATCGTCGTGCATCCAGGAATCGGGTACTTGTACTTCACATCGTGGCACCTGCAGGCTTACATCGGCAGGATGGGCATGGACGGCTCCAACTTCTCCGTCGTGCTGAACTGGGAGCAGGACATCGCGTGGCCCAACGCCCTCACCATCGACTACTTCACGGACAGAATCTACTGGGCGGACGCGCATTTGGACTACATCGGCTCGGCTGACTTGCTCGGAAGGCACAGGCATGTCGTCCTGTCCGGAAGCAAGGTCCCGCACGTGTTTGCTATTAGTTTGTTTGACGACGAAATCTACTGGACCGATTGGAACCTGAAAGCGATAAGCAAGGCGAACAAGCATTCGGGAGAGAACTTAAAGATCCTTAGGAACACGACTCACAGGCCTTATGACATTCACGTCGTGCACCCGTTGAGGCAGCTTCCGTACCCGAACCCCTGCGGCGATAACAACGGAGGATGTTCGCATCTCTGTCTGATCGCACCTCCTCATGAATCTAGCTACCTAAACATTGAGGGCTACGGCGAGGAGGGAGCAACCACGTACAAGTGCGCCTGCCCCAACCAGTTCTACCTGGCGAGAGACATGAAGACGTGCATAGCGAACTGCACGGACGGTCAGCATCGCTGCAACGGCCGGGACGAGAAGTGTGTGCCCTGGTTCTGGAAGTGCGACGGCGAGAAGGATTGCTTGGACGGCTCAGACGAGCCTGACACTTGCCCCGTGAGGCACTGCAGGGCCGGGTCCTTCCAGTGCAAGAACACCAACTGCACGCCCGCGGCCACCATCTGCGACGGCACCGACGACTGCGGCGACGGCTCCGATGAGGCTCAGTGTGCGCACGAGTGTCCTCTACTAGAATTCAAGTGTAAATCGAGTGGACGCTGTATCCTGGACAGCTGGAAGTGTGACGGTGACGCCGACTGTAAGGACCACAGCGACGAGGACCCGGCCATGTGCCACAACAGACCTTGCAACCCAGACACAGAATTCCCGTGCAAAAACGGAAGATGCATTCCCAAACTATGGATGTGCGACTTCGACAACGACTGCGGCGATGATTCCGACGAACCTGCGTACATGTGTCGACAAAAGAACTGCACCACCGGCTGGAGGAGATGTCCCGGTCTGTCCAACTACAGGTGTATACCTAAATGGTTGTTCTGCGACGGAAAGGACGATTGCAGAGATGGATCCGATGAGTTGCCAGAAAATTGTCCCACGTGTAATCCTAAGACGGACTTCGTATGTGCGAACCTCCGGTGTATTCCGAAGCAGTGGCTGTGCGACTTCACCGACGACTGCGGGGACGGAAGCGACGAAGCGGAGGCGGTCTGCCAGCACAAGTACCGGGAGTGTTCAGAGTCCGAATTCAAATGTGGCAACGGAAAGTGTATCTCGTCCAGATGGCGCTGCGACCACGAGGACGACTGCGGAGACAACTCCGACGAGATGGACTGCGGCGGCTTCAAGTGCAAGAACGGGACGTTCCAGTGCAAGTCGGGACACTGCATCGCGTCGTACTTCCGCTGCGACGGCGACCGGGACTGCAGGGACCTGTCCGACGAGATCGGGTGTCCCCCGCGGTACCCTGGCGGAAGATACTGCCCCGATAGCAGGTGAGTGAGAGAATTCGCTGAAATATCATTACCTCTTACATATCCGATACCTCGGAAGAACTCTGTCGTGGAGGTCTGAATATTAAATATGGTCTAGATTTCATCAGTCGTGTCCAACGAGTCTTCTAAGGCCTCCTTCCCGTATTGAGCAAAAAAAATATATAACTAGTTATGCATACTGTGATGTGACTCTATAAAACAAATTGTCTTTCTGTCTCTCTAAAAACATCCATACTAATATTATAAATCGGAAAGTGTGTCTGTCTGTATGTTTGTCTTTCTTTTACGGCAAAACGGAGCGACGAATTGACGTGATTTAAATGGATATAGTTGAAGGGATGGGTGGGAACTTAGGCTACTTTTTGTCCCTTTCTAACCCTTAATTTTAGGGAAATGGGGGGCACGAACAAAGTCGCGGGCAAAAGCTAGTAAACTATAAAACATAGGTTGGTTAAACTGAACCGACTAATTATTTGTGCACAACCACATTTTAATTGTTTCTTCGTCATGACTTGTGTCCGGTCCCCCGGTATTCTCGACCTTCCTGACCTGCCCTTACGTGGTGTGCAGGTTCCAGTGCGGCAACAACCTGTGCGTGTCGCAGCTGGACCTGTGCGACGGCGCCGACGACTGCGGCGACGGCAGCGACGAGGCGCCCGCCATCTGCACCAACTTCAACTGCGACACGCTGCGCCGCTTCCACTGCGACAACCACCGCTGCGTGCCCAGGTAAAAGAAAAGAATAGATTTGTAAGAACATGGTACATAATTACATAAAATAATAAAAGTTAACTTATTTTTGTTTTCGAGGCGATAAGGAACGTCACTATTTTATGTGATAGCTGCCAGACGAGCAGACGGATCACCTGATTGTATGCAATTGCTGCTGTTTGTAAGCGACACCCGCAACATCAGTGCTTCACAAGTGCACTGTCAACCTTTACCCCCTTTTCCTCACTCACTCGACAAAACACAGCCAAGCCGGGAAGAAAGGGGTTTAAGATTGGCAGCGCGCTTATGACTCCGCTGGTGTTGTGTTATAGGCAATTTCTTACCATCAGGTGATCTCTCTGTTGGTCTGCCAGCTAGAAAAATATCTAACTACGGCATTTTCTGTGCTACGAGTATGTATTGCACGAAAAGGTAATAAGGGCTGTATACAGTGTGTAAACAAAACTACCAAAAAGAAAAATTAAAACAGAGTAGGCGCCTGTGACAATGTCCCCAAAATGCTGACAGCATTACCTCGTTGGATAGCGATGGAAATTCGCTGGATAAAGTAGCTGCCAGCCTTTGGGTCTCCCGTGACTTCAACTAAGCGCTTAGCTAAGTCCCGGAAGAAAGAGAGAACATCAAGACCCCACAGGCTCAGTGTTTGGAAGCTACGAAGTGGTAGGTATCAGATAGATGCCTTTAATTATCAAAATATCTCTGTCCCTAGGTACCAAGTGTGCGACGGCGTAGACAACTGCGGCGACGGGTCCGACGAGAACAACATGACGCTGTGCGCGGCGCGCGCGCGGCCCTGCGACCCCTACACGCAGTTCCAGTGCGCCAACAAGCACTGCGTCGAGCGCACGCAGCTCTGCGACCTCAAGGACGACTGCGGCGACAGCTCCGACGAGCTGGGCTGCCACCAGACGCACACTTGCACCTATCTGGATAAAGGTCAGTGACTCTACAAGTCAGATGACTCTAGGTTGCGTACGCGCAGCCCTACGACTCATATATACGCAGATCTAGTGCGCCAACAAACATGGTATGATCGGACACAGCTCGAGTACGACTATGGGGACAGCTCCGACGAGCTGGGCTGCCATCAGACGCACACTTGCACCTATCTGGGCATAGGACAGTGATTCTACAACTTGTGTAACTTTCTGGGTTGTGTAAGCTCTGCTCTGCGACCCTACGCTTCTTCCGAAGAACAAAGTCCGATCTTAAACATATTGCAAATCGGACTTATTCTTTGGAGCAGTCGCTATCTGCGGTTCCAATGCGCCAACAATCACTGGCAAGATCGGTGGTCTGTCCATTTCATTAGCGATCAACCACGTGACCTTGTGCCCTCAAATTTTCCTTGCACTTCGAGGCGCTTTATTGGTTTTATTATCACAAGATATGTACATGATGTCCGAAGAAGATCAGAATTTGTAACAGTACTGTGGTCGAGAGGCGCCGTCTGATGCAGAGTTCTATTAAATAATTAAAAATGCTACCCAAAGATATAGTATCTTTGGGTAAAAGTAAAGTAAAGTATCAGCCTATATACTGTCCCACTGCAGGGCAAAGGCCTCCATCATAGAAATCAAGTTATTGCTACTATGATGGGATTAGGCTTAATCACCACGCTTGCCTAATGCGGATTGGTGATCACAAACCCGAGCTATGTTCGAAAAATTCGAAACATACTTTTGCTCGACCCGGGAATCGAACCCGGGACCCCGAGATCACGGCCCGGTACTTAAACCACTAGACCAACGCGGCGTTATCGTTATCTTTGGGTAGCATTTTTAATTATTTCCACGCGGACGAAGTCGCGTGCGGCCGCTAGTATGTACAAGGATAAAATGACCTTCGCAATGAGCTGTACCTTTAATATTTCCCCCAGGCGGCTGCGAGCACTTCTGCACGAACCTGACGGTGGGCGGCGCCGGCGGCGGCGGGTACATCTGCACGTGCTTCCAGGGCTGGATCATCTCGGCCGCGGACCCCAAGCGCTGCGGCGACGTGGACGAGTGCGCCGAGGGCCTGCACCACTGCTCGCAGCTCTGCACCAACCTCAACGGCAGCTATGGTTGCGACTGTAGGGAAGGGTTCAGGTGAGACAACGCTATCTTGCAGCGCACATCAATGGGGGCTACCGCGTGTGCAAATTCGTTAGATGGCATACTTGTAGACTGAGGTCCAAATGCAACGTCATTGGTCGTTTAGTGACATTTTGACATCTCACATCAAAAATAACCAATCACCGTGTCAATCAGTCTACTAGTACGCCATCTAACGGATTTTTCACACGCGGTAGCCCCCATTCAATGATCGGTGTAGGTAGAGCTATTTGGGTTCATTGACCGTAAACATTGATGTTAATGTGAACTTGCCGCGGGATTCGGACTATGATCCCGGGATTGAAATAATAGTAGAAGATCCGAACTTAAGTCGACCTTCACCGGGCTGATAATTGAATGAAATATCTTTTATGACAAATTTTATATACTAGAAAATATATTAAAAATAGGTTTGCTAAAAAAATCCTGGACAGACTATTTTTAATTAATTTTTTAAAAATAATATTTAACTAAATTTTGCAACATTAAGATATAATAAGAAAATTTTCATTCTTACTTAAAGTATAAAACGTATAGAATGTGCCGCCATTGGGTTGTCTATTATTTACCTGGACAGAGTACTCGGTTGTCAGGTATAAACAGGTATGTCGATGGCAGTTACCTTCACTTGAAATGATAATAAAAAAAAAATTATACCAATGTAAGCGCTCTTTTAAGAATGAAAACTTTCTTATTAGGTATCTTAATATTGCAAAATTTAGTTAGTTATTATTTAAAAAAAAAAATTAAAAATAGTCTGTCCAGAATTTTTTTAGCAAACCTATTTTAATATATTTTCTAGTAGGGTGATCGAGACAGTGATTGCCCACTTAAGAAAATGATGCAAAGTTTTATTTCAATTAAATCCTTTATTTTAACAATTGGGTAGCAGGTGTGCGACTTTTATATAACGTTGGTAATTTAGCTTTGAGATAAGTTAGCAACATTCAAATATCTAAAGAATATTTGTAATTATAACGTTTTGCAAAAAAAATCTAAAAATTTGTTCTAAAAATTCAGTGATTGCCCACCCCCTCTAATACTAAATGGAATGTTTTTATACCATGATAACTGCTTCAAATGATACACAAGCTTTAACTAGCTAGTTGTTTTGCTTTCACATTCAAAAAATAAAACAAAGTGACACAATCATTAAAACTACTAATGTAATCCGATTCTCCTAGGAATTTGAGTTTTTTGAAGAGACAAACACTGCTGTGCAAAACAGCCATTATAATACATATTTTTTTAAATGATGACCCTACACCCAGTTCCAGTGCGCCAACAAGCACTGCGTCGAGCGCACGCAGCTCTGCGACCTCAAGGACGACTGCGGGGACAGCTCCGACGAGCTGGGCTGCCACCAGACGCACACGTGCACCTATCTGGAAAGGTCAGTGACTCTACAAATCAAATGACTCTAGGTTGCGTACGCGCAGCCCTGCGACCCCTACACGCAGTTCCAGTGCGCCAACAAGCACTGCGTCGAGCGCACGCAGCTCTGCGACCTCAAGGACGACTGCGGGGACAGCTCCGACGAGCTGGGCTGCCACCAGACGCACACTTGTACTTACCTGGACAAAGGTCAGTGACTCTACAAATCAAATGACTCTAGGTTGCGTACGCGCAGCCCTGCGACCCCTACACTCAGTTCCAGTGCGCCAACAAGCACTGCGTCGAGCGCACGCAGCTCTGCGACCTCAAGGACGACTGCGGCGACAGCTCCGACGAGCTGGGCTGCCATCAGACGCACACTTGTACTTACCTGGATAAAGGTCAGTGATTCTACCACTTAAGACCTGGTCTGTGTGTTCGCAGTTTGCGACCCCATCTGTGGTTCCAATGCGCCAACAATCACTGCGTGGAGTGACACTCAGATCGGTGGTCTGTCCATTTCATTAGCAATCAACCACGTGACCTTGTGCCCTCAAATTTTCCTTGCACTTCGAGGCGCTTTATGGTTTTACTATCACGAGATAAATGTACATGTCCGAAGAAGTTCAGAATTTGTAACAGTACTGCGATCGAAACGCACCATCTGATGCAGAGTTCTATTAAATAATTAAAAATGCTACCCAAAGATACTATTCCACGCGGACGAAGTCGCGGGCGGCCGCTAGTATGTACAAGGATAAATGACCTTCGCAATGAGCTGTACCATTAATATTTTCCCCCAGGCGGCTGCGAGCACTTCTGCACCAACCTGACGGTGGGCGGCGCCGGCGGCGGCGGGTACATCTGCACGTGCTTCCAGGGCTGGATCATCTCGGCCGCGGACCCCAAGCGCTGCGGCGACGTGGACGAGTGCGCCGAGGGCCTGCACCACTGCTCGCAGCTCTGCACCAACCTCAACGGCAGCTACGGGTGCGACTGTAGGGAAGGGTTCAGGTGAGACAACGCTATCTTGCCACATACATCATCACAAGTTCTCGCTTGAGGCTCTAATTCTATCTCGCGAACAATTGAAGATCCTCACAAGAACTATCACAGGTCACTGCAGATTGAACAAACAAGGCTTCAGAATGGGGCCGATCGTGGAGTCTACCTGCAGATTTTGTAAAACAGAGGACGAAACACCCATGCCATCCTCTATCATTGTGATGCCTTCAGGCACCCAAGAAACCGAACCCTGGCAGCTATCACATCAGCCCGGAGGATATTAAGGCTATCGCTGTTAAGGCTATCGCACCATTCATGATATCCGTGGGCCTAGGAGACGATTTCTAGAGGGAGCGGAAGACACAATACATCAATTTGATCGCAGTGTCCACTCGGAAACGAACGCTCCCAGACGTATAAATAATAATAAAAACATACATCATCAACATTTTCAGCCGTTAGTGATCCACTTTTGGATATAGACCTCTCTCAAACAATATAGGTCCTAGGTGTTGACAATGTATGTAGGTACAATTTATTTAATTTTATGAAATTTAAGAGACAAAGGGATAAAGTTCAGCTCATACTGCCTCGAGCGTACACTCTCGGTCAGCGCTGGTTTTCAACTTCGAAAGCTTACATCATAATTTGAATCTATATCAACTTAAATATAAATTTTAATTGTTAACTATAGTCGTATATATTGTTGTCGCAGGCTGGCGGACAGCCTGTCGGGCGTGTGCAAGGCGGTGGAGGGCGAGGTGGTGCTGATGTTCGCGAACGGGCCCGACATCCGCGCGTACGTGCCCGGCAGGAACGACGAGTTCGACGTCGTCGCCGCCGAGAAGCGCGTCGAGGCCATCGACTACGACCCCAAGAGGGAGATGGTCTTCTGGGCCGACAGTTACGGTATGTTACCTTCATCGTCTCAGACTGGCTGGTTGGCGCATTTGGTAGTGAACCTGCCTCATACACCAAAGGCCGAGGGTTCGATCACCAGTCCCCACCCTGGACAAACATTCATGTGATGAACACGTGTCTGTTCAATGTTTGGGTGCTATATATGTATTATATTTGTGTTTCCTCTGTTGTCTGCTATCTGTAACATAAGTGCGGAGTCAGGTCAATATATGGGTTATTGTGTGTCATTTTCCTTGCCAATATCCTTATCCATTTAGTACGGTCTTTTTTTTACAAGACTAACGAATAAACTGATGGTAAACGATTACCGGACCCGCAAAACCAGTGGAGACACAAATAGACTGCCAACCTTTAAACTTTGCTGTCAGTTGACGCTGTGCCATATTTGAATTCCGTTTTTAATTTCTTTATTGTATGTACATACTTACTTGATATTGTTAAATCCATGGTTACCCCTTGGTAATGGATTCGAGAACAGTTTGAGGTGGTAGATACTTGTTTGGAATTTGGTGTCGCAGTATGCGCTCGAAAGTTCAGAAACACCTTCAGTGAAGTAGGTACATAGCTATTTTGAAATTATCTTTTTACATGTTTTTTAAAACACTTCTTCATTTTCTTTCAGATAAGACAATAAAGCGATCCTACATGGTAAACGCACTAGACGGCAAAGTGAAGATCGGCTACGCCCAGGACCTAAACATGAAGGGCAACTCCAAACCCACGGCCATCGCGGTGGACTACATGGGCGACAACATCTACTGGACCGAGACGGACCGGACCGGGTCCAAGCCGCGCGGACGCGTCATGGTCGCGCGGACGGACGGACGATATAGGAGAGCCGTTGTATCCGCAGGCATTGAGAGCCCTACATCTCTAGTATTAGATCCACAGATGGGAAGAATGTTCTGGGCGGACTCCGGGTCTGCTCCCAAGATTGAGATCGCGTGGATGGACGGGTCGAAGCGAAGGCCCGTGGTGACGGAGAACATACGGCACCCCACCGGCTTAGCGATCGATCAGGCCATGGACCACTCTATATACTGGGCGGATACGAAGTTGAACACGATTGAAATGATGCGACACGACGGGTCTCATCGCAAGGTAATTTCATTTTTTTTATTGATAAGTAGCAGATGAGTAAACAGAACACCTGATGGTAAGCAGTTTCCGTTGTTCCTGGACATCAGCGATGGAAACACCAATTGAGACACAATCACCAGTTGAAACACAGGTTTTCTGTGAGGCTGTGATATCAATTCGGCCGTCCCATTCATGCCGAAGCGTGCCTCTTGACATAGTTAACAGAGTGACAGATTCAATGGACACTTTGTCTGTTCTTTTGTGCCTGTCAATCTCATATTTGGATTTCACGGCCGTTTACCATCAGGCGGAGTGAGGACATCTTGATTGTCCTCAATATAAAAAGGTATTAATTTGTGTGTCTGTCAGGTGATCCTGCACGGCGAGCTGCTGAAGCACCCGGCGTCGCTGGACGTGTTCGAGGCGTCGCTGTACTGGGTGACGCGCGACAGCGGCGAGCTGCTGCGCCAGGACAAGTTCGGCCGCGGCGTGCCCACGCTCATCTCGCGGGATCTAGTCAACCCCTCCGCGGTCAAAGGTCAGTCGTTCAATACTTTGAAAAATTTCAAGTTTTAGTAAATTGTCAAATTACAAAAAATAGGGGCGGGACTTCTTTTACCTAGGTACATATAATAGGTACGAAAGAAATGTTATAAAAAGGTATACAGGGTGTATCTGTGAACTTTTAATTACGTCTTCTATCAACATTTTGAACAACATTTGTTCTATGATTTCTAAAAATTTGCATTAAAAATTTCATCTTTCCTTACAAAGTCAGTCACGTGACTTGGTAATTTTGTATGAGTTGAAAATTTTTTCAGAGATTTTGGAAAAGTTGTTAAACAAATGTTGTTTAGAATGGTTGATAGAACATGTGGTTAAAGGGATGTAAACGTTCACGCAGATACACCCTGTATAATTGTTGTCTTTATTTTAAAAAAATGTAGTGTGCATTACTTAGACGCTGGAGAGTATACCTTTCCAATTCCAATTGATTGACTGCCTTAGCTGACTCGGTTTAGAGATAGATATTTTTTATTGCACAAAAATAGAATACATGAGTGAACTAACAGCTATAAATAGTACAATAATGTGGTTTAATATCAATATTAATTTATTAACGAGTGATTGGTTTGTGTCCCGCAGTGTACCACCCGCTCCGCTACAACACTAGTATGTCCACCGGCGCGTGCGCGCGCTCGCCGTGCTCGCACCTGTGCCTGGCCGTGCCCGCGGGCCGGCGCTGCGCCTGCCCCGACGCCGCGCCGCAGCCCAAGCGCCTCGCCGCCGACCTGGCCTGCGATGCCGGTCAGTATACACTTTGAACACTTTACAGATCTGTTCGAAGTTATTGATCGTGTATGAGTCGTACTTGGATTTTAATGAATCGAAACTGGCGTGAAGTGACCTCTCAGCGTTGAATTTGGACGACGCCCGTAGTGTTGAAGTTGGTCGACTAAACATACAGGCACAAAATACATATTGACACAAAAGGCTGACTGCCCACTAAGAACTAAAAATATGTCATGTACTTATGCATGCGCACTAACGGGCAAAAACGCCTTTTCGACCACATTAATGCTAACTTATGACATAAGCTTAGAATAAGTTATTATTCTAAGGACATAAGATTGTAAAACTATCGAGGTCTGTGGTAAAGGTCGCGCGCTTATGTACTCATGCCGGGCAACAACCCTGGCATATGTCAACGAACTCTTCTAAATTCAAAATCAGGTCAAAGTCTAACTAACTTCTATGTGTAATTATTTTGTGCCCGTAGTGTTAAAGTTGGTCGACTGAACACAATACAGGCCAAAAAAAAACAAAAAATCATATTTTTGACATAATACGTCAAAATGTAACCAAACCACTCGTTTTGGGACCTAATGTCGACGTAACGCTATCTATCGGATTTTACATTTGCAAAAACCCTCATTATGACAAAATACATCAACATGGAACCGATCCACTCGTTATCAGACAAACGTTTCCAACGCCATCTAGCGGATTAATTGTAATTTTGTTATTTGTCACTGAATAAACTTAGATAGATAGATAGATATTCTTTATTGCACAGAAATAGAATAGATGAGTGAAACAACAGCTATAGACAGTACAATAAGGCGGTCTTATCACTTGTAGCGATTTCTTCCAGACAACCTTTAGGTAAAGGAGAGAAAACAGTGTGTTGGCAATGGGGCACAACTTATTAGTCTTTTTACTATTCTATTCTGTTGTATTGTACCTCCAGCCGTGGAGCCCGAGCGGCCGCTGCCCCGCGCGTGCCCGTGCGAGAACGGCGGCGCGTGCGTGGAGCAGGCCGGCGCGCTGCTGTGCCGCTGCCGCGACGGCGTCATAGCCGCCGCGTGCGCGCCGCAGAGCCCTGTCTCCGCTGCTCGAGCCGCTCACGCCGCCGCAGTCATCGTGCCCGTGCTGCTGGTGCTAGTGTTGGTGTTGGGTGCTGCGGCGGCGTGGTTCGTCATTAGGAAGAGGCCATTGTGAGTAAAATCATTTACAGTCATTTCATCATATTGTCTTAAACGTTTCCATCATTAACTAAAGTCCCGCCGCCGTCATCGTGCCCGTGTTGCTGGTGCTGGTTTTGGAAGCTGTGGCGGCTTGGTTCGTTATTAGGAAGAGGCCGTTGTGAGTAGAATAGTCTTTTCTTTCCCTTTTGCACTTTATAAAGGGTGTAAATATGCCGCTGCCGCACACGCCGCCGCCGTCATCGTGCCCGTGTTGTTGATGCTGGTGATGGTGCTGGGTGCTGCGGCGGCCTGGTTCGTTATTAGGAAGAGGCCTTTGTGAGTATAAATATCATTTTAAGACGTTTCATCATTATCTTAACCTTTCCATCAGTGTCGTAGGACGTTTCATCAGTATTGAAAGCCATTCCATCATTATCTTATGCTATTTAATTGTGGGATAACGACGCTTCGGTATGAATGACGACCCATTTGGCGTAGTGGTTTGAGCGCCGATTGAGACGCAAGGGTCGCGAGTTCGATCCCCGCATCAAGACAAATGTTTGTTGATGAAACAGATATTTGTCTTTGGGTGTTTGTAGTTCCTTCGTTGTTTCTGGTTTCCATAGTACAAGGGAAAACTTTAGTTTGGGACCTGGACAATGTATGTGATGTTGTCTCAATTTTTTATTTATTTATTTAATGGGTTAGGTTTGAAATTAAACAATTATATGGCTTTACAGGAAACCCGTGATATACCTACACTGTGTTTCGTCTAGTGAGTGGCTACATCGGAGACCTAATTGTAGGGAAAAGGGGTTAAACTTGTGATTCCACTGATGTTGGAAGTGTCTATGTGACGACAATCGTTTACCATCAGATGATCTAATCACATAAATAATGTAAACGCAAACTCCACAGCGGCAAGGGCGGCGGGCTGGGCAGCCTGGCGTCGTCGCAGAGCGTGTCGTTCCGGCAGGGCTCCAACGTGGAGTTCGGCGTCGCCGGCGCCGCCGAGCCCGCCTACACGCTGGAGGACACGCGCAAGGGCCGCGACTTCAGCAACCCCATGTACGACGCCGTCGCGCGGCAGCATACCGAGCCCGAGCCCGCGCTACGTGAGTACCATGTCTTTATTTTGTCACTTTCAGTCTGGGGTCGTGGACTGCCTGCTCAATTCACCTGGGTACGATCGATCGATCCGATATTTGTCACCTTTGCGTGTGGTGGGATAAGGCTGCTTTTCCACCAGAACTGTGTTAGATAGCTAAGCGGTGTGCGAGGAAAAAACCAATACCCACGAGGATTTTTTCTTAACTTCCCCGCACAGACAGCTCTGATGGAAAAGCAGCCTAAGCCCTTCACTCGTGGCGCGGTGTCGTTCACCTGGGTACCGAATACCTCTTCATCGCACACTTTGGTGCGAGTTCAGGACGTGCGGGGTAAACCTTTTACCCGGGCTGCTTCTCGTGCTATCTCGTGACACGGTGTGTGTGCTCCAGGAGAGGAGGCCTCCCGACAAAGTGCTAATAGAGCGGTCTTCGACCCCGTAGGGTTTCAACTGCCCTGTTGCACTCATGTTTATCTGGGTGAAACGGTATGTGGTGACACCTACCGTCGCCCGAAGGAACAATTTCACCCCTACAGTACCATCCAGCCAAAAGCAGATGGCGTCAATTTAACCGTTCTATACAATTAATTTCCAACCGTCTCCTCCAATTCCAGCCGGCATCTACGAAGTCCCAGACGAGCTAAAAGAGAAGGTGGTCTCGGCGGTGATCTCGCCGTCGTCGACGGAGACGCGCGGGCACAAGCCGCCGCGCGCGCTGGACCCGGCGCTGGACACCGGCGCCGACACGCAGCAGCTCGTCAGCGAGGACAAGCACTGCTAGCGCCGCCCGGGCCCGCCCGGGCCCCCGCGACACCCCTACTGGCTGCCCGCTCCGGATTATATAGGGTTTTGACTCTGGTTTTAAAAATAAGCTCCATGGGGACTGTCTTTTAAAATTAAAAAAATAAGCTCGATGAGGGCTGTCGCGTGTGATCCGCTAGATGGCGTCCTAAACTGAGGCCAGTCTACGCGATCGTCGTCCTCCGACACCCGCATCCCTCCCGGCTGCCGGCCGTCGGCGCTGATTACGTGGGGTTTTGACTCTGGTTTTAAATTAAAAAAATAAGTTCTATGAGGGCTGTCGCGTGTGAAAATCCGCTAGATGGCGTCCTGTACTGAGGCCGATCTACACTTTTTGATGTGAGATGTCAAAATGTCAAAGGTCGCAGTTCCGATTCCCGCAACACGAATGTTTGTTGATGAAACAAATATTTGTGTTGGATCTGAGTGTTTGTGGTGCCTGCGTTGTTTCTGGTTTCCATAGCACGAGGAAAAACCTTAGTTTGGGACCAGGACAATGTTGTAATCTCAATTATCAATGACATTGTAGTTGGACCTCAGTCTATAGTACGCCATCTAGCGGATTTTTCACACGCGATAGCCCCCATTCGGATGTTCTTTATTCGAGAACAAATCTATGGTGCAACGCAAAAAAAAAACGAAAACAACAAACGGTGTGCAGCGTTGTCTATCTTTCAACTTGTCCCATTAACGAGTTTATTTACTTTTTAAGTGGTTCTTTATATTTATCTTAGCAATCCATGTTACTATTTCACTATTATTAATGTAATAACGACATAGATTGCTAGATAAATATTAAAATTACCTATAAATTTAAATTAATTCAAGTTAAAAGTTTGAAAGTTGGCAACAATGCTCCTCTGTTCGTTTTGATCCATCTCGTTATGATAGTTAAATTATGAAATAATTTAAAATTTTCTAATTACTTTTAATACCAACTTTACATGTATTTTCTTGAATTAAGTAGCAAATCAGTTATCAAACCTTGTGTAGACAGCTTTTGTATAAATCGGTCTTTCTATTAGTTTTATACGTAATTGTATTGACATCAGTATAAAACTGATGTAGGTAAACATATTTTTAATTAATTACAAGATACTAGAAATCACAAACTTACAGTTATTGACCTAATAATGTAAAATGAACTTAATATAAAGGCATTTTGAAAAATATTTACCAGAGCCAAAATTCCTAACTCAATCAGACTCGAAACTAGAAGGTTATAAACGGTGGTTTGTTATCCGCCAATTACGTAAATACACTTCCCATAAACGGCTGTAATATTTTTCCATGCTCAAACAAACATTCCGTGAATTATTCATTTTTAAACTATTATTCTCTCAATTACTGCCGTTTATCTGAGGTGAAACTTTGGGCTGAGCCCATGTTGATAACATGCCTTGCGAGTGCGTGTTGGAGTCCTCAGACTGATATTTCTTATACTTACTCTATTTTCTTTAAGACTATCCTCGATAACTTTTCAGGCCTTGGGCTAAGAAAAAGTTATAATTTTTAAAGTATACACTATGTTTTTCTCTTCCGTCCGTCGGCTTGTTGTCGACGTCGCCTGTACTTATGCGTCTGAGGCCCGCAGCCGCAAGGAGCTTGTTACTTCGGACCGAATAGAACCATATCATCACGTGATATTGTCCGTTTACGGAACGTTATGTATATAGAGAGATTTATAAATTTGTAACTTAGAGACTAAAATTTTACATTCCGACTTCGTTTTAGACTTATTTGTTATACATTTTTATCGTTTTACAACGCTCGTGTCCGTACCACTCTGTTGCGCTAAGCTAGCCCAAGCTGTAACATTCCTAAACATCTGTATAAAGGTTTGACATAGATGTAATGACTTGCGTAGTACATAATTAAGTAACGTAGGAATTGTTGTTCGGTAGCGCTTGCCGATCCGAGTAGGGTTTTAAATTTGTTCGACAATAAGCAATATACTATTATAGAAAGATAAATAATTTATTTATTTCGGTTTAAGACTATGTAAAATATAGCCGTGTTGTGTTTTATAATTGTCTATGGTAAAATTTATTAGTATTTGTGGGGCTCACTGACGATTTGCCATAAATGTGTGAGATAATGTTTCTGTTGTTAATTATTAATTATTGATAATATCATCAGTTTGTTAAACGAGACTCGAGTTGTAAATAATGTTGAGTTCAGACCTTATACTTGTGATGTACATTTGTAGGCAAAATATATATTGTATATTCGAATTGATCTATATAAATATGTATAAATAGACAAAGATTTCTAAGACATCACACTAATCTTTATAAGAAATTACATATATCTACAAGCATACTTGTATGAGAATTGAAATATTGTAAAAAGATAAAAATCTGTCAATATTATGAATAATATATGAATAAGAAGATGAAATATTTTTGTATTGGGATTATTATAGTTATTATTAGACAATCGTCTGACTTTAGTTGAAAATATTGTGTAAAAATAAATGAATGATGAAATCAACTGGTTTATTTTCTTTTAGACCTAATCATAAGGAGAGCTTAGTATACATACAGTCGATAAGTAAAAAACTAAAGCCCGACACTACAAAAAACATTAGCGTTCAATAATCAAAGTGTTGAATTAACAATAATAAAGTCTACTCATCTAGCAATAAAATCTTAGCCTTAGACAAAGATGGTTTTAATCAATGACTTATGTTTCCTAAGTCATTGGTTTTAATGCATAAATCTTGGTATATTTACTATACCAAAAAAATACCTTTGTTTGATGAATTCCAAAATAGCGGGAGCGGGAGGTTCGAGGGGTATTATAGTTGTGCCCCCAATTTACAGAGGGCAGTAAAGTAGCTTTCAAACATGGCGTCCAAAATGGTGACGTTCGAAAAGGGTGGCAAAAAAATCATTGAGTTGGCTCTCTTTTCCTTTTGGCATCCTTTTGGATTTATTGCCATTGCCAACATTGCGAGCATTAAAAATCTATATTATTATACTCTGTGCCCAGAAAATATTTTGACAATATATTAATGTCAAATCAAAAAGCAAATAATTAACAGTTTTCTTAAGTAACGCTGGACGTATTTATTTAGTAATAATTATGTGTGTTTTGATAGTGTGTACAAGTTTTTAGTAGGTAATAAATTAGGTAAGTTTTTTTCAGTATTTAAAAGTAACGGTTACTTTGGAAACCTTAAATTTAAGGTATATCGTTTTACTTTTGCTTCTTACCCTCCCTTTCGTCTCCCTACTGTGTAATTCAGTCCAAATTATCTTGATTAATTAACACTAAAATTATGCACCTAATTGATGATGAAGATGAAATGGAAAAATGATGAGCTTACAGGTTTTGAAAAAAATCCCACTGGTGAAGATGATGAAGCACGTCAGCCGTTTAGCCCCGGGCATCAGGGCATGCCTAGAAGTATTCGACATGGTCTTAGACCCAACGAGGAGCATCGGCGCAGTAAGGACCATGTCCAAGGTTCTGAACATGACCAATTTGAACCCTAATGTCATCAAGTTAGAATACGCAGTGCGCGGACCGTTGGTGATCCGAGCGGCTGAAATTGACAAGGAAATACAAGGGGCAAGTAAAAAATCGTACCTATATCTGAACAGAAACACGTGTCAGCGAAATCTTCTGACACGTCATAACATCAAGCATAATTTCTTAAGTAGGTACTAATATTTTTTATTCCTCAGGGAGCCAGTAAGCCATTCAATAAGGTGATCAGAGCAAACGTGGGTGACGCTCACGCTATGGGCCAGAAACCTATCACTTTCTTAAGACAGGTAGACATCATTTTACGCATTAGTCTATAGGGCGCGTGCAGTACCTAACTATAGGTGGCAGCACGTTGCATTGAATAACAGGACTAATTAAGTTCAAATTGTTGGCACTAAAGAGCAGCACCGTCTCTGTGGCAGTAAATACAGGTAGCAGCACTTGTACTTACATGACATGACGTGTGTTTAAATAGCGTCACAGCATCGTGGATGTTTCCCTAGGTCTATTTCTTTGTGTCTTGAATTCTTATTCCTATTAGGTATGGTCATGAATTTACTAAGTTATTGTGAAGAAGACACCATATTAATACCTGTCTGTATGTGTGTCTTCTTTCAGGTACTAGCCTGCGTAGTGTTGCCAGAACTTATACAAAAAGGTGGATATCCCGAAGACGTCAAGAAGAGAGCCACGGAAATCTTGAACTCTTGTGGGTGAGTTGCGCTTGTTTTAGTAGATCAGTCCTTGATGGTTGTAAAATGACAGTTTTCTAAAATAGCATATTAAGTTCTGCAAGAAATACCGTACCTCCATATCCCTATGTGGATTATTATTATTTTAATATGGGCACAGTTATCCTAACTGTAGTCTTCTTTTACTTCTGACATTCGCGTCTACTTTCGGGTGACTAAATCAACCTAGATGGTATTGTGAATGTTTAGATACAAGAAATCGCGCACAGTAACAATAGTTTGCTTGACAAGTTGTTAAAGGCGTTATAGAATTTACAGGATCTTTGAAGAGCGATGGAAGCTCATTACAGAAGAACTCTCCTTCCATACGTCGTCGTCAGGGGTCGTGTTTCGAATGCGAGCATCTACTTGCGTATGTTTTACTATTAACTCAACGGTAAAGGAAAACATCGTGATTAAACCTGTACGTTTCGGACAGTTTCTGAAATGTGTAAGGATTCAGTTGGCCTGGTTATCTAGTTAAAGGGTTGCGAAGGTCAGTCTGCCCAAATCCTGAAACTGGGTCTAAGCGTAAGATGAGAGAAATACTTGACAAGAAAAAAAACTTTTCGCATGCATCATCCAATGCCATCAGAGCCAAGAGTACCTGCGCTTTGGATTATGATCTAGGATTTGAGAAGTCTGGAAACAATCTGCCATTAAACAGGGAATCCATGCTAAGTGGATTATGGTATGCTTCTAGCAAGCTATTCATTCGCAATAAACAGCCCATATCTTAGCATCACGGTCTTGTAGTGGCAAGTCCTGTGGCGCCTACACCATGTCGCACGGCATCGAGCTGATCCGCCGGCACGTGGCCGAGTACATCGAGCGCCGCGACAGCCACCCCGCCAACTGGCAGGACATCTGCCTCACAGCTGGAGCTTCCAACGCCATCAAGAACGTGCTCCAGCTGTTCATTAATACTGTTGGTGGGAAAACTACGGGTGAGTTGGTATAGGTGGAGTTTAAACCATATTAAATTCGAGAACACGAGAGCGTGAACTTTGTGCCATTTGGTTACTTTGGTGGATGCTAAAACGTTGGATACAAAGAGCCCAGATAGTTCCATAACTTTCCCGACTTGCCTCACAGAATTTAATTTATTATTTAAATTGGGAGTCGAGCATACGGCCCCTCTGATTGTAACCGCAGCACATAGACATCGATATTTCCATGCCTAACGGTATGAGGTGTCCTGCTCCATGCATGGAAACATCATGCCGCTGCATTTGTGGAAAGCTCTCTTCAGGAGTCTTTCGAAAACTGTGTCTGGAAGCTCACTAGAGTTTTCAGAAACAAGGTACTACGAGAAGAGAAATAGTTCCTTGTTGATAGAATGAGAGCCCATTCCTGTCAAGTTTTCAATGTTCCAGGTGTTATGATCCCTATTCCTCAATACCCCCTGTACTCCGCATCACTGGCAGAGTTCGGTATGAATCAGGTCGGGTATTACTTGGATGAGGAACGCAACTGGGGCTTGGACGTCTCGGAATTGGAGCGGGCAAGGGACGAAGGATCTCAAGGTTCCAACGTCAGGGCGCTTGTGGTTATCAACCCAGGCAATCCTACTGGACAGGTGAGAAGATGCTCGGCAGTAGCTATACAGTTATTCAAGGAGTCTTCACGTATATCTGTGGCCACGAGATCAGTCAAGAAATTCACGTGTAACCTAAGAGATATCGAACGCCACTGACTATGGACTTGCTAAAAAACATCTTTGACTCCCGGAGAAAATTGAATCTGGCAAAGTTTCAAACTTCCAGGTGCTGACTCGTGAGAATATGGAAAGCATCATCAAGTTTGCGCACAAGCACAAGCTGTTTCTATTCGCTGATGAGGTCTACCAGGACAACGTTTACGCTGAGGGCAGCAAGTTTTCTTCATTTAAGAAGGCATGTGTACAATCGTACCTTTAGATCTTATGTAGCCTTCGTTAAAATGCTAACTAAAACTGATCTATTTATAAGCAGGTGAAACAGGCCAACATCATCTATCGACATCTCACTTTAATGTACTTTTATCTAGTCTTTTTAGCTAGAACATTTTGTGTGGGGTCTAGCAGTGGCTTGTGCGCCAAAGCATTGTCACATTTCATCCAGTATTGGTAATTTTATTGCATGTCCCGACATTTCTTTGATATATAGCTCTAGCGATTTCGTTGCTTCTTTGCTTATATGACTTACTTACCTAACTGCTTCCTAATACTTTGTACTTCGTTGTTTTTTTACCTCAATTTTATTGCTAATACTTGGTAATCCCTTAACCATGGCTTCAAATCGACTGTTTTCTATTGTCCACTGCTATTCTACTTTATGCGCTTATCTTACTTCCTTAAGGTGGTGAAAGAAATGGGTCCTCCGTATGACAAAGAAATTGAGATGGCCTCGTTCATGTCGGTGTCGAAGGGCTACAGCGGCGAGTGCGGGCTGCGCGGCGGCTGGATGGAGCTGGTCAATATGGACCCTAACGTTCAGGCCAATTTGTATAAGGCCATCTCCGCTATGCTCTGCCCCACCACCCTCGGACAGACTGCCGTAGATGTGGTCGTGAGTATACATAAACTAAAATATATAATATGTTTCGCTTATAAATACCCTGCTTGGCTTTGGAAGTATGGTCTGATCTAAATGACGTCTGGCGTGTTTCGATCATGATGGTAATCCATGCTCTTTATTAAGACACTTTATGAACAATTCTCAGCTCGCTTCCAGTAGAATGAATTATCTAAATAAGCTCTTAGAATATCCACCTATTGCTCTGCATTACCATAAATATTACAATACAAATAATTAATAATAACTTAGGCACTCTTAGAATGTCCGAGTCACACTGGTGAAGAATAGATTGGGTTAATTTCAGGCGAAACCGCCGCAACAAGGTGAACCCTCGTACGATCTTTGGTTAAAGGAGAAGACCGCTGTGCTGACTTCGTTGAAGGAACGCGCCACGATGATTGCGGAAACCTTCAACAAGATGGATGGTTTTAAATGCAATGTTGTACAGGTATTGCTGCAATTCAATTAGCTAAGCATGTTAGGTTCCTTGGAACAAAAGAGCTGATCATGAATTATTTGCTCAGGGTGCGATGTATGCGTTTCCAAGATTTGAAGTGCCACCTAAGGCAATTGAAGCGGCAAAGGCCGACAAGAAGCCACCTGATACCTTCTACGCCTGGCAGCTTCTGGAGGAAACTGGTAAGCTAAACATTATTAGCTTATCAAATTAATCAGCCAATTAGCGTCCTCTGCTAAAAGAGCGTCAATTATCTCGTACCTGCTCAGTCTATTCATCCAACCATAATAACTTTCACATATTATCATGGGTCGTTTCCCAATTTGGCGACTAAGCACCACTCCAATATTGTAGTTTCCATCGGCTATCAGTTCCTCTTGCTTTCAACCTTTGTTGCCTATCCTTTGTCTCTTTCTAGATTGAGATTTGATAGATCACTAGCAATCGATTTTATTATCAGATTTTTATACCTACTGTACACACCCATAACTGGTATCATTTTCTTATCGAAACTATTTGTAGGTATGGACTGTTTCTTTAGCTTTAGTTTCAAACCTCTTTAGAATTCCCTGATGGTGTTGAATAACGATCATAATGGCTTCTATCAAAGTGGGCGGGACCGATGGCTTAACGTGCTTAGAAATAGAATCCACTTTTGGGTTATCAGATTATTCAAGTCTGCAATGTGCAACTTATCCCACTCGTGCAGTAGTTATTATAATATGTGGCAGCACTTTGTATTGGCTAAAAGGAAAATATCAACTTGAAATAGACGACACCATTCTTGGCAACACCGCCTATGTGCACTTTCCCATATCGAAGTGGGAGGCTTGGATAAAAATAGTTATGTTGGTAAAAGAAAGGTTAATTCTAGAATTAAACCATGATTAATTTTATTATGTGCCAGGTATCTGCGTGATCCCTGGCAGTGGATTCCGCCAGAAGCCGGGCACCTACCACTTCCGCACCACCATCCTGCCGCAGCCGGCGCTGCTGAAGGAGATGCTCGACATCTTTCAGGCTTTCCACAAGAAGTTTACAGATCAGTGGTCGAAATGACTGTACAGGTCAGCGTGATAAACTAACATTGTTATCATGCTAAATATTAGAAGCATATGCAGAGATGTTGCAAGCACGGGTGGAGCCCGGTGCAATCATACGTGCAATTTTGTGTAATTGGAAGTGACCAAGTCTTACTGACTTTTATAGGTAGGTACTTATTTTTAGATGCGTGTATAACATTAATACCAACAGTGATACCTTTGTCCTACCTGATTTGTTATATAAGATTTGTTTTCTAGTAAATAATATTATTTGGTTTTAGACGGAAAATATTATGTGCTATAGAGTACCATACAAATACCTACATTTTTTGTTTGTAGGCATGAACTTGAATAAAATATTGTACGAACTTACATTTCATTTTAATTTGTAGATAGAAACAAAAGAAACTTATGATTCCCTTCATGGTGAAAACTAGTTTATAACATCATCATCATCATAAACGTGATATACCTACTAAAGTCATGACTTAAGTAAATGCTACAAATATTTAAATAAATCGCTAATTACAATATCCTCAAATTAAGGCTTTCATTTACATTTTCGTATTTCCATAAATGTGAGAGAATCGGATCCTCGGCTTGATTGATCTGTCAAAGTTTTTGGCTGAATCTATTTGGTCCAAAGCAGTGTTATCTTGAGAAACATCATTAAAAAAAAGAAAGAATTGTTTTGAATCTGATTCAAAGAAAGATTTACGTAACATGTAGAATTTTAGATAGATTTACCATCAATTGAAGTAGTTAATTAATGTGTGATCAAAAAAGTGATTAGACAAGGAGTGATAAAAATAATAGAATTCCAATTTGGTGCAGTGTTTACGTAGATATTGGTAATAATCAATCAGATAACCCACGGTGCGGGTCAGATATCGACGCTCGTATTTATTTCATTCAATTTCTTGGTCTCGTAGCAAGTGTTTGTGAAACTTTGTTTACCTAAGAAGACACGAAACAATACCGATCGATCGAATTCTTTCGTCAGTGGCAGCAGGTGGCATTTGGACTGTCATTTTACGCATTCGAAAAACTTTGCTTCACTGCCATTTTTGTGAATAAGTATAACTTTAGCAAGTAGGAAAAGGTGTTTTATTGTTTGTTTAATTTTATAGTGTATTTTATCAGTTTACTTGTCGCGCTCCTGAGCGCCCGGTAATAATAGAGTTGTGCAGTTGATTTTGGAGTAAGGATGTCGCCACAGATTAGAATGTTATCGCGCGCCAGTCGTTTGTTGTCGGGCGTCGCGGCGCGGTCAGGTCCTGTCGAGTTGACGATACACCCCCTCGGAAACCTCGGAGCCGCCAGAACCATGGCCAGCAAAGTCCTAACTTTAGATAATTTGAACCCCAATGTGATTAAGTTGGAATACGCCGTGCGCGGGCCCCTTGTTATTCGCGCCGCAGAAATCGATAAGGAATTGCAAAAGGTGAGTGTTTTTAAATATTAATCTAACTTATAAATTAACATCATGACTTTCCTCAAAAATCTTATAAATCTGTTACATTTACAATATTTCGTGAAAGCAGGGTAGTAACACACTAATTATGCAGATACCTACGTAACTCCCGCACCGGTTTTTCGCAGTCACCTTTATTAAGTAGCTGAAGACCCCAAAATGATAAAATAACATTGCCAACCAGACCTGTTTTATCAATATTGTAAATCCTGTCATACTTCATTCAATACCTAAAGCTTTTCAAGTAATTAGTCCTTTGGAAAATTATTAGGTTATGGTTATACACATTTTATGTACTGATTCCAAAATCATATTGTTCCAAAATCAACAAAATTAACTGGTTCTCCTTAGGTTAATTCTATGTAATTTATGAAGTTGGAATAACCAAAAGCTTCATATTTTAACTACTAAATTAATGCCATTGTTCTCTAAAAGTAATTTATTAAATTACTCTGACATATTGCTAAAATTCTCATTGATTTGAAGTTACCCATTGCATGTGTTGAAGACTTACACTAACAGATATTTTTAACAAATTATTCACAAACCCAAAACTTAAAAATAATTATTGAAAGTTGACTAACTTGCTATGGCTCATTGCATGACTGAGTGTCCTTTAGTAGTACAAAAAATGCATTGTAATAGGTAATTAGCAAGTCAAGTATGGAATAATAACTACAGAGTTAGGTCTTTTTCATAAGGCATTTGCAAACCAAATATAATTGAATAAAAATAGGTAGGTACAAAAATTAATATTGTTATAAGAAGAGATCAGTAAGAAACCCAGTAAGTAATTTTTTTCATCTGGAGAGTAATTAAAATAATACCAAATTTTGTTAAACATGGGTGCTATATTTCATTTAATACAATGCATAAAATGCTTTACAACAATAATGTTGCATCAAACAAAAGATTTCTAAACACACCTTGAAACATATGGTCCATTCACATGTTATGTAATTTGAGTAACCTGTGCACGGGCACAACCAGTTCTTATGCAACCTTGTGCCGAGTTAACCACAATGCCTGCGGTCAAGGTCGGGGTATCAGATAAACTTGCCACTTCATTTGATTGATTAGCAATTACGTAGCTGTTTCGCGAAACTTTCCCAATTTTATTGTCTCTTCGTAGAAAAGTTTCCGATAGATAAGTATGATGATTTTTTTTCAATTTTTCATTTTGTTCTAGGATGGACAGTGAAATTTTTCTTTTTTTTAATTGAGTAATAGTTACCTACCTGTTAAAGTTTATTTTTAAAGACATTAAAAGACTAAAGTTCATAATATACCTATTATCTAAATTGTAACTGCTCTATATCAAGATGTTTAGATCTTATTATACCTTCACATATGATTACACTTAATATTATCTGTTTTCTTTGAGTTCTATGTTATAAAAGTAATAAATTGTGTAATAATGCTGTTAAATGATAAATGAAAAGTGGATAATGATAAGATTAGGCAACATAAGACAAGTATTATTATATTTTTATCTTTTCACTGTCACAAGCTATTGTGATATATCACTATGGAAACAATAATATTTCTGATAATTTAACTAATATTTTATATCAATCCATATTTTATAAAAATAACAAGGGCATCTACAAAGTTGAGTTATACACATAAATAACTTATCAGTTTCGATTTTAAGTAAAATCATATTTATTACTAAGAATTTTCAATTATTTTGCACTAGAAAAATGTGTTTGGCTGAATATAATATTTAAAAAAATTATAATTTGAAAGAGTCCATGTAACAGTCCATGTCTAATCCTACATACTTACTGAAAGGGCATGTTCTTCACAGGGTGCTCAAAAGCCATTCAAGAGGGTGATATGGGCCAACATCGGAGACGCTCATGCCATGGGTCAGCAACCCATCACTTTCATCAGACAGGTAAATTTCTTAGCTAGTTGTGTGTGGAGATTTATTGCTTATTCACTGTAAATATCTGTTGTTTAAAAGTGTTATTAATTTTATGTAATGTACTCATATCGGAAATTACAGAAGCTACTTATAGCTTAATTAATGTATGTACTAAATTTAAAACAGTTTTAAGCAATTTATTTAATGGGCACGGGTCTGTTTTCTGTTGTTTCTGATTACCAACATCGTCTGATCAGGATTATTCTCATCGAGATGTCATTACCGTGGCAGTCTTTAAATCTATATTCCTCCAAAATTGACATCTGAATCTTTAATATTACATTTAGTAATCGGTAAATTATTGGATTTTGATATCAATAACAGACGTATATGACATTTTTATGAGATTGACCTTACTCTAATCTGAATATTTTCATAAATAATTTAGTTTTTTTTTCGAAAATTGTCCATAACTATTGTAAAGTAAATGTCATAGAGTAGATTGTGATCTAATATTTGTTGTAGGTGTTAGCTTGTGTGGCTCAACCAGAACTAATCGAGAAAGGAGATTATCCATCAGACGTCAAAAGTCGAGCTACAGATATCCTGAACTCCTGCGGGTAAGTAACAAGTGATTCAACACTTTCTTTGTTACTTTGTATCCTGTTGGATTGTTGCCAAACTAGGAACACTGACTCTAATCGCTGCAGGGAATGCCCTTTTGTTACTAAATGAAACAAAAGTAATGATTAAATTAGGATATCTGTGTTTATTATTCTTTTTGTTGAGCTATTTTTGTATTTGAGTATCAGAAATACTTAGTACAGATTAATCTATTGTGCTCTCGATTAGATGTTTTAGCTATACTGTGGCTTCCTTGACTTTATCAGAAACTAGTGTCCCGCCCTCACTTCGTTTCGGGACGTAATTTTTCTATTAGTTCTAAATTTTACCAACTGATGGCGCTGTGTGTCGATTGCATCGCGCTAGTTTTCACGTTTACGTCTTTATAAATAGTATGGAATTCCTGGTGGAGCATAAATTTAACCAGATCCATATATTATAAATCCACAGCTCTTATACAAAATTATGATTACATTAGTTTCTGGTTTCCTTACATTAAGTGGTAGCTAAAGTTAAGTTAGAGATCAGCGCAAGCAATTTTTGACCAGTTTACTGTTGTCCCTGCAGAGGCAAGTCCTGCGGCGCCTACACCATGTCGCACGGCATCGAGCTGATCCGGCGGCACGTGGCCGAGTACATCGAGCGCCGCGACGGCCACCCCGCCAACTGGCAGGACATCTGCCTGTCGGGAGGCGCCTCCAACGCCATCAAGAACGTGCTGCAGCTGTTCTGCAATGACGTTGATGGGAAACCTTCGGGTGAGGCTTTTATTGATTATTTAACCCGAAACTTGACTAGCTACGTATTGGAACCATACCTGTCATAATGACACAAGAGACACTGGTTTTTACAGACTTCATGTTTTTAAACAACAGTGTCTCTTTAATCACTCGACGTTGGCAGAGTTAAATGTGCTCGTTATAGCACGCTAAGCAGCTATATGTATACAAAAAAAAGGACTTCCATGTTATGAGTTAAGACAAGATGAATCTATTTCCAAGAAACTAAGTATAGCTGGAGGCACGAAAGTATAGCGATGACCGTTATTTTGCGCACTTGCAAAAAATAAGACTTTCTATGAAAATTGGTTTCTGCGCACTCAAAGTCATAACTACACTTTCTTGCGGCAGACTATACACAAGTCATGAGGGCGATGGTAGCTCAGTATATAGGGTGTATCGGTAAACATTTACATCCCTTTAGCCCCATGTTCTACTAACCATTTAGAACCACATTTTTTGGAAATTCGCATATAATTTAGGTCACGTGACTTGGTTAGTTTGTATGGAGAAGTCTTCTGAACGCTTGTATGTTCTAATCAGTATGAGCATAATTCTACCAATAGCTCACTACTAATTCCAGATATGTATCAGTGTCTGCAATCTGCATAGTGTAGACTAAATCGCAAACACCTAAATTGAATAATAAACCAATCGGAGCTAAGTACAGTTGGCCACAAAATCAATACAAATCGAGGGAATTTTACTGACAGTTGTTACCATAGTGGTTGTCTATGTGTACTACATCTGATATTCGAGACCGTGTGACTTCAGCGGACCATATAAGCACACGTATGTTTTGAATCGTGCCTGGTGTTGATACATCCATTGTTATACATTATCTCTAGCTTACCTATTTGCTCTAGTCATCGTGAGAATGTAATTATCATAGCTTGTTGATGATTCTAGAAAGTTCACTATGTGATATCTGTCACCTTAAAATGGGAAGATTATCAGATGTAACTCGCGAGATTGTGATCTATGGATTTATTGTGATCCATACCATATTGTTTTTTTTTATAGAATTCGCACGCTAATTAGTTGATGACCCAATAAGGAATAACCTATTGAGAGTTCACCATTTAACGAGTTACAGTTTACAACCCAAGGTTTGAAAAAAAAAATAAAGCATTAAAAAAATGGCTGAAAGAACGTCCTATTAATTTGGTTGCGGTTGTCGACGCTTAAGAGCCAATTGTGACGCAGCAGAACCATTTATCATTAAATGAGCTTATTCACTAATTACTCTGAATAGCGACCATTGTACATTAGTCTTGTACATTGTTCATGAGTCCTGTGTGTACTTAAATGACTAGTCTCAAAGTCCAGCATACTAGGTAAATAAATACACCACTTCAATGTAATGAAGCTACTGTGGCTTTTATGTTAAGTGAGCTAAGATTTAAAATCGTATGAGGAAGTATACTTCAATTGCTCGCGACTGTACGTGGTGGCGGTCTATAGGTAAATAAGTACAGTCGCCGACACTGAAATGAAATTACTGTGTCTCTTATGTTAAGTGAATTAAGATTTAAATTCATAATGAGGATGTATACTTACGTGTGGCCGGGATTGTACGTGGTGGCCTGCTATAGGCAAATAAGTACAGTCTGCCTTCTGCCTTCAATGAAATGAAGCCACTGCGTCTCTTATGTCTAGTGAAATAAGATTTATATTTGGATGGATTATACTTATGGGAGGGACTGTACGCGGTGGCCTGGTACTGGGGCTATTACGTGCGGCCTTGTATGAATATTGGAAGCGTGGTACGGATGGAATCCCTATTATAATCTAGATATATTATGGCGAGTATAGCCATGGTATAAATAGAGCTAGTAGTAAGACATAGATCGAGTCACTAGCCATATTATTAATAAAAAACGCTTGTGGCGTCCTGGGTTCGATTTCTGAATATACCTCTACATATATAATTGTACCTATTGATTAAAACTTTATGGTTTAACACCAACGTTTTAAACCACAATGTATTTTATCCCCACTATCTATGGGGGCATACAATTTATTGTGCAGTCTGCGCACGCGCAAGTCATAGTATAAAAGTGAACGATAAAACAGGCGCGCTGATTACTTTAGCAGTCCAATTATACAGTTTAAGGTCAAGGCAGTTTGATTGTTGTAAATTAAAAATAACACTTGCAAATGAAAGAACATACACAGTCGTACATAATGTTTATTTAAACAGAGTTAATTTATTATAATTAATTATTTGTAAAGATTTTAAAATCCACTGATGACGAGCCCTCACATAGTTTCGGAACAGTTTTGCTATAAGTTCAAATTTTTGCCAATAGATGGCGCTGGATGTAGATTACATCACGTTTCGTCTTTTCGGTGAAGTAAATCTTGAGGTTGTCTGTAGAAGCTGTCTCTAACTGAATACACAGTATCGATTACACGTTAACTCAAAGGTACATCTAAGGATTATGTGTCCTCCAGGTCTACAAAATATTTTGTACACCTCTCTGGTTGTTAACTTCTGTCCTAACAGTAACATTGCTCTAACTCCTTCCCCTGCCTAAGATATCATCATCATCATATTAACATAGGCAGAGTTACCTCACGTACTTTGAGTAGATACATCATTGATACCCAGTTGATTTACGATGACAGCTCAAACGATAGCATAACACTTTAAACTCGCTCGCAGAATTACGAATCGTTTAAATAAATTCATTTCCGTACTGCGATGGGCTATTTAATTCGCAAAGAAAATCTACAACAGGTGTACATACTATCTATAACGTTAACCAACGAGCAGCGAAGCCGGTCTCATTAGCGTACCTACTCTATTGTAGTGAGTCTGTTAATTTTTCTGCGCATACGCAATACATTGCTGGCTGTCCGAGGAGTTGACCTCATACGTTACGTGATGTATCGTCATGGTATGTGGAAATTGGCAATTTGCACGGGATAGTTGTTATTCATGGTCAATATTTGCCTAACCTTGAAGTTCAACTGGTATTAGTGGAGTAATTGTCTCGTTGCATATGTGGCAAAAAGTTCTATGTAATTTTAACATAACTAAGCCGTATTGACTTATTTTGAGATATTTTTCCTGCTACCAAATCTGTTTCTATGCGGGAAGTCTAAACCATAATCGAGCATTTGACAAACCATTTATTTTTTATTATTTTTTTTAGTCTCACTACTGTAGCTTGAGCACTTGTGTTACAGATATCAGACAACAGAGGAAAAACAAATATAATACATGAATACGTATATTACACCCAGAACAAACACAAGTGTTCATCACACGGATGTTGGTCCAGGATCCACCCTGGACCTCCAGGTCGAACCCACAATCTTTGGAGTATGAGGCAGGGCATTTGGTAGTGACCAAATGCGCCATCCGGCCAGTCTAAGCCAAGTAATCTATGCTTATTATATGTTCAGAATCGTTACATACCTCACCGCCCAGCTTGTGGCAAATATTTGAGAAATCCAAAGGCGTGTGCGCATCGGATTCGTACCTATACGATCTTCCGTTTGGAAGACGCTCTTTCTTATGCATTGAACTACCACTGTTCTACTCGAGACTATTGTATTAAGACTGAAGACTCATTCATTACAAATATTTGTACTGATAGGTAAAAGTAATGGAGATAATTATCAAGCTATTCGCCATTCGCCTGTCAAATGTGAATTGAATAAGTTGCTTACATCAGAATAAACCCAGTGCTTTGATTTAAATTCTTCACATATGCTCTGTTTGTTAGAGGAAATGTGTCCAAAGTACTACACAAACAGTACACAATAAAGTTCGCCAGTTTATCGTAGAAATGTGATTAGGCTCGGATCTTGAGCATAAACACCGTCAAAGGTCAAACTAATAAAATCTGACGGAGTTTAGTACTAGTAGTAGCAAACATGCTACGATTTAAACAAGCATTTTCGTCCTAATCAGACGCCAGAGTATTTTATTATTTTTTTAACAAGCCATAGATGGCGCGTACAATGTGTTTCGGTTAACGTGTAAGCCTTTTCGTGGCCTATAGAATTAACCTATAAATATAAAGAAGGAACGGAATAGTCAAAGACCTTCGATGACGAAGCAAAGACCGATCGATGGATCAGATCGATTAAAACTTTAAATGCAGTTTTACTTCTTTCAGAAAATAAAGGGAAGTTTCCTTCAAGTTAAATATGCTCACTTCTAGATTTAGGTAATTTCCCTCCATGGCCCAATGTTTTTTTCCACTATGTATACCAATATGCTAGCCAAGACATGATATGCACACCTTAAGAATTTTGGTTATGGCTATAGAGTGAGGCCGAGCACGGCACTAGGTGGACCGACGATTTAGTGAGGGTCGCGGAATTCCTTGGATGCGGGCGGCACAGGGCCGATCCGCGTGGAGAACATCGAGGAAGGCCTATTTCCAGCAGTGGACGTCGATTGTTTTTTGTGATGACACTGAAATAAAAAAATATAAACTTCTATCATCATGTCTTTGCTGAGTTAGTTCATACAGAACTTCAAAGCGATGTCCGATATATTTATCGATATTCGAATGCGTAATTATTATTGTGTTATCAGTAACATTGGTGCCTTGCTTGTGATCGACTCTTATCAGTTAATAATTGCGAGTGTAAATAGGCTTGACGGTCTTATCGGACAATGTGAAGCAACTGGTCTTGCGCCTGTTTGTCTATGTAAACATTAATGTTACGATAGTACGCGTAGATCATGGTAGTAAAATAGAACTAACTCTGGATAGGCCCGATTTGACCAATCTTCATCCGATAGCCAACACTACTATCCATAAGTTATGTCATATTTTCAGGTAGTCCAATCCAAACATTAGAGACCTTTTCCTTCCTCGATGTGACGTCACATGTGTTGCAATTTCATATCTGATAAAAAAGATGGATAATGCAGTTCGATTGATTTTATTTCTATTTAAATTCTTAAACAACTTTTCTACGAATTTGAAAAGTCTACCCACTCCCTCCTCGTGAACGTGTAACGTAATTTGTGGATGACCCCAAAGGTTAACCGCGGAGTTATTATACAATCGCATAGGGTTAAAGAAAGCATAATGTCTCAATCAATCTTTATAGTCAATTCAAGTTGTTTTGATAAGAAGATAAGGCGTGATCGATTCTCACGCTGATGAAATCCATGTTTTCATGTCTTGCTTATTTTTAAATAGTGACATCGTTATGTTTTTGTTATCGCTGTTGCGTAATAATCTGGGGTCGATATATGGTTGATTGAGTTATTTATGTACTTTGCACTTATGCACCGAAATATTAATATGGACCAGGACTACGTGTCCGACTGATTCCTTGGCGCTAAAGCATACTTTGCATATGGGGCAGTGGCCCCCTAATTGTCCCTATTAGTATTCGATTGTTTCTACTAAGGTTGAGAAGCCGTTTAGTAAGTCTCTGGTTTTACAGGATCTTGTATGGAACTGTAAAACCAGAGATCGGGCGATGGTAGATGGTAGATGTCGCCACAATTTCTTACAGACGTCTTTCTTGTTTATTCCAGGTGTGATGATCCCCATCCCGCAGTACCCTCTGTACTCAGCCTCGCTGGCGGAGTACGGGCTGTCCCAGTGCGGGTACTACCTGGACGAGGAGCGCAACTGGGGCCTGGACGTGGCGGAGCTGGAGCGCTCGCTGGCCGAGGCCTCCAAGACCGCCGCCGTGAGGGCCCTGGTCGTCATCAACCCGGGCAACCCTACGGGGCAGGTGAGGCGTGAACATCTGAACCCTTTCAACTTACATTAGGAAGGAGCTTAATTGATGTGGAACTGCTCGAGCGCGAGTCGCTTGTGCTGTGGTGTTTCACGCTCCATTTGGGAGAAGTGACGTTGAGATGGGCCAAAGACAGAGACTTTGTAGGGAGTGAAGAAACGCACCGGGGAAAGAGCCCTTAGCAAGTACCTGGTGAGCGTCTCCCAAGATTCGGTCCGTATGCCGAGACGGTAGGAAGGAGCTCATGGCACCATGGGCTGGTGCAGGGACCTGTGTCTAACCCTTTCAACTTTGACAGTGACCCTGCCTCATACGCCAAAGGTCGTGGGTTCGATCCCCACCCTGGACAAACATTCGTGTGATGAACACTTGTTTTTCTACAAAAATCTTAGTTTGGAATTAAACACGTTATTAAGTGCCATAATTTTTACGCCCATTACTTCATCCAAAACGGATCAAATCCTCATTTGCACAAACAACAGCCAAACAGCAACCAAACAGTAGCCAAAGCCAGGTAATTGTCGAAATATGCTCAGAGTATAGGTTTGGCAAACTGCCGTAGGATATGTGAAACTGAAGGCCGAGTTACCAATAAACTATTTTAGTATTACGGCATTTGCGGTTACGAACCTCCTGTTCAGTATAATACAACTGTCAATTTTATGATTTAGTATTAAAATAGGTGAATTGAGACAACATCACATACTATTATTGCCTGGTCCCAAAGTAAGGTTTTCCCTTGTACTTGTACTATGGAAACCAGTAACAACGAAGGTAACCACAAACACTCAGACCCAAAACCAATAAATATCAGTTTTACCAACCAATATGTGTTGGTGCAGGAATCGAATCTGCGACCCTTGCGTCCCAATCGGCGCTGCGCTGAACGGGTCGGGTTAGGTACTTTCACTTACTTTGTTTTTACTTACTTTGTTATTATTATTTATCTGCCACTACCCTCAGAATGCTGTTGCCATTTCATTGAACTCTTACCGGTGACGCCACCTTCTTTCTCACAAGAGCTATCTGGTTTGTCCCCAGGTGCTGACCCGCGACAACATCGAGTCCATCATCAAGTTCGCGCACCAGCACCGGCTGTTCATCTTCGCCGACGAGGTCTACCAGGACAACGTCTACGCCGAGGGCAGCAAGTTCTTCTCCTTCAAAAAGGTAACCGTCGCAGAGACAAATCATCATATCAGCCAATAGACATCCACAGCTGCCTTCACTAGATCGTTGGTCCACCTGGTGGGAAGCCTGCCACGGCTGCGGCCTCCACTTAAGGACCGCACCACCCCGACGGCCGTCTGTTCTCCTCGCAATGTGCCCTGCCCATTGTCCACTTGAGCCATGCAATTCTTTGGCAGGGACAAATACTGGAGCGAATTGCTCGGCCCGGGAATCAAACCCGGGACCCCGAGATCATGTTACTTATACCACTAGACAAACAGGGCGTTTATAAGGGAAGGGGCCTGGGTAGAAGGGTATGGGTTTAGTAGAAATGCAGCCTAAAGAAAAGAAAAAAATCTGATAGACTGATCATTTTTCTGCAAATAATGAGTTCTTGCTATATCCTTAATTATAGTTTATCAATCCTGAAATACGCACTAAGATGACAGAGATAATAGCTGTCGCGTTATAATATCATATGTGAGAAATCCGTTAGATGGCGTTCTGTAGAACTGCGATCCAACTTCAATGTCATTGGTTGTTTAGTGAATTATTTATTTACTAGCGGCCGCCCGCGACTTCGTACGCGTGGAGTTAATTATTGACACTTACCGTCATATTTTGGACAATCCACACAATATATTTTTATAAATTGTAGCCTATGTGTTATTCTGATGTATAAGCTATATTGTAGTAAAGTTTCATTTCATACATCCATACATCCTTACAAACTTTCGCCTTTATAATAGTAGTAGGATTTGTTTAATCACCAACATAAGACACGGCATAAAGAAGTGACAATCATAAACTTTATCGCTTCATATTAGTACACATACACGACTTAAATATGAACTCGGTAACTTTAAGGTATTTTTACATTTCAAATCAAAAGTAACCAATCACCGTGTAGATGGACCCTCAAGTCTATCAGTACGCCATCTAGCGGATAGTCCCGGCTTGTTACAACATGTTCATTACTCGCCCTCCGCAGGTGCTCCGCGAGATGGGCGCCCCGTACACCGACTCGGTGGAGCTGGCGTCGTTCATGTCGGTGTCGAAGGGCTACATGGGCGAGTGCGGGCTGCGCGGCGGCTGGATGGAGCTGGTGAACATGGACCCGCGCGTGCAGGCCAACCTCTACAAGGCTATCTCTGCCATGCTCTGCCCTACTACGCTGGGGCAGACCACTGTCGACCTGGTGGTGAGTATATTTATAAAATCAAAGTTAACTTGTTACTATACTAGTTTTTCAGGTTTCTATCATCATCGGCAATTCACACTCGTCCACAGCTGGACATAAGTTTTCTCTATGTCCAGCCGTGATCCACGCCACCGCTCCCGATTTTCGGCCAGTGCTCTCATCCAGCCCACTCCAGCCAGCCTTCGAATGTCATCATCCATCCCATCTTGTCCCAACGCGTCCACCACTATGCTTACCGAATCGCGGTTGCAGGTTTCTATAGGCGGCGGCAATTGCTTACCAGCAGGTGATCCGTCTGCTCATCTGCTGCTTATTACATTAAAAAACCGTAGGATAGCCACGCTTTGGCTTGAGTGGGCCGGCTCGACCGGAGTAATACCATGGCATCACAGAAGACCGGCATAAAGTAGCCCCAGAGCTTCGAATATGCCTTCGAGTTCGAAAACAAAATGTAGTGTTTTATTTGCGACTCCACCAATCCATATCCGACAGTAAATCTCCATAGATTTATTGTATACCATTATAAGGTTGTCATTCCATACGAATCGGAGTATTATACCATAGATTTACTGTCAGACAGATTGGGCTAATCGGTAGTAGAGGTTCTATAGGGCCTTAGTCGGTCATTTTAGTCTTAATCAATGAAACCTTTCTGATATTTCAATATTTTTATTTATTTTATTTCCAGGCGAAGCCCCCAGCCAAGGGCGAGCCGTCGTACGAGCTGTGGATCAAGGAGAAGACCGCGGTGCTGGAGTCGCTCAACAAGCGCGCCAAGATGATCGCCGACACCTTCAACAAGATGGAGGGCTTCCGCTGCAACGTCGTGCAGGTCAGCATCTTATCATCATCATCCGCCCGGAAGTGCCCACTGCAGAGTATAGGCCTCCCTACCCCTTGGCCAGGCATCTGGGGACAATGAATGTTGATTAAATAGTTGACATTATAATAGATCATGCCTACAGTAATGAAATATCACTAAAATACTACGTTTATTGAATTAATCTTGAAGATCAGAATCCAAACGCGCATTGTTTTCTGTATTAAGAGTGTGATTAATATTTATATTTTTATAAAGTAAAACAACAAAACAAGGCAACCCGCCCTGATATTTTGAACACTTGCTCGCTCTGATTGAGCGCATGATGTGACTTTTAAGTTAACGCATAAACAACACGGGCACACGTCACATTAAGTATTATTTACTTGCGTCTTGTTTATTTTGACAAAACTTAGACGTGACGTCACACGCGGCGTCATGACACTGACAAGCATTGATGACTATATACCTCAACCTCAGTTTTAAAAGTCGACAGAGAAAATACAATTATTTGATGACCAATCCCCATGTAGGGACCGCAGTTCTACAGTACTCCATCTAGCGGATTTTTCACACGCAATAGCCCCCATTGGTGTGCAATAAAAAAGAAAACAATATTTATGACGTAGAATGGATTTGGTGAGCTCGGCGTGCAGCTGCCTTTCATCGAGTAAGGGTACCAGTGACCTGATTGGGGGGAAAAGCAGCGCACTTATGACTACTAGCGTAATCGCTTATGATAGCAGATCACCTGGATCTGCTATCACATAAAAAAAATGATAAATTTCCAGGGTGCGATGTACGCGTTCCCGCGGTTCGAGCTGCCGCCCAAGGCCGTGGAGGCCGCCAAGGCCGCGGGCAAGGCGCCCGACGCCTTCTACGCCTTCAAGCTGCTCGAGGAGACCGGTGAGCCTGCTGTCTCATTACCTACAACTTGATTAAATTAATAAACAAGCAAGAAGTGGTGGTATCTTATTTTCGAGGACTATTGCTACCTAGCTCTATTCGGGGCAGCCGTGGCAGGCCTCCAACATGGACCGACTATCTAGTGAAGGTCGCGGGAGTCCCTTGGATGCGGGTGGCACAGGACCGATCTGTGTGGAGAGCTTTGGGGGAGGCCTATGTCCAGCAGTGGATGTCTATTGGCTGAAATGGTGATGATGACGATTCGGGTGGTATTTAGTAAGTTATTAAGGGGTTAGATCACACTTTGTGAGACGACATCAATTTGGAGTCCAATGACACTTGGGGTCAGATCATATTTGTGTCAGACGACATTTGGGGTTAATGACACGTCTTGGGGTCAGATCACACTTGTGTCGGATAACACTCGTGGTTATATTCACTGTGTTAGGTAGTATTTGGGGTTAGATCACACTTTGTTGCAGACGACATTGGTTAAATGACACTCGGGGTCAGATTCACTTAAGGTCAGATGATACTTGGGGTCTAATCACGTATAACACTGTGTTAGATGGTATTTGGGGTTAAGTACCACTTTGTGTCGGATGACACTTAAGGTCAGATTCACTTGGAGTCAGATGAGAGGTCTTTTCAAATTCTGGGTCGAATTTTTTGGGACGAGTTGCCTCCTAACCCACTTTATGTCGTCCCACGTTGTAAACAATGACGTCACGATCCCTTATCTGTCGGCAGGCATCTGCATCGTGCCGGGCAGCGGCTTCGGGCAGCGGCCCGGCAGCTACCACTTCCGCACGACCATCCTGCCGCAGCCCGCGCTGCTGCAGGAGATGCTCGACATCTTCCAGCAGTTCCACAAGCGCTTCACGCAGGAGTACTCCCAGTAGGCTGATGATATACCCCCCTACTACGGATGAGTTTTGAGTGCAATACGTTCGCGGGACTGGGGTCGACAGGAGTGGACTATGAATTTTTGATTTTGGAAAATGTAAGGTAAAACGGTGATACGGGCTTAAAAATGTCAATAAAACGTGGCTTAAATGTTAGTCTTGGTTCCAAACCGATGCTGTCACTTCGTTACTTTTATGAAAGTGACAGCATAAGTTTTAAACCTAACTAACTTGTCTCAATTTTGTAATAAGGGGCCATGTGTTTAGTAAACTTTTAAATGCTTTTGAAACTGGGGCTAAAATCTGATTAAAAAAAAAACTTCTTATAATAAGATTTCGCCTGCCTTGCACTGGACAACAAACGACTTAAAAACAAAAATATAAAAAAGAGCAGTAAAGAGATTTAATTACAAATGAAAACACTTTAAAAAATTCGCAGTTTCTTGCTACATATTTTTTTTGGATATCTTTAATCCTTATCTGGTACCTGAGATCAAAAATAATTAAGACGGCAGTGGCAGTTCAAAGTTCGAACTCAAAACCAAGTCTACTTCCTAGCGTTTTCTCGAAAACTATAAAAATTCATAGTCAGTTAACCACATTACTGTTGACATATTTTTTATCATATTGAACATTTAGATTAAATGTAAAAATCCAAGTGTAACGTATTGTAAATTCAAAACCAAATACATTCGCTTTATAATACACAATATCACACATTAAAAGGTTTTGTAAGTACTAACTGTAACATATACATAAATGTGAAGTATTAGTAAGAATTTAATGTTTATATATATATATAAATTAGTACGATGTAAAATATCACGCTCATAGTTATTGAATAGTCCGCAGTAGTCCCAAAATTGAGTAGGAAAATTATTTTTAATGTTAGGTAAGCGTGATGTAATAATATGTTATCAAAGTTGGCGAATATTAAAACGTACTAAGTCCCGGTTTCACCACTCTTGGATAAATCTTAGCAAGTGTATTTGTCACATTAATATGAAAACATAATAAATAAAAACATGTCTGATGGTAAGGGTATCTTAACATGTTTCAAGAGTCGCGAAAGTGGGGCTTAGATTTTGTTGATTGAGACCTGATTGTAAATCTCAAATATTATAAGAATTTTAACCTTAAAATACGAATGAATATTTGAGTAAAAGTCACCTTAAAAATAGTAAGTGGTTTTAATTAAGACGAATGTCATTCGACGGCGCGTTTCTATATTACCACGATGATTTCTCTATCATATAAAAAAATAAAATGTTTCTATTGTATCCCGCTTGTGATTCGTCTTCGTTAACCACTAAAAACGTTATTTGTTTAACTTAATTTTGCAATCAGATCTCAGTTTGTCTGTGAGACAAGTACCAAAAATTGAGCGTATAAATAGTTATTATTGCTGTAAGAACACAGGCAACTTTAGGGAACTTGTAGCTGTATTCAGCAACCGCTCAACTCTCACGTCGCTCGATATCACTCGCTTGCAGTAGAATCGATTAGTGTAATGACGATATTATCGATTTATCGAACAAATCGAGATCATTTCCAAGATTCTATTGAGATATTTTACGTTTTAAGATACAAATTATTTTTTGATTTGCTATTGCTAATTGTACATTTATTTGTTACCGAAATGTAGTTTTTTTTATCGAAATTGTTGTTCTCTAGTCTGCTGTGCCATCAGCAAATTGCACAATTTTAAATTTTGCGTATTTGTGTTTGGTCGTCTTGAAAATTTGTACCCGACATCTATCAGTTACATTCGCGCGGTAGCGTGTCCAGCCAAGTTGAAATAACGTGTATTTAACTATACTTACATTAGGATACGGAGACAATACCTGGTAGATTAAAATTTATGTGATAGGTGTCGATTTTAGATTGGCCAGACTTATTATTTCCCGTCTAAGTCAAATTAAGAGTCATCATTATTCCGTGATTTTTTTATTTAATTCTAGTGATTATTCCAATCTATTGATTTATTAATTAATTTATACACAAGAGCGATAAATTAAGAACAAGAATTATATTTAAGGCAAGATGTCTCCAAGAGATTTTGTCAACATTAATTATAAACTCAAATAAGTTTTTAAAACTATGTTTTGAATTAAGTGTTCTTTGTAGTTTGTAGATGTTAAATTTCATTTCGCATTTTTATTATGTTTAAAGGTTCGAAACAAATATTTATACTGCCAATAAAATGTATTTAATACACTTTAGTGTCAAAAAATATGTATGCTTTCCTAGTTTCTGTAAAATTGGATCTGAAATTTGTGTAAAAGAAAGAAACATCTTTAGAAACTGTCTTCAATTTACCTTCTTACCGTCTTACCAGTAAAATAATACAAAATGATATCTGGATTGGCTTCACTTATCAAACGGCAGCTGTTTTGTACTTACGTAAGAATGGCATTTTAATGTCACCTAAAACTACTCAGCCTAAATGTCTTTCCTGTAAAAGCCTCATTCGTGTATACTTTTGCTGGTAAGAATGATATCTCTGGAAACTGGGTGCTAAAACCACGGGTTAAATTGTATTATTAAGAGTTAATGCTGTTATTATGGTTTGAAACTAGAATATATTGTATCGGAAATATCGGTAGACATTCCTCGGAATCGAAGGAGATTATTGAATCGTTGTAAGAAATGTTATCAATTCGAATAAAGTGAGAATTTGATTGGCTTCCGTTGTATTATTTGACGTTTCCTATGCATGACCGTTTTATGCAATTTGTTATGTAATAGGTAGCAGACGAGCAGACGGATTACCTGATGGTAAGCGATTGCCGACGCCCTTGTACACGTGCAAAACCAGTAGAGCCACAAGTTTTGACTTGAGGTTTGCCTCCAACCTCCTCTCCCCCAATTGAGCCTCCGGTACCCTCACTCACTCAAAGAAATAGCGCAGGCAAAGCTTCACGCCGGTCTTCTGTGAGGCCGTGGTGTCACTCCAAGTTGTTTCCGTTCCGTCCGCGCTACCTATAACGCCACATCTCCCTCCTTATCGCTTTAGAACGCGTTTAGTAAGCTATCTAAAGTTATTACCGTACTTATGTCATACCTCTGGAAGGCAAAGGGCCTAGAACGAGATTTATTCCGGAACTATTCTTCTATCGCGTTTGGTCATAAGGGGATCATGTCGACAAGTGAACGTTTTTTTTATTTTATGTAACCTATTACAATTTATTTGCTTTGGTAGATTTACTTGGTACATGCATCAACTGAGCTACCCTCTCTCTATTCATTTAGATGAAATTTTTTACATGTATTGATTGGTAAAGAAATAAGCCGTGCTGCTGCTATTTCATAAGACTTTATACATTTAAAAAATGTGCCTTTTAGAAAGCAAAATGTGCCAACACTATCCCTCCCCCTTTCAAGTTAGCCGAGGGACACTGACTTTAAAGTTCTATCTACTGTGCACCGGCAATGTCCTATCTCAAGAATTAAAGTACATCGTGGTAAGTGTTTCGTCTTTTTTGTTTACCAATATAAGCCGTGTCGTTGTCTATAGGACTCATTATCTTTTTACATAGTAGGTACTAAGATGTGGGACAATGACACTTATTTAAATGTTAAATCCCTAACACGAAATTATCCTTAAAAGATAACAGTTAGGGTCAGAGAGGTGCCAGACAGCGTAACAATCGATATACTAAAGATTTCCTCATATCAACGTCGGCAGGGCCCGGGGAGTTCCTCTGAAATTAGTATTGATCGCAAGACATACACCACACAAAAAATGTAAGTACCTACATTAAAAAGTAGGAATCACTTTATCAATTTCCTCGAGGAGCAATAGTAGGGGTATCATGATGAGGTAATAATGATCTAGGTATTGATGAAGTCAATAGCGATGGGGTTATATTAATTTAAACTGACCAAAGAGTTTCAATAATTTTAATTGTGGGAGAGCCACCCTTCGGCATGAATGGGCCGGCTCGACCGGAGAGATACCACGGCCTCACAAAAGACCGGCGTAAAGCAGCGCCTGCGCTGTTTCGTCGTTGGCAGCGCACATATGACTCTACTGGTGTTGCAAGTGTCTATGGGCGGTGGCCATTGCTTACCATCTGGTGATCCATCCCCTCGTCTGCCACCTATCACATAAAAAAACCTACTTTTCATTCAATGGTAGATGTATTGAACTTTATTAGGGGTTCCCCAATTTTGGAGACCGATACGGACTGTTAAGATTTTTAAAACGGATTTTCCTTATGCGCTATCTGTAAGTATACAAAATAGTAATATCTACCTCTAAAATAATATAGGTGGTTCCCAGCCCAATATCACATCCATTATTATTAGGTCACACAGGCTAAATGTTCTAGGCTAGACCAAGTATTTCCAGAGGCTTCAACATTTTAAAACAATGTGCTGCTACAATGCTTCGTAGTTGCTACGAAAGTAGGTACTACAAAGATTTCAGATCGTGCTACGACCGAATTGGTGTTCCTCTCCCTTTCATATGCGCACTGTGTCCCCTTGGTTTGGATGCGACAGGTATATTCCTATTCGATACGGGACGGCTTCGTTATAAGCCACCTGATTCGATTGATGATCATGGATTACGTATGATGAGGTATCTCTTATACTATCGTATGATAAAAAAAAGGTGTCTGTAGGTACATTGAATATCTCAAATGTATAACTGAAAACAGTAGAAGCAATACACCGTTAAATTTAGTAATTTTCAATCCCGAAGCCCTCATAACAGGTAACACGAATAAAGCCCCTTTAGCATGTTACCTATTACAACAGCTTCAGGATTAAAACGACTTAAATTTTACCATATAAATAAAAGGGTTTTTTTGTCTGTCTGTTTTATAATTTCGAAAGTAGAGGACGGATTTAAATGAAACTTTTTTCATTGTTTAAACCTGGGCAACATTCTGTATGGGATCCCTATAATTTACTTTTGAATAATTTTTAGTGGCAATCCGAAGTCCACGCGATTTAATTTGAAGAATTAATTTGCAACTAGTGGAAGTTGCAAATAAATTCTTCAAATTAATTTATAGCGCGTGGTCCATTTTTTTTGCATTAAAATTATCATCGTCTTAGAACCAAAAATAGGTAGGTACCTATCTTATCCTCTTTGCTAATTAAGATACGGTACCGAACTTGGGGCTTCCCTCTCACACACATGTGCACGTTACACTTAGCATACACAGCTGATCGCCTCCCTCATAAAACCGTGCGGAGACTTGCGCCCGCGCAGTGTCTCCGCTAACTCACACTTGTGCACTAAGAAAAAAAATAAAGATGAAACTGGAGAAGACGGTCACAGCTGACAATGTCAACCAGAACCTCCTGAAGGTGCGGTATGCGGTGCGAGGACCTCTCGTGGAGAGAGCTGGACAGATTGAGAGGGAATTGGCTAAGGTTGGTGCACAAATTTTCATACTCATCTCGTTTCATAGACAGCACCGAAAAAATAATAGGTAATTTAATTAAACAATTGAGACATCACATACATTCCCAAACTAAGGTTTTCTCTTGTGCTATGGAAACTAGGAACAACGAAGGAATCACAAACACCCAGACCCAACACATCTGTTTCATCAATGATCAATTAGGTTGGTGCAGAAATCGAACCCGCACCAACACCGGTGCGCTAAATTAGTCTAGGACCAGAATAACGTACTTATTATGATTTTGTGTAATTTTTTTACACAATGATAATTTTTATTTAAGAATAAGTATGGTAAGTAGATAGTTATGATCTTATTATTATTAAAGTGTTAAGACCGTAAAACTAAGTCCTAAATTCATATCGAAAAATCCGAAGGGAACAAATGGTTGGATTTTGGTTGAATAAAAAAATATGTAAGTAGGTACCTATGTGTCGCTAATGAAGTTAAACGACATATAAGTCATCTACTTATACTATGGTAACGTATTTTTAATTATGTGCCTGAACTAGGAATTTCAATTCCTGTAGACAGAACTCAAAGAAAAAGGATTTAAACTGCTATAATAATTGTTAACACTTAATAATCAACTAATGTGCTGTTCTACTAACATTGTATTTATTTAATCTAACACACAAGCAAAAATAAATCGCCCTAATGATTTTCTTATAGAGCAATGACTAACCAGTCTTTAGGGTCTCGGAGTCCGTCCGCAGCCTAGCTCAGAGACTTTTATGAGTAAAAAGCTGTAATTTGGCATGAGCATACAATACTTGTTACGCCAACAAAGTGGTGGCTAGTGGGTAGGGAGGCCTATACAACACGTAGGTAAATTAGGGTCGTAATTAGGGTTTGTTTTCTCGCGTACCCCATTATGTAGGGTAGGTATCTCAAGGTCATATAACTAGGGCTTAACCAGCATGAACGCGCTGAAAGTGTCGCCGCCAATGAAGGCTCCATGAAAGTGCATTGGTGTCGCTAGTGTGCACGATACGCAGCCTTAAGGGGCTATACGAATGAAACTAGCGCCGCCAACCTTTTTAGTCGGATTGTGGCGAAAATATGTTTTTTTTGAAGAAAATAAAACATTACAGACTTAGATCCAAGTAAATTGGATTTTTCAAGATGCAATAAAATATTTAGGTATAACACGCGACATGTAACAATAAAGTTAATTATTGCTAAAAACGGCCACTTTTAGCAATAATTGACATTATTGTACCTACTTGACGCGTGTTTTATATTATATTGCATCTTGAAAAATTCAATGTAAGCACTTTTATCTAAGTCTGTATTTTTTCCGCACATTAGATAAAGTTAACAGACCAATAAGTCATTTGAGATGACATTTACTGCTCTAATCAACTAGTATTCAGCTATCAAAGTTGATTAATGTCTTTCTATCATTAGTATCTGCAATCTTAAGTAGATCTTATATAAATTATAGGTGTTGTTACTATTACAAGCTCTAGCATGCTTAAAAGTAGGTAGGTATGCTTAAATGAGCATGCATATGAACGGTTTACATTTGCTATTAATAAGATTGCTTTATTTAAGATAATAATGTCCTGATAACTCAATGGTAGAGTCGGCAAAATGATGATTGCGTTCAAACCTACTAAAAAAATCTAAGCATTTGACAAACAAAAGACAAATGAACCAGATTGGAAGAGCCATCCGTCCAAAGATTGCATGAGCCAGATTGCAAGCATCTACTTAGGTAGGTAACCTAACCTCACATCTGAAATACCATATTTTCTGCACACAGAGATACTTATACTTATTACTTATTTCTATTCGAATATCAACAATGAGAGTATTTTTAGCGGATTCGTCGCGGGATAATAAATTGTTCAAGTTGGAGTATAATCCGGCGGCGGGACGCGGTCGTTAGCGCACAACTCATGAATTCGTTAAATTGCGAAATGAATACCCTGCAGGCCAGGTGCTGAAGTAAAAAAATAATAGAAAATTTTGTATTAAAGCGTTGGTATGTTTTTCGCGAAGGGACAATAAATTTCTTCAATAGAAACACCATAGAAATTACTGAAATATGGTATAACTACAAAATATAGGAATAGCAAAATGTGTTTTGTACGAAAATTATTAAGATAAAATACTATAAGTCCTAATCATTATCTTAAGTAGGTGCCTAAGAGCTGTGGATTTTTTGTAAAATAAAAATGTATAGGTACTTTTAATTTTCTTATATTTCGGGGCTGTTGCAAGGATCTTTGTCATGGTAAACGGTTAATAATTTCCTAGCTAAAACTTCAAATAAAACTAACAGGCCGTCAGTCAGTGTTTTAGCCCTCTGTTGTTAGTCGGCTCATTAGTATCGAGTCGTTAATTATAACAACGTATTTGGTGAAAATATTGCTTTAAGTAAGGTAATTTTAAAAAAAATAATACGTCACGGAAATTTTCATTTTGGTATTATGAATACCTAATAACAAAGCATTGGTATAATCCAGACAATTTACATCGTAGTTTTTTATTTAATCACGATGTTAGGTAAGTATATGAAAAATTTCAACAAACGAGGCTAAGTATATCTTCCTATAACTCCCGTTACTCGTACCAACGCATCTGTATAACTGCCTTTTGGTGTAGGTAGTGGATGTCTATGGCTGGCGGTGATTGCTTATAATCGCGTGCTCGTTTGTTTCCCTTCTTCTAAAAATAAAAAGACTGCATTTACCGTCGTCCGCCTCCCGGACTACCACGAATGTCTGCGCAAAATCGGCGGGAATTCGTCTCGGCCGTTCCTTTGAATATTTCAACACATTTTTTAGCTTCCGCATAAATCTATTCACTTCCAGCTCGCATCACGGGCAGGTGGACGAACTAAAACTTTTCATCCGCCACTTCTTATGGAGCTGAGTTCGCAGGGCAAAAGAGCAGACATTATTTTTTTTCAATTATACTCTTTGGAGTTTGTGGACTTAAAACTGGGATCTGGCCGACTGACGTATACTTACTGGGGCAACAAAAATACTATTTCTCCACTCAAATTATGCCATTAGGGTACACTAAGTCGATTCTACCAGACAAGTAGGAAAGCAAAACGACTAAGCGGGACACCTGATCATCGCCGCCTATTGATTTCAGCTACAACCAAAAGGAGAATCTAAGAGAGATAAGAGAGTTTTTAAGATCGTTAAAAAACACAGTGTATCATACCGTGAGTCTATTGATCGGTTCCAAAAATTCCGCTAGTTCGCTACATTGTTCTCATAGCGCTCGGCGCGATGGCGCCGCAGATATTGCCGGATCGCACGTGATTCAATTTGTGTTTTCCAAAAACCCACATCCCCTTATATTTTGCCAGCTAGTGTTGCGAAATCAGCAATATCGGTTAGATTTGGAACTACTATTTTCAAATGAGTCAAACCGCCAAAGATATTTAGCACTCGACACTTTATTTTGCCCCGCGTCTGTTAGTTACTGACCGTAATCTCTGGGGTCCTGTCAAGCAAAAAGTAGGTATGTTACGAATTTATCGACCATTGCTCGGGTTTGTGATCATCCATCCGCGTTAGGCAAGCGTGGTGATTAAGCCTAATCCCATCATAGTAGCGATGACTTGATTTCTATGACGTTGGTCTTTGCCCTGCAGTGTTGGCCGACTGTACTATTTTTGGTTAAAACCATCTACACCTTCTCCCTTGACACTAAACAACATGATATCGAGTTGGCAACACTCACAGCAACGAGAGTGTTAAAATTTAATGTCGTTCCGATAAATGCGCTGGCTTTTTTGTTGTCAGTACATTTCGTTTTTATTAAGCTTTTGCGCCGTTGTAGTCTAGTTTGTTTGTTTGCCAGTCATTTTTGAATGCTATCCCATAAATAGTTTTTACGTCTAGTTTAGCGAGCTTTTATCGTAGTGTACGTGGTTTTAAATTTGAGAGCTTACAGACTCGCCACTTATGAGGGCCTACAATGAAATGGAATCAAGTTTCGCTATAGGCCCTAGGTAATACAAACGTGCGTTGATCATTCGACTCGGATTTGGTAGGTACGTCTGGTTATTAGGTACAATGAAGCGTCATCTGGCATAGGCCAGGTATCAATCAATGTATAGTAAATCAAAATCAAAAACTCTATACTCACTATTGTGCGGAGTTCGCGTCAGGACTGTATGGTGTCAAATTCATACAGTTCTGACGCAAACTCCGTATAGCCTCAAAGTGATTCATACAGTTCTGACGCGAACTCCGCTCAATACTTGTGAGTATAGAGTTTTTGATTCTTGCATGGGCAACTGTTATACCTACTTAAATTAATACATACTAACTGTATCATGAGTAAAGGTTTGAGTCCCGTTGACATTTTAGCGATGGTAGCTCAGTGGATAAGAACGTGTCTTCTTTATGGGGGGTCGTGGTTCAAATACGACAGGCACCTGCGAATTTGTAGGTACATATTTCACCATTTGCAGAACATAAAATTCGACATGGGTACTGAAAATGTATTTATCCCTTAGGTGACCTTAGAAGTAGACTTATATGTTCTTTCAGATTACTGCAGAGATCGTGTTGAACGAATATTACAGTGACGAGGTGTGTACCTTCGCAATGTAATATCGCATTCGCTCTCCCGTCCCCACATTATTGTAAAGGCTTATTTTCGGAGCGACGCAATAAAAACATATTTTCTTGGCCGGCGAGTTATCCCTGGTTCGACGCAATAAGCGGGATTTATCGCCGTGTTTTCGCGTGTAGCAGACGAGTCGATGTCTCGAAAGAGGGATGGGTGGCCGCGGCGATACGGTTCCGGGAGTTTTGTTGAATTTTCCGGACATCGCACTTTGTGATTGGGGATCGTGATTGGACTCATCAATTCTATACTATTTATGAAAACTGGCCGAGTGCGTGTCGGGCTAAACTAATATCCCGACGAAAGGACGGCGGGCGAATAGTAATAAGTAATTTGCAATAATAATATGGATTCTTTGTTGTAATTTAATAACTAAGTCATTTTCCTCAGTATTAATAATTACACATCATTATGATTTAGTTTCGGTCGACTGCAGTTCCCGAGTAACCCAACTCGTTGTCCTACGTACTCGAGTGCTATGCGGCGCGACGTGTGGGATGTGAAATGTGACCATTGATATTCGTATGATATCACTTGACATAGGCACGCAGAAAAAGTAATTAAAAGAAATTATAACTTTTGCGGGTTGACATCCGTGAGTATCAAAAGCGATTAAGAATTGCCCAAACAGTGCAACAGGGATGCTGAAAAAATTATGAGGAAGAAATTTGACAATTGTTATGAAAAAGTAAAATTATCAGCCTACGTATGTATACGGGACAGTATAATATAGGCTGATAAATTTACTGCATGCATGGCATCATAGAAATCAAATCATCGCTACTATGACGGAAGCATAATCAACGGGTGTTTCGGCTGGGTAAGTTTCACACACCTTATTCCCTTAATGCTTATTAATGATCACAAACCCACAAAATATGAGGAATAAAATAATTACCGGATCGAAAAGAATATTCAACACGACAAGTAGCCCACGCTGACATTCTAAGACTAGGTACTCTACGTCTCTCACGATTAGCATCGCATCGCGTTGGTCGTCCACATAGGACACCGGGTAAGATGAACTCGCCAGGTGTTCTGGCTGGGTTAGTCTCACACACCCTGTTCGCCTGGAGTGGCAGGATGACGGTTATGATAAAAGTACGAAGATTAATGATGATACGTAACAAAAACTCAGAGATGTAATTTCACGGACATATAGAACTATGCTCGGTGTGTCTTTGAAGGATAACACCCGCAATGGAGTACCTACTCCGACTATAGATCAAAGTAACAACGTGGCGTATTAAATCAGCATGTTCAAAGTAGGCTGTAACTATAGAAGAAATGACAACCGTTGGGGCAAAAGAGACAAGAGCCAATGGTCTGACAGTGTGGTGAAGGTCGTGGGAATTCTTTGAATGCAAACGGCGTAAGACCAGGCCTACTAACACCAACACCAAGAGGCTGATTCTAATAAAGTAGTATAATAAATAATACATTTGCTCGTAGTAATACTACGCTAGTAAATAATACATTTGCTCGTAGTAAAATGTAGCATATATATTCAATCCAGAGTGTCAGCTAACTCCATACCAAATTTTGTTAACATCGCATCAGTCATTTAGTCGTGAAGAAGTAACAAACATACACACTCATAAACTTTAGTCTTTATAATTTAGTGCGATTTAAAACAAATAGCTAAAATTGTTATAAAATACCCAGGAAAAATTTAATTAGAAAACAGACATTTGGTCTCCAAAAATATATCATGAAGTAAAGGTATCAATGATGCAAAAATTGTGTTATCTGCTTTTAGCCTTAGGTCGGGTATTGGCCGTCTATATGTGATTCAGGTCAACTGAGAGATTTTTCCGGACGACTCTAATAGAGATGAGCAGAATCCGGGCTCACAGAAAATCGCAAAAATCGGATGCTTCTAATTTCGCCGAGTGAGTGATGGTAATGGAGGCCTGGAACCCTGAAGTGAAAAGGCTAACCTGCTGCTAACAGCGATTTTGTGATTCCTTGGGCAGCAGCAATCGCTTACCATCAGATGATCCATCTACTCGTCTGCCCACTTTCAGTTATTCACCTTTCAAAGTCGTTTACGCGACTTTCATCACGCCGCATTAAATTTTGCCGAAATTCCGAAAGACATGAAAGATAGGATGGAAGAAGACGTGGTTAAAGGGATGTAACAGTTCACCAATACACCCTGTACAGGTATGAATATGATCCAGGTCAACTCATCAAGTTGTCCCGGCTATATTTCTTTTCAATAAATTCTCCCCCGGAACTCCGGAGGATCAGGGTCCCTCTCGCGGGCACAAGGCCATTGTTGCCATCGCCTCGTCCTTTTCGACATTCTTTTTGTTATGACCAATAAAACATTCTTCGGCTCTCCATAGAGCGCGATGTTTGCGACTTAGAGCCCGTGTTAAGTTATTGATATAGACGTTTATTTTATTAGGAGAGTTTTTTGTGCTTACACAATGTTCTCGTGTTGAGATGTTGATTCGAAATGTATCTAGACTTGCGCAAGACATTTCTATGAACTGAAAAGATTCACTAATCTAGTTCAGTAGTTCATCATGTACTTGAATCACGTTTAAAAAACCCACCACACCATTAAACCATTAGGTAGAAGAAATCATTTAGAAGAGAGGATGAACATGTAACCAAAAGAGTGATGGGTATGAATGTGAATTGGTGGAGGAACAGAGGACGACCGAAAAAGTGATGGATGGATTGTGTGAAGAATGACAGGACTTAAAAGGGAGTGGATGATACGATGACGAATGACAGGGACGATTTGAAGTAGAAAACATACTGCGCCGACCACAGAATAGGGCAGGAAGATGATGACCGTAGTACCATTAGTTAGAAAGAGGCCAATAGATTTAGAGATCCTGGCAGGGTCACCATGCAGTGGTAGGATTGGCGGAGTGTCTTAATCAAACAAGTGTCTTTAATTACGTGGTATTAAACTTATATACCTACATTACCTACCTTACCTAAGGGCGAGGAGAGCTGCACACTACAGATTTGAAAAATCTAAGGGTGGCGTGCGCACGTGTTTAAACCTATGTACCGGTGTGGTAAGTAGCTTAACGGATAAGCTACTAAGCTACATCTCTGCCGCTTGTTATATTCTGTATTTTTTACGATTGCTGATTTTATGTAATTCAAGATTAAACCTGACGATAGCTAACCGCGTACGAGTTCAATATTCCAACATATTCTGTGTGTAGCAAATTACCGCATTTGAGCTGGCAAATCGATAGAACTGCAATAAAGATCGTGTTCAAACACTGGCGCATAAAACGCGTATGAATAAAAAGCAGATAGAACCCGCTAGGTTTGCCCTGTAGGGATGCGCTGCTTTGTATGTAGATCCGATTCTACGGATCGGATAGCTGTGAACCGTCGATCGAATCGTACGCCACATATTCGGTGTTCAAAAATCAATTCTTGGTTAAGTCTTTCATTATATTTAAAAGGCAATCGTAAAAATCTATCAAAGTAAAACTTTTGTAGTCGATACTAGTGGAATAAATACAACTTATAAAATTCTTACCTATCAAATTTTTTCACTGGTTTTCTAACTGGCCTAAATCAGTCCTGTGAGGAACAGTTAACGATTTCCGTGAACTGTTAAAGTAGGTTAAGCTCATACTCCACGTCAAGGCATATAGGTAAATCGAAACCCGACACACTTGCGTGATGTAATCGATTCCCAGCGCCATTTATTGGTACTGGCCGATGTTATGTACCGAAACGTAGTAAAGCAATTTCAAATTACTTTTTGTAAATAAACTTCGTTTTTATTCTTACGATCCGATTAATCCCAAAATATTTAGTAATTGCCATCGATGATCCTATCAACAATCGAGTTCGATCCCGACACTCGAATCGTAACCCATACAATCCGATCGTATCGGATCCGCATCCCTACGTCCGCGGACAAAACTAAAGCAATAAAAATTATTCCCCTCATATTTCATCGCGGATGGATGGCTGGAAACGTCCACAGCCCGGGCATATTTGACAAGGGATTACTTGAATGAAAATGTAACAGGGTTTGCGAGGGAAATTATATCCCAGGTTGCCTGTCTGGAAGATCGTTTCAAGGACACGTCAAGATAATTTTCAAGTTTATAGAGCAGTATTTTTCAGTGAAGTTTAGTTGCCTTACTATGGTAGATGGGGACATGTTTTCAGGTTGTCCTCAAAGAAAGAGTTGCCCGAATTACACGAATGATTGTCCATGGTGGGGATCAAACCTTTGGCGCATGAGGCAGGGTCATTACCAAATACGCCATTCGGCCATGGCGTTTCATGTGTTCATAAAAAATTTTAAAGGCCATCTAACGAAAATCTAGTTGCAATTTCCGGAACAAAAAACTTTTAATAACAAAACTTTTTATCACACTTGTAACATCAGCCACGCCGTAACAAATGCGATCGCCATCAATCTCAAGTACAGTCGAACTCATCATAAGATTCGGCACTTGAGCTCACGCATCTATCAGCCTCGCCCCCCCACACTCAGCGCAGAGGGCGCCCCCAATGTGATCTATCAACCGATCAGTTAAGCGAAAAGTATGTTAAGTAGAAATTTTAATGAGGCATCTATTATGGAGGACTGCCAAATAATCGCTTTGCATCTTATTTTCCTGTGGGGATGGCGTTTTCGCGCAGTAAAAAAGCTTTTATCACCAAGGAATAACGTACATCTTTCTACTAGTGCAAGTATTTTCAAAATCGATGCAACTATTTTGAAGTCGAATCAGGTTGAGTTGCCGATATCCTCATTATTCTATTTAAATTGCTCTGCTTTGTTGTATAAAAACATGTATAACTGAGTAAAGCAAAGCTCAGTGTATAAAACGCATCTTCCATGTTGGAGCTCGTCGGTTCGAACCTAAGCATGTTACACTGGATTTTTCAATTCATTAGCTTGGCGGTGAGCGAGAACATAGTGATTCCAGAAGTTGATCAAATTACGGTTCCGTTTTTTTTATGTGGTTGGTGGCAGAACTGGCAGATGAGCAGATGGATGACCTGATGGTAAGCGATTGCCGCCGCCCATAGACAACTGCAATACCAGTAGAGTCACAAGTGCGCTGCCAACTTTTAACCCCCTTTCCTTCCATTGGGCCTACAGTACCCTCACTCACTCGACGAAACACAGCGCAGGCGCTGCTTCTCGCCGAACTAATTTGCGGTGACATTCATAGATAGATAGATAGACTCTTTATTGCACAACACACATTTACAGAACTTAATGCTAATAGTAATTTACAAATGCAATTATTATTATTGTATTTATTTACCATCTGTTTGTACACTATAGAAGCAATAAAGAATTGAGTATTGAGTATCTATGTAGCTACAATCACTCCTAAGCATTTCTATATGTATTCTATATTTTGTCAGGGGATCCAGAAACCGTTCGACCGGGTTGTCCGGGCCAACATCGGAGACAGCCACGCCCTAGGACAGAAGCCCTTTACCTTCATCAGACAGGTTAGTATTCATTAGGCAACATTGAACATTATTAACCACGAGAGAGCCACGCTTCGGCATGAATAGGGCGAAAAAAGTGCAGAAGCCCAGCGTAAAGAAAAAAGAAAATAAAGTGTTGGGTACTTAGTTATTTGCTGCTACGGAACCCTTCGCGGGCGAGTCTGAACTAAGGCTGCTTTTTTTATAATATTAAGATTTTTAATAAAGATTTTTTTACGTGATTCGTGGCAGACGAACAGACGGATCACCTGATGGTAAGCGATTGTCACCGCCCATAGACACTTGCAACTTCATTAGAGTCATAAGTGCGCTGCAAACCTTTAACCCCCTTTTCCCCCAATTAGCCTCTGGTACCCTCACTCGACGAAACACAGCGCAGGCGCGGCTTTACAAGCCAGCCCATTCATGCCAAAGCGTGGCTCTCCCACTGTTTTTTTTGTTTGGTATATATAATTTACTCAAGAAATTTCTTACGACATGTCGCGGTGTATAATGTATGAGATGTTGCGTAAACCAGAAACTTGTCCTAGGTATTGGGCCTCGCCGCGTGCCCTGAGCTGATGAAGGCTGCCAACGTTCCTGATGATGTCAAGCAAAGAGTGCGCGAAATATTGCAAGATTGTGTGTAAGTAGATTCAAATTGATAAAGTTTATATATATATTTTTTTTTATGTGATAGATAGCAGACGAGCAGGCGGATCACCTGATGGTAAGCAATTGCCGCCGCTCATGGACACTTGCACACCAGTGGAGTTACAAATGCGCTGCCAACCTTTTATCCCCTTCCTCCCCCCGGGTGGGCCTCCGGTACCCTCACTCACTCGGTGAAACACAGCACAGGGGCTGCTTCACGCCGGTTTTCTGTGAGGCCGTGGTATCACTCCGGTCAAGCCAGCCCATTCAAGCCAAAGCGTGGCTCTCCCACTGTTTGTTTTGTTTGGTATATATAATTTACTCAAGAAGTTTCTTACGACATGTCGCGGTGTATAATGTATGAGATGTTGCGTAAACCAGAAACTTGTCCTAGGTATTGGGCCTCGCCGCGTGCCCTGAGCTGATGAAGGCTGCCAACGTTCCTGATGATGTCAAGCAAAGAGTGCGCGAAATATTGCAAGATTGTGTGTAAGTAGATTCAAATTGATAAAGTTTATATATATATATTTTTTTATGTGATAGATAGCAGACGAGCAGGCGGATCACCTGATGGTAAGCAATTGCCGCCGCTCATGGACACTTGCACACCAGTGGAGTTACAAATGCGCTGCCAACCTTTTATCCCCTTCCTCCCCCCGGGTGGGCCTCCGGTACCCTCACTCACTCGGTGAAACACAGCACAGGGGCTGCTTCACGCCGGTTTTCTGTGAGGCAGTGGTATCACTCCGGTCTAGCCGGCCCATTCATGCCGAAGCGTGGCTCTCCCACAGTTAAAATATGGATATCAACTCTCATCTTAGCATGTCATTCACAATTGCGTCCAAGGCTGTCGCGTTGGAGACTAGGTTATGCTTAGAACAAGAAACGATTCACGTCTAACCTTTGCTACTCTTTAACAGGGGAACCAGACCAATAGAACCATGGTTAACACGTTTATGCCGAGGAAATGGCAAAAATACGCATATGCATAGATAGATAGATATAATCTTTATTGTACAGAAACAGAATACACGTGTTATACAACAAAATAGACAATGTAATAAGGCAGTCTTAAAGCACTTTGTGAAAATTTTAAATCCAAATAGTTTCAGAGTCCTTCAACAAAAGCTCTTTCTTAATTTCACTTCCGCACTTCGACTGAACACATTTTGCTCGGAACTCCAAAAAACATTAACGACGCTACCATTCAGCTCTCCAAAGCTTCCGTTTTTCGGCAACTAAACTCTTGTTTCCCGTAGAGTCGAACACAAAAAGCTAGAGCTGTGAGCATCCAATTAGGTAGTCGCCATTGTTGACTTGCTTCAATGGGATTTCCTCACCTTTGAACTTTAGAGTGTTTTCGGTGATTTCAAAGGAAAGTTTTGCTACAAACCATATCTAGCTATATTATCTTAAGTGGGACTATTCTTAAATAGTTTTTAGATAAAGTATTAAAAGGGTATTAACGCAACGTTTATGGTTAAGGAGTTACGTTGTATTTTACTTACTGCTTGACGTTTTACCAGTCCGCTTGTGACCACGGCTGCTGCAACGTAGCCAAAACGTCAAGCAGTAACTACAACTCAATGATGTACTCGTACCTACTTACTGAAATAAATAGTTTTATTGGACAAAGTAATGAAGCACAAAAGAAAAAACAGTAACTATAATCTAAAGTTGAAATAAATTACCTACCAAAAAAAAAAGAAAAAGGTTAAAACAGAGTAGGCCCCTGTGGCAATGTTCCCAAAATGCTGGCAGCATTACCTCGTTGGATCTAAGCGCTTAGTTGAAGTCACGGGAGACCCAAAAGCCGGCAGCTACTTCGCCCAGCGAATTTCCTACTTACTTAAAATCAACGATTCAAATCTTTGCTTTAAATTAATTCTAAAATATTTTTGGTTGCCAAGGAGATCTCAAAATGCAAGACAGGATGAAGATCCAGGGGCAACACTAGTGCCAGGTGGAACCCGTAGTAACGACGGCGCCGCTGATACCGCGGGTGCGATACAAACGTATTTATTTGTACTAATGTGATATTAATTGTGGTTTCTTCTTATGGTTTTTCTTTCTTCTCGGCACGCACGTTTACCTATCGCTAAATTGTATCAGGGTTCGTTTTTCTCCTATTGTTGGATTGCATTCGTTCGTTGTTTTGTCTTATGATTTCAATGTTATTTTGCTTTACACCCTAAAGCGGTTTAAAATTAATCGTCAAGAGCATTTCCTATTCCAAATGGTTCTGTTTAATTGGGTGAAGACCTACTGACAGGATTTCATTAAATTTTTAATATAATAAAAACTAGTTTATACAGCGAGAGTTAGATCATTTAGACAGCAAACTGCAGATCAGCCAGTAAGACACATACTAGGCTTGTCATGCGAGTTACTTTCTGGCTTGATATTGCGATTTAACTATCGATAGTTAACCTCGAAAACTACTCAGGATATGGATAGTACTAGGTATGTATGGTATTGCACTCGGCAACAAATCTATGGTTTATGGTAACAATTACTATAATACTACAGCATCGAATACTATCAAAACATGTTAAATAAGTAAACATTAATATTGACTACAGACAAGAAAGATACATTATAGGTATGGAATTTAATTGTATTAATCAATAGTATCGAATATTTGCTTGATTCCCTTAAAAATCAGAATAAAATCACTAAAATGAAAATTGAGATCACATCACATAATATGGTCCTGGTCCTAAACTATTCCTTGTATTATGTAAATAAGAAACAATGAAGGAACCATAAACAACCAGGCACAAATACAGTCCAGTCACCATTTATATTTAAAAATCTAATACGAATGGACCGATATTGCAAAGCTATTAATTATTTGAGTCCAATATCATATTTGGGATAATGGATGGCCCAATAATGTGTCGCGCGTCGATCACGGCGCACGAGACACGTTTATTTCACGGCAGAAATTCATTTCCATCCGATCAAACATTCACGCTAGAGATGAGCTAAATATCGACATTATCGACATTTAAAATTGACACCATTTTTTGTTAGCTTTTACTGTCCCACTGAGCAAAGGTCACAATTAGTTTGTTATCCCTCTGTTGACCATTGGTGATTCTTCTGTTGTCTGATATCCGTAAAACAAGTATTGAAGCAACTTAATACGGAGTCCGGTGCTTTTTAGGGTTCCGTAGCCAAAATGGCAAAAACGGAACCCTTATAGTTTCGTCATGTCCGTCTGTCCGTCTGTCCGTCTGTCACAGCCGATTTACTCGGAAACTATAAGTACTACAGTGATGAAATTTGATGGGAATATGTGTTGTATGAACCGCTACAAAAATATGACACTAAATAGTAAAAAAAAGAATTGGGGGTGGGGCCCCCCATACATGTAACTGAGGATGAAATTTTTTTTTTTCGATGTACATACCCGTGTGGGGTATCAATAGAAAGGTCTTTTAAAATGATATAAAGTTTTCTAAAAAACATTTTTCTTAAAGTGAACGGTTTTTGAGATATCAGCTCTCAAAGTCGTAAAAAGTATGTCCCCCCCCCCTCTATTTTTATAACTACGGGGTATAAAAATTCTAAAAAAAATAGAGGTGATGCATGCTAATTAACTCTTTCAACGATTTTTGGTTTGATCAAAGTATCTCTTATAGTTTTGAGATAGGGTTGATTTAACTGTAATTTTGGTTAAGTTATTGTGCTTACACTGAAAACGATGGCATTATATTTGCTGCTACGGAAACCCTTTGTGCGCGAGCTCGACTCGCACTTGGCCGGTTTTTTTTATTACATATTTTCATAAACCTAATTCCATCATAGTAGCGATGACATGATTTCTATGATGGAGGCCTTAGTCCTGCATGGGGACAGTCTATAGGCTGATACTTATTTAAAACTATTTTAATGTCGAAAATGTAACGAACAGCTAAGTACAATTTATCAAATTTAAACATCATTATTATCATTATATACTAATTGAGTCTCACTGCTAGACAAATTTAGACCTCCACACAGATCAATGACCTTCAATCAAGACCAATGCTCTCCACACATATCGATCTTGTGCCGAATATAATCGCGAAGCAATAAATGGATAGGTATAATCGATATCTCGAGTGTCGCCTCTCTAATAGCCACGTACGCGTTGGTCTGCGGGAATAATGCGCTATAATGCCACATTACGCCATTACTTATTTATGTGTGTATCCAATACATGCGGTTAATAATAAAAGACTATTGTGTGATTGGTTCGACTTCGGCGTACGTTTGGGATACATACATCAATATGAGTGGGTGGACTCATTCTGAACTGCGGTTTTTGAAAATTCGATTGTAAATCGAGAACAACGATATATCTTTATTTCGCAGCACCATCTAGAATTGCATAAAGGCTTAACTTCTCAACGAGCAAGCTTCCTTCTGTTGGAGTGGATTTCACTCCGGTCCACTTCAGTGGAAAAGCAGCCTAGTTTTAAATAAATTAGGTAATATAAAAAACCTGGAGCAGGTAATTGGTACTAGCAAAAGAGACCAAGAGGTCGCAGCCCAATGAGATGGTCGGACTAAGTACCCTCGATGCTGGACACCAAGCCGCATAATGCCCTCCAGGTTGCAAAAGATAGAAGCAGATGTAGGACCATCATAAAGGTACAGAGCAATACGACTGAAGGAGGAAGTAATATATTTTGTATTTGATCAGGCAAGGCTCCGTGGGCGCCTACTCCCCCCCGCTGGGGCTCCGCCTGGTCCGGCAGCGGGCGGCGGCCTACATGAGCGCCCGCGACGGGGTCCCGGCCTCGCCTGACGACGTGTGCCTCGGCGCCGGCGCCTCTGACGTCATCAAGGCCGTGCTCACCATGTTCGCTGGGGACGTGGACGGGAAACCTCCTGGTAAGTGTGGTAAACGAGCAAGTGGGTCACCTGCTGGTAAGTAATCATCGCCGCTCGTGAATATCTGCGGGATCAGAGAGGTCGTTGATGCGTTGCCGGCCTTTTAAGATGGAGTAGCTCTTCTTTTGAAGGTCCCTAAGTCAGTAGTTAGGCTAAACCGTTCCACAAAACTGAGGTTTGGGTTGACAGCACTGAAATTGGCGGATTTATTTATTACTAGCTTTTGCCCGCGACTTCGTTCGCGTGGACTTCAGGTTTGTAGAAACCTCAAAAATTGTAGCCTATGTGTAATTTTGATGTATAAGCTATATTGTGGTAAAGTTTCATTCAAATCCATTCAGTAGTTTTTACATGAAAGAGTAACAAACATCCATACAAAATTTCGCCTTTATAATAGTAATAGGATTTTTATTGTAAACACGGTATGTACTTATTAGTTAAAGATAAGTATGTAAAGTGAAGTAGTTACACACACGAGATCGACTTCTGCTCCTTTCTGTATATCGCAGAAACACTCGAAAGTTCCTCGCTACAATGTCGACAAGTCTAAGCTAGTTGTAGCAACTCCATCACGCCGCGGTGTCTAAGTCAACTCAACAGCAGCGTGTCAGACGAGTATCGGGTTTAACGCTCCAAAAGTTCCAGAGACAACAAAAGTTTATAGACAAGCAAACAACGTGTGATTACGGTCCAATTACTGATTTAATCCTTTGGGAAATGTGATATCAGAGTTTCTGGTGGCAAGATTTGTACTTGTTTTTAGAGGTTTAATGCTGACGACAACAACAGGGCTTATAAACATGAACTGGCGAAACACTTGCGCGTCGTAAGGGACATTCATCGCCATCTATTAGCCAAGTTTGGAAGTAATAAAACCGCCACTAAAAGTATGTTTCGAATTTTTCGAACATTGCTAGGGTTTGTGGTCATCAATCCGTATTAGGCAAGCGCGTGTTGATAAAGCCTAATCCCATCATATGATAACTTGATTTCTATGATTGCATCTTCGTCTTTTCGATTTGTCTGTAGAGTTCACTATTTAAAAATATTAAAGACTAGCTTTTGCCCGCGGCTTCGCTTGCACCCCCCACTTCTCTAAAATGGGGGATTAGAAAGGGGCAAAAAGAAGCCTATGTTACTCTCCATCCCTTCAACTATCTCCACTTAAAATATCAAGTTGCTCCGTTTTGCCGTGAAAGAAAGACAAACATACAGACAGACAGACACACTTTCCCATTTGTAGTATTTTTTTTTATAGAATAGGGGGCAGACGAGCAGACGTATCACCTGATGTTAAGCGATTACCGTCGCCCATGAACACCTGCAACACCAGGGGCTTCACAGGTGCGCTGCCGGCCTTTTAGAGAAAGATATGCCCTTTTCTTGAAGGTTTGTAGGTCGTAGTGGTCCGGAAATACCGCAGGTGGCAGTTCGTTCCATATTTGCGTCGTACGCGGCAGAAAGTTCCTGGCAAAGCGCACAGTAGTGGACTGCCAGCCATCCAAATGAAATGGATGGAACTGCTGTCGCGTGGAACGATGTCGGAACGAGGCGGCAGGAATCAAACCGAACAATTCCTCAATTGTATTAGTATGGATTAAACAACAAGGTAAAAATAATTGACCAAAAGCTTTGTTTTTGTCCAGCGGTGATGATCCCGATCCCCCAGTACCCCCTCTTCTCGGGCACCCTGGCGGAGCTGGGCATCACCCCCGCGGAGTACTTCCTGGACGAGGCGCGCGGCTGGGCGCTGGGCGCGGGCGAGCTGGCGCGCAGCTGGCGGGAGGCCGCCCGCGCCTGCGCGGTCAGGGCTCTGGTCGTCATCAACCCGGGGAATCCTAACTGGCCAGGTTAGGGCTTTAACCCGGCTACGGCGAAGCAACGGTTATGATTTTGACTTGTATGATTATAGGTATGTATGGATGTGGATCTGTTTCGAAATGGGGGCTGCCGCATGTGGGAAATCCGTTAGATGGCGTACGTGGAGACTGAGGTCCAACTACACGGTGATGTGAGATGTCAAAATGTCACTGACCAATCAAACGACCAATGACGTTGAAGTTGAACCTCAGTCTTCACGTACGCCATCTAATGGATTTTCCACACGCGGTAGCCCCCATTATTTTATAGCTATCGTAATGGGGGATATCCACGCGTGAAAAATCGCTAGATTGCGTACCAAGCATACCCCGGGCTTCAAAGCGACAGATTTGGCCGCAACCGGGTATGGTATTAGACGCTCAGATGAGGGAATTAAAACCGTATCCAACTTTAATGAAAAAAAAAAATCGTCAATTTTGCCTGCCAAAGCAAGTCTATCCGAGTGGCTATAGCTCATTGTATTCGTCTCAACCTTATTTTAAAGTCGCCCCACCGTTAATGACGGCGACAAAATTATGTAGTCGTAGTAGGTACTCTACGACTACTTAATTTTGTTTCTTTCAAAAGGGTTCAGTGTTTTTGACATTTTCCATAAAAAATGTTGTACAAGCCCCCTTGTCAATGTCACTGAAGTGCCTTTTGATTGTAGTCGCTTTGTAGGTACTACTAAAAAAACGATTTCTATTCCCATTTGATGGAAAAGTAATTAACCTTTACAACATTTAAGCGGCTATAGTTTATTACATTTTAGTTCAAATCTTCCGCGTAGACTTTAATCGTGTTAAATTTAAATATCCTATTTTCCAAACTGCATGAATGCATTGCATACAAAAATTATTAATTGCACCCAAAATTACAAAAAGTATAAGAAGTACCAAGCAATACTCTCAAAAAATGCCAAATTACACCACCGAAAATTTGGCATTTTTAGACTTTTATTTCCCATAAGAACTTACAGTTCACTTAAAATGAGATACAAACAAATTAAATAAAAAGATATTTTGCAGGCGTAGCGCAGCCAGTTTTGTTCACAAATATTTTTTACACACTATGCAACACTTAACATTGTACTTTCCTGACTCAGTAAAAAAAATAAAAACAATAACGTTATTTCTCTATACCTATGTAATGTATGTACCTCCGCTTGTCGCAGAAACGACGACGCGCATTCATTTTCGTACCTATCTACGCGCGTATTTGAGAGCGCAAACAGTATTTTTTGTTGCACGAAACATTATAACCGAAAAAGAAACACTTTTCTTAAACCCCTACAGCATTCGAGCGCAAATAGTGTAAGAGATTTGCAACCGGGTCACGCAACATTCGCGTTTGCTCTTAATTGCTTCGCTTTCAGTTTCCGCGGCTGAAATACAGCACTTCACCTGGGGCCGGGTTCTTGCTTTAAAATTACTTGCCCGCATTAATGTTTCCTACATTTTACGGAACCCTTTGCAATCCAGGGTTTTGGAAATTGGTTTTTGGATTGTGACATTAAGGAACTAGACACTGGTTCCTATGCAGGTTTGGTATTGCTATGTTTTTTATCATAGACCTCAATTTTTTTTATGTGATAGGTGGAAGACAAGCAGACGGATTATCTGATAAGGTAAACGATTGCAGTCGCCCATAGAAACCCGCAAAACCAGTGGAGTCTCAAGTGCGCTGCCTCTTTACCCATCAATGTATGTAATTACAAGCGACTACCGTCGTACCATCGCAACCCTATAATAGGGAAACCAGACTAACTGGATCATGGTTACACGTTTTAGCGATTATTTGAAACATACAGGTTTTCTCACCGCTGAGCTAACACACATATATTTGAAAAATCCAGAGGTGCATGTTCGAATTTGAACTTATGATCTCCCACTAAGTAAGGTACCGAGAAGGCTACAGCTCCATCTTTGATAAAACTTGAAATTGTTAAATCATTCAGCTTTAAGGAATAAACGTGGAATTTCTCGCCACAACCGTTGGTCGCTGGCGGAGCGGTCCGAGCGTCCTGTGGCGCCCGCGGGCATTTGAGGTACTAAAGCGAGGCACAGTGAGGAGCGTGCTCACTAAACACTCACTAAGAAACCAAGAAAACATTAATGATCGAGTTATACAATGACTGTCCATCATACAGATATCATTTACATCTTATATACGACCTCTTTAAGCAACCATTCTGAACAATTTGTTCTACGAGATTCGCATAAAAAATTCAACTCACAAAATCGATCACGTGTCCTGATCATCTTTTATGGGGACTTGGAGAGGTTTGCCATCATATAAACCGTCGACGCGCTAAAAGTTTCGCCGCCCATAAAAGCTTCATTCGCAAAATAAACGAGCATAAGTGGAATTCAAAATATCGATGAAACTAAAGATGATGAACTGAAACTAAAAATAACAGCGCTTTTGGTTTCACATTACCAAACGCTTTCAATATTTCCATACCAACAATCTCTGAATACACAACACAAATCAAACGTTGTTTAGGTTGGTTGGTAGAGGTGTTGGTTAAAGGGATGTAAATGTTTTCAATTAAGTATATCCTGTATGCGTTCATTAAAATCAGTCGCGTAGCCGATTCGGTTGAAGGATATTATGATTATGTACTATTCGCACTACTCAACTACAGGTACATCTGTACGTAGTTTCAACGTCTGTGCAGAGATTCCATACTGCACTTATTTGTCTTTACCTCAACAAAGTTTAAGATTCTCGGACAGATTTTAATCACTTCCCAAATCTTCGTCCGAGCGTTTAATTTCGATTTGGCACTTTTCAGGAACCTGTAACTTTACCTGTGCTGAATCGCCACGACTCCCTGAAATATTCCGCGAAGCTTTCAATCGGAAAATTCTGACGTAACTTGTAACTTGTTTAAGAATCGTATTTGAATTTTAGATCTTAATTTTTTTATTCGTTATGAAACGTAAGCTACAAGTTCAGCGAAACACTATTTTTTTAATGTGATAATTATGATAAAAGAAATACACCAATCCCATTTGATCCGTGCGCGATGGTAGGTAGCTCAGTGGATAAAAACGCGCCATCCATACGAGGGGTCGTGGTTCGAACCCGAGCATTCACTTGGAATTTATAAATCTATGTATTGCCCTCGTCGTGGAGCTCAGCGACGAGGAAAATATCGTGAGGAAACCTGCGCGTTCGTAATAGTTACAGAAACGTGTAACCATGATTCTATTGTTCTGATTCTCCCTTTAAATGTTTGCGAAGGTCAGACGGCAGTCGCTTCATTGACTTAGACTCTTAGCGATAGCAGGCAGACGAACTGATGGCCCCCCTGGGGGCACTTGAGTGCACTCGACATCGCAGTCGAATTAGTCATTTGTTTGGACAAATGATTGAGAAAGCCTACTTTAATGTACCTAGAGTTCACGAGAATTGCCCCTCTGTTTACAATCGGTTGCAGCCACCCATGCCATCATTTTGAAATATACAAGTCAACAGCCAAACGTAACTTGCCCTAAACAATGTGTAAAAACCTGTAAAACAGCTGCTTTAAAACTAAATTCTTGTATAAGCGTTGATATTTGAGTAAAGTTTCATTGCAGCTACATCGGAACCCCGAGTGTTATTGAAGTCGGTACTTCAGACTAGCGTATTTTAAGACGCTCTTTTTAACATGCTCTCATACGTGTAAGGAACAGCTAATTTTTATTTTGATGGTCTAACGTCTAACATGCCAAAAGGGCTAAATTCATGTTACCTTACCTTCATATATGAAGGCCATTAAGGGTATAAATATGACTCTACCATCCTTTATGATGATGATAACTTCGCCAATATCAAGTTACATATTATTTTGTTACAGTGGGTAGTCCACTGTCGAAGTCAGTCAAAGTCACTGTTAAAGAAACGCCGAGTGTTTAACGTTTTTTTTTTATGTGATAGGTGGAAGACAAGCAGACGGATTATCTGATAAGGTAAACGATTGCAGTCGCCCATAGACACCCGCAAAACCAGTGGAGTCTCAAGTTATCAACATTCGGTCGTCGAGTATCCACATTCGGTCTGTCGAGATCATCTTGAAATCGCACATTTTAAGACTGATGGTCCCAGCAACACGACGTACACGTGAACTACCAGGTAGCTAGGTAATATCTATCCTATCCTACAGGCGATACATAAAGATATATAAGTATCACACATCTATACAAACTGAAAATCGCAAATCTGAAAAGTCTCATATCTTCTTACAGTTGGGTTTCCGGGCTTCATTCGCATTCAGCCGAGGTGTGCGTATCTCTCGAGCGATGATAGTCAGTGAAACAGGCAACTTTTGGGGGACTGAGAAGGGACCAAAATTTTCATTCGCTGAGGGAAACCGCTATAAAAATGGCGGGGAGGGACCCTTTGTCCCCAAAACGATGGCGTTGGTTACAATGTAACTCGTGCAGTTTAGGGTTTGCAAATTAACTTTTATTTGTACGGGTGTACAGCGTACCTACGTAACTAGTATATAGAATCAGCATACTGAAGTACGGATAGCCATAAGATGAGATGTTATTCTGTAGAATGTCTGCTAATACAGCGTATGTAATGTAAATTCTCCATATGATAGGATTGCGGTACTTTTAGCATCAGGCGAGTTTCTTTGTCACTTACTAATACAGGATGTATTGAACATCCTTTAACACGTCTTCAATTTAATTTTGTTCTACGACTTTTGGAATACCTTTACAGCAAGCCAGCAATTAAACTTTCCACTTACAAAGTCAGTCACGTGACTTGTTAAATATGTATGGGCAGGGGGGAAAAATCGAATTTCCAATTGTCCTAGTACCTACATGAATGTTGTTTAGAATTATTAGTAGATGATGTGGTTAAAGGGATGTAAATTATGTCACAGATACATAAGTCTTCCCAGGTTAAGGTCAGCCAGCACATCATGTTTACCAATAATTTTTCGATTGTAATATAATACATACATACATATATTATGCAGTTCCTGATTCCGAGGTATCTCTACGCATACCATGATCCATATGGGACGTTACTCACTACGGAGCTACTGCCTTTACTGACCTTCTGACCTTCTCAACTCTGAGACAGAGCACTCCTTCATTTATTGAGTGTATAAAGAGGAGTATGTCAATAAATGACCTTTTCATAGTTGTCCGACGCCGTAAATCCGGATTCCGGACTATCCCGTATCTCCGGCGAGATCGGTCACGTGCGGTCCGGACGCGTCCGGAATGCTGATGAGACGAGGCAGCTATTGTGTTTGCGGAGTGGCTGAATTGAAAGTTAAGTTTGCATAGACGCGACGCGACTGGCGGGGAGTGAATCTGGAGGTTTAAGATTTCATACATTCCGAGGAACAGCTGTTGGCGAATTTGGAATAAAAAAGGATTTCCGTTTAAGTACATACATAAGCGATTGAATTAACAAAAATTCAACTATTTACTATTGAGTATACAGAATGTATCTGTGAACATTCACATCATTTTTACTACGAATTCTACCAATCATTCTGAACAACATTTTGCTCTACGAATTTCTTTCTACTCCCTACACAAACTGAAAAAATCACGTGACTGATTTTGTATGACAAGTTTTTTTTTGCTGTACTTTATTTCGACATGTATCAGGGTCAATGAAATATGGTGGTTTTATAACTTTCAAATTCAATTGTCCACAGGTTTTGGAGCGGGATAATATGGAGGAGATAATTAAATTCGCATACGATCATGATTTGTTCCTGCTAGCTGATGAGGTTTACCAGGAAAATATTGTTTGCAAGCCTTTCCACTCCTTTAAGAAGGTTCGTCTATTTCATAGTCAATAACATGTTTTCTACAAGTTCTAGCTTTTATACCAGCATCATCTCAGGGTGTAGAAATGATACCCTGCTGCGTCTAATCCTAGCACAGCCGTTCAAAGTCCAAAATTTGGAACCCAGATTTTGGAAGATTTTGTGATAACAGCTGAAGTGGCTGCTCTGGCTTTCACAACAATCACAACTACTTAGAGAACCAACTAACTTAGACAAGGTTACACGTTTAGGATTTATTGCAAGCGATTGCCCATGATAATACAGGGCATCGGTCAATAACGGATCGCAATACATGACCCCACCGTCCATTTCCATTTCTCCAGCATATCATCTCATTTGACGCTGTGGTCAATGATGTATTAAAAATCCAGGTAATGCACGAGATGGGTGCCCCCTACAACTCGATGGAGCTGGCATCTTTCCTCACGTGCTCCAAGGGCTGGGCGGCGGAGTGCGGGCTGCGCTCGGGCTACGTGGAGCTGCTGCGGCTGCAGCCCAGGGTGCGGGCGGCGCTGGCGGCGGCGCGGGGCGTCATGCAGTGCCCCACTGTGCTGGGCCAGTGCGTGCTGGACTGTGTCGTGAGTATCATCAGATTGTTATGTGCCACTGCTACATAGTCCTTGGCTAATTTCTGCCTCTTTCTTTGATCTTTTTTATGTGACAGGTGGTAGGTGAGCAGATGGATCACCTAATGGTAAACGATTGTCCTTTCTTGCAACTTTGATCTTTGGCAACTCACATCCAGCTCCTGACATCTTGATATCAGACATCCTTGTGTAAATAGATACTCAATATGTTTTGATGAAACGTGGTGTCCTTATGAGATCTTAACGGATGTGAGTCATGGGGCATCATAAACCATTTGAGATCATAAGAAAAAAATATTTTTTGGGATTGTCGATTTATAGCTGATATGACCAGCTCACCGCCGCTCCCGTTTGCCAACTACACTGTCCTTTAGATAAAACCACTCCAACAAAAATATATTGACCTCTTATTGTTCCTCAGATGAAGCCACCAGCTCCAGGAGATCCATCCTTTCCAGAATTCTCTAGAGAGCTTGCAGAAGTACACCGCACGTTAGCCGAACGTACCGCAACGGCATACCGCACCTTCAACAGTATACCTGGATACTCCTGCAATCCTATCGACGTGAGTAACAATTTTAAATGTCTTCTGACAGATATTATGGCTACGGCAACCAATCTCAACGATAAGTCAAGTATGCAGGATATAAAAGTCCATAAGCGTTAGAGCTTACACAAGTGGACTCTCTATTCCAGACTCTTTTTACACGTCCGGGGAAAGATAGGTTTCAGGACCGTCAAGAAGCTTAATAACATATCAATTTGATGTATTCGTTTACAAGTTCTAAATCTGTTTTTTTCCCAGGGCTCAATGTTTGCGTTCCCACGCGTGGAGATCCCGGCGCGCGCGCAGGCAGCGGCGCAGGAACAGAACATGGCACCTGACGAGTTCTACTGCCTTCGTCTGCTTGAAGAGACTGGTCAGTAGACCTTTAATGATTATGTTTAGTTATTTTATTTCAATAAGTATTGGTTCGTCGACTTACTACGACATTCGGTAGTTTAAATTGGTAAAACAACCACCCAGTGGTAGGTCGTGGGTTTGATCCCCGCCGGAACCGCCTGATTTTTAAGTGCATTATTTACTTAAGAGCTTCTCCAGATGACACAATTAATTCGCGCATTTTACACGCGACTTGAAGTTCATTGCTGTATGCGCTCTGTGTCTGTTTACAGAGGTTCTTATTAAAGAGCAATGAACAACAATCAGCGCGTGAATTAAACGCGTCATTTGGACAAGTTCTAAGAATAAAGTGCAAGGAATTTCTTTAAGTAACATCGCAATGTGGTGCTTTGACAGGAGTGTGCGTGGTGCCTGGCACCGGGTTCGGCCAGCTCCCGGGCACGTTACCACTTCCGCACCACCATCCTGCACCCTCGCGAAGAGTTCCAGCACATGATGGCCTGCATCACTAGGTTCCATCTCAAGTTCTTGGAGGAATACGAATAGTATTACTTTTGCCCTAGTTTAATAATGAGAATTAAATTTCCATAATGGTATTAAAACGGAGAGTTTAACTTTAATGACATTGGTTGTTATGTACCCTTGTGTGTTAGCGACCATGATTCAAGATTTTAGGAGTCTGGTTATTACAACTGAAGTGAATGTGTTTTTTGTAGGTTTAAATTTATCGTTGTCAATAATAACTGTTTATAAAAATGCCACATATAGATTATAAGTTATTTTTCTTGTCGTTATTTTTACTTCACATTTCGATATTGACTATTCATTATTGGGTTTGTTCATTAGTTCAAGTAAACTAGCATATCGTATAATTATTCCAATCCTTATCTATTATCTAATATCGGCAGTATGATTGGTGGAATATCCCTGGAGTTGAAGCACTTAGCACATTAGATTATTCTAGAACAGCTAAAGGATGCCATTAATTAAGCCAAGCATGGGCTGCGTCTCGCATTGTAGTGATCGGAGTTAACATAATTATCGAGTTATCGCAGATCCGATACTGTCCCGTTAGTTCGCTGACTGACGAATTAATTAATCTTGCTTCGCTGTTTGATCAACACTAATTGATTTGATTAAGACTTGACTGTTAAAAATGTTTAACTTATACTAAGGTATCTTCTTATCTAATCTGTTATTAATAATAATGAGGAGTTTTCTAGTGAGTAAGTATTTATGAATTTCCAAGTTACTTACTAGGTTTCACAGTCTATCTTATTAGGATATGTCAATTAACTTATTTAATTTCATTTATTTAATATGATTAAACGGGATAACGGGCACATAATTGTGCATTACCGATATTTGACAGAGATGTATATTGTTATTTTTAGAATAATAACTAAGTACGAAAACTCAAATAAATGTATTACTCTTTAGTTTAAATAAATTGTAATAAATTTACTTTCGCATTACATATTATTATGTATAGTTTTATTTAATAATATTTCAACAAAACATAATTAATTGCAATCCAGGAAACAACCCGAATTTGTTTAGTAAAAAAAAGGTGTTTAAAAGCTACCCCAGATCCAGGCTTTTTCTATGGCAGCTGGCGCATGAACGCAGGCAATTAAGCCACGTTTTGGTAAAAGGTTTGTAATGGAGTTTCCGTCGTCGTATCACAAAAGATCGTTGAAGCACAGCTGGAAGTTATCGCAGAGTATATGCAGCTGGGCAACGCGGACCTTACCCAGTTCTTTCAGAAGAAACTGCCCTACTTTGTACCTGAAAATAATTTGACACAATAAACCATGTAACAATTGGAGCCTTGATCATAGAAAAGAGCAGATAGCAATAGAATACACAGTGAACGCTACAAAAGTGTCACCGCAAATGAAGGCTGTGTCAGTAAAGGAGCGCTATTTGTCATTTTTGGAATTTCAAACCAATTACTATGGGTTAGGAACGATCCCTGGAGACGTAAAGCGTGCATTAGGGGAAGCCCTATGTCCAGCAGTGGACGAGTATGGGTTGCTGATGATGATGAGGGACGATCCCCATTCAGGGTTATTGCCGTTTTTGACTTAAGCTGAAATGGAAGTGAGAAACAGCGCGAAAGAAGAAGAAAGGTGAATGAAAGTACATAAAAAACTGAGACAAACAATACCGAATGCGCTCATCATCGGCCTTATTCTTCGTGCGCAGATACTCGTCCACGCAGCGCAGCGCCGCCCTGCGCAGGCTGTTCAGCGAGCTCTCGATGAGGCTGCGCCAGAGTTCCTTCAGCTCGTCCTGCTGCGTGCACGGGTCCTCCTCGGCGCGGGCCTTGCGCTGCGTGGTTTGGTTGTAGAACTCCCTACGCAACGTAGAAAGTTTTGAAGTAGGATTAGTCACAGAGCTGCCAAAAGAGCATATCTGGGACTACCAACTGGACGCCCTCCGTGTTATTGTTGGAGGGACAAAGTCGCCAAGGACTTCAAAGCACTAACGGTACCTACACCATTTTGCGGACATCGAAGACTCAATTTCGATTCAGTAGTCAAGTAAAAAAGAGTTATCTACTACGACGCTGGCTACTGAGCTAGCGTTATAGTAGATCCATGTCGTAAGTCGGCACGTTAAGTTAAGCCGTTGGTCCTGAGCCTGACCCCTCTTCGGTTGTGTCAAACTGGTGTCCCATAGAAATATGAGGGCTAACAGATAGTGAGTGTTCTTGTTTGCGCACACACTTGTGTTCTGTGTCTGCGTCGTTGGATGATTGGCTGATTAGCCGCCATAGCCGAAATGGCGGTAAGGAGGCTGTAGTATTTATTCCTAAGCGTTGATTCTTGAGCGTAATATTACAAGGTGTTACTTGTGACCCGCCTTCGCTTCGTTTTGGGCTATAAGCATGAAATAGTAGCAAAATATGGCACTAGGCGTAGATTACATTGCGCAAGTGTTTCGTTTTTTCGGTTCACCTATAAGCGTTATCGGTAGGTACCTATAGAATTTACTTCTTTATAAATAGTATAGAAGTAAGTTTCGTACGCGTATTCCCGTGTCATGTTGAAGTAGATATCCTCGAAGAAGTCAGAGCCTCTGTCCTTGATGATAGAGAATCTGCTCTCCCTCCGTCCTTGCGTCTCCCTCCTCCACTACGATTAGCTCGTGGGATCGCATGAGCACCTGGTAAGGACAACGTCATTAAAAACTCGTATGCTAAACTAGTGGTCCGCCCTCACTTGGTTTCGTTACGAGCCAATAGATGGCGCTGGGAGTCGATTACATTGCGCAAGAGTTTTCGGTTTACTTATAAGCTTTGCCGGCTTGGGCTTTTTGTTTACCATCAGGCTAAGGTAAGCCCTGGGCGGCCCACACCATGCCACTGCGTCTGCCACCTATAACGTGGGAATCGGCCGCCCGGGGCGGAAGATTATTTAGCCGCCCTCTTTTCGCTAAGTTCCAAAAGTGTTCGTTCTTATAATTACTTATATACTGACGGCCTGACAGACATGACCAATCTATAAGGGTTGTTTCGCACAAAAAAAAGCCAAACGTCAAACACTAATGTTAGTTTTTACGAATATCTGATAAATAAATCAATTTCTATTTTAGTTTAAGGTTTTGACTTTTGAAGTTGTTTGTTGTATCTAATTTTATTGTAATGTATGAATGAAACTTAATAAAATGAATCTTCTTTACAGTTAACTGATACGCAAAACTAAATCCAAAACTATTCTTCAAATTAATAACGAGTATTGCTGTTGCAATAACAGCCCTATAAAAGTTATGTAGTAAAACTAATTGATATATAGAGTGTGCCGCATGAAAACGATTCCATATTTACCTACCCGGGATACGCACAGGATTCAGACGATTTGGTTTCGCAACAAATATTACGAGTAACAAAAACAAATGAATTTTGTGCACCCAACTAGTCCCAAACAATGTGGACGGCCGCTGGCGTGTAAAATAACATTTTAACATCGAATAGTGTTGTCCGATGTAGTGAGGTGTACGGTAAGGCCCTATGAAAGAATGGCGATGTAAATGGACTTTATGCAGGGAGTATCTGTGAACATTTACATCCCTTTCACCTTCTCATTTTGTAACTTGTTCATTTTGTATGGGGAGACAAAATAATTTTCAACGAGTTTTCAATACTCGTTAACAACCTATACCTACTAAATAAGCAAGCAAAAATGTATTGATTTAAGTATTTATTCCTCTTCTACGCGTCTTGGTAAACGTTGTGTAGGACGGCCTCAGGACAGAGTCTGATGTAGTGACGATTTGCGCAAGAGGGCTGGCTGGAGCTGGTTGCGAGTAGCCTACGTCCAGCATTGGACTGCAACATGCTGATGTTGATGATGATGATGATTTATTCCTCAAGTAGATTTTAAAAATTTTTAGAAGACAGGATGTATCGGTGACTTGAAATGAAGTGAAAATGAAAGAAGTCTCCCGACTCCCGATAAGCTTGAAGCAGGGCAGGAAAAAAACGATAATCGATATTTTTTTCTAATCGATTGTTTCACGTCTCTACTAGCATGTGTGCAGTTGTGACACTCGATGCGTAGGTCTGCTGTGGTCTTGTTTGCTTAGTTTAAATGGAGTTTGTTATTTCGCTGGAGTCATGAATTAATTCCACGTGTACGCTGTTTGTGATAGTCAAATTGCGTTTTTGAATGCGACCAGGTGTGTTGCAGCGGGATTTAGAGAGACAATGAAACATTGCAAGCTGACTCAATTATCGAAAAAAATAATTGAAATGACATGGATAGCTAAATACTTAAGTCGATTTAGTTTTTCAACATAACTTCTAAAAACCACTCTAACGCAGGAAATTTTTATTTTTTATCTTTTTCAAAATATAAGCATCCGAAATGCGGAATCAGAGTCAAACACTCAATTATAGTTTTAAGGCACGTTTCTGGATAGTTAATAATAAGTCGCGTGAAAAAGTCTCTCTACCCCTGTCTAAGTAAAGAAGTATTGACAAAATACTTTTCAAGGATCTACGTGCATACCTTAGTGAGCTCGTTCATCATGTTGCTGAGCATCGCATTGAACTGCTCGAAGTCAGGGTACTGGTAGAGGCACTCCAGCTTCGCGGCCACCGTCACCAGCCTCGGCTTCAGAGGGGGCAGCTCCGAGCCATTCACTTCGTTTAATGCCCTTTGTTGTACCAAGGGTGGTTCCTTGAAGTCATTAGAATATACTTAGATCCATTAATGTCGTTATTTTTAGTAGAGTGCCCCCGCACTGTAGATTTTTTGAGATCTGTTCTCAAATGGGTAAAAAACGGGTCCTTTTTGTATGTTCGTCATCGGGCTGTATCTCATGAACCATAATAGTTTGGCAAGTGAATTATAGAAAATCGACCCTTTAGGGTAGGTGCTCGGGTTTAAGTTAGTATGAATGTTTATCATTTGGGAGTGGAGCAGCAGAGGACGCTAAATCTAACTAACTAGGCTGGCGTAGCGACCAAAAGTATGCCTTGGCCCTGATAGTAAAATCTTCATCTAAGTCAGGTCCTGACTCCTGCGCCACCTTCTGCCAGTCATCTGCCTGGAGCTCGCCTAAACCCCAAAGAACTCATCTCTCCAGAGTGGTACCTTGGCCGCCAACTGTCCTCCAAGCGTGGAAAGATAGCTCCAAGTTATTATGACCACATTAATTTTAACGCGTTTGAACGTACATACCTATGTCTATTTTATACCTTTAAGTCAAACGACACTTCTCCAATCATTTCGACCTGGACACAGACCACCGCCGCCACGTGTATTATGTAAACGAACCACTGCGCACAGAATCTCGTCATTTCGTACGTTTGGCTTATGGCGTGATAAAAACAACATTAAGACGGTGATAACCGGTTTAGTGCGAAAATTTTTATTGTTTCCGGGTTGTGCTGTTAAATTTCGTTATGACTTTGAGATGCATTCGGGTGTTGCTCGAGATACGAGCGGACGAAGGATTTTGCTTTCTTATTTTTCAGGACTTGAGGTTTGGTCCACTAATGTCGGTGCCATTTAAACTTGCACCGATGGTTTCAAGATTTCATTTCAACAGCGAATTTTCAAAAGTCGTAGATTAAATGTTGTTCAGAATGGTTGGTAGAACACGTGGTTAGAGGGATGTAAATGTTCACAGACACAACCTGTATTTGAAGACATCGAGTAAACTCCGTAGTTACACTACGGAGTATTAAACGTAACAACTAAGCTGCCTAATAAGTAAAGAATAATTACTTGATGGGATAAAATGTTTAACTTGGGGTCTGCGTTCCTCGTAACGCCTGATATATTTAGTAAGGCAACATTTCTACGGAGCGATTATTATGCTTGGATATTGCAATCAGGATATTGTATTACTCTCGAGGGTAGATATTAGTGCCATCGTTTGTTCTGAATAATATGTTTTTAAATGTTAACTACTTTCACGAGTAATAAAATTGTTATGTAAAATGTCTTTAAAAAAATATCTGCACTAGTAGACGGAAGTAATAGCATTATACTTCCATTATTGTATACCTATTCAAAATTTAATCAGTTATACAAGCTCACCGAAAACCCCAAAATATTATTATAAAATTTGGTATAAATAAGAACATATTCGAAATTCCCCTTTCAAACTCATATTTTTTGTCGGTGCTATTTATTTCTTCCCTCTTTTTACTACCATTAAGCCGCAAGATTTACGTTACCATAAAATAAAAAGCAATCTAGATTATTAACGGGTAAAAAAGTTACGTGTTTGTAATAGGAAGGCGATTAAGGTACGTAGCTCATAACGCCTGATGCATTTAGCGAGCAATTTCCCTACTGCGCGATTACGTTCAAGCACGGCGGGGGCAGGCGCTTACCGATAAATTCATGCAGTTTTACTTTCCTGCCGTTGACGTAGATGTTGCACATTTAGCTATGAAATTTGCAAACCTTATTATGTTAATGTGCGCGAGAGATGAGCTGGTTTACGTCGCATTATAGAAACTTGGTAACGGAGAAATATGAACGTTGAATTTGTGAGTAGTTACCTAACATAATTTTATTGATGGTGCTCCTAATCCTCAAGATGAGCAGGGAAAATGCAAATATTGAACTAGCACATGTTATATGGAAAGCTTCAGCCAAATAGAAAGAGAACATAAGAAATGTATTTCTGGAATATTACTTATAGCAATATACCAATTTAATACAATTGCTATGTAAGAATTTACAGGCTTGAATTGACGAAACTTGCTAAACATAGCACAAAATGTTGCTGGTTATGCTGCGAAAAGAATTCAGAGTAAGCCGGTTATTTTCAAGTTGTTTTATGAGAAAGTCTTATGAGTGTGTAACTTTTATACGAGGCGCTTACACGAATGGCTGGATGAGGCGCGTCGCGGAGATACGGGTAACAGCCTCTTTAGAAGTATGAATAATACAAGAAACTTACAGACAGGGAACGAACGGATTATTAGGGTGAACTGTAATAGTGAACAGTAATATAATTTTGATATAATATTCTACTCGTCGTTTAAAATAACTTTTGTGTGAAAAGTTTTACGGAATTCGCACAAAAATATTTTCGCGGCCGGCTTTCAAAATAACATTCAGACAAAAGTTGTTCTAAACGGTATCTCATCTAAGTATTTAGATACCGTTACTTAGAACCACTGACACCCTTAATGTGATGTAAATGACTGTTTACTGATATACCCTGTATACAGAGAGTAAAGAAAGCGAGCCGGTTTATTTCAACGTTCTTTGTTGGTCTTAACTTTCTTTTTTTTTACAAAACCTACAAAAAATACCACTCAATCACGTATTATGTAGGTTTTTGGTACTTTAGTTGGTAATACAATTGCTATTCATATATTAAATTTTTGATGTTAGAGAAAGGAGAGGACACACACACACACACAACACATTTCACCATAGTAAACTATTCAGTTCCAAAAAATAAGAACCTATTAGCAATCTCAATAACATTTTAAAGACCTAACCATAGATAACCCCACACTTGTGCTAACACGGATGTGTTTGAAGAAAAAAATGCGGTTCACAGAATAAGTAAGTAGGTACATACATCTACTTACCAAGTTTCGGCAAAAGGTGGCTGTGACATATGGACGGATAGACGGACAAATAGACGAATCTATAATGGTTCCGTTCTTTTTCATTTACGGAAAAGCGGAGCCCTAAAATAACTGGTTATTTGGTAACATGAGCTGGCACAGGAAGTTTCAAAACAACATTGCCAAAGCGAATCCCATTATAGAAGGAAAAGTCTAGATAAACAAGGCAGTTTGCCCCCCAACTAATTCATTCATGTAACCGAAAATTCATCCGAAAACAAGTCATTTTCCCGGCGAGCTAGTGATGCGCCTGAGTCACTATTTGTCACTCGATTCTTTCGAGAAAAGGCTTAAAAATTTACCATGTTATTATTCATGTACTTGATTCCTCTCTACAAAATAAACACACTCAGAAAGTCAGCTCTAACTGACATTGATATCGATGAGTCCCTTGACCTACGGGGGTATATCGTACCGTGTCTTTCTCGCATACGTGCCGTATAGTTTGTCCCTGTTTCACGCCGAGATTACTGTACATACATAAGATTATGTGTTTGTATGCTTAGTATGTTAAGCACGCGATGTAGGCAGCCGACGTTTTGTGAATCTATTCTGAGTCCGTACGTACTAAGTTATTAACGTATTCGAACTCAAAAATCTTAAAATTCTGGGACAAGTTTTTTAGGACGAGTTGCCCCTAAGCCAAAATTACTGAGGTAATCGATTTGAGTGGACACGAGATGATACGTTTTTAACTCAACAATACTTCCCATCACTACGTCAAACTGACCCATTTTGTGACGAACTAACTAGCTTAACCGGCCGTATTCATGGCAGCTCTAACATTTATTAAGAGGGGAGGGAGAGGGGGGGGGGGAGCCAATTTTTTGCTCGGGACAGTTTCATCCCTCGCTCTATTCATGGACTCCCGAAACAAGTGACGGTGGTCGCACGTCCCCGCGGGGTTTGCTCTGAATGAATACTTCATCAAATAAAAACGTAAAAAGACTATATAACCCAAATGTAGTTTTAGAAAACTTCGTTATTTTTAATTGAACAGATTAGCATCGGAACCAGCAACCTTCACACTTGGACCCCAGTTCCTTGCCATTGCGGTAAAGAGGCGAAAACATATTCCAATATTCTGAAATTCCCGGTTACTTCCAACGCCCTTGCTTCGGAGCCCTATTGTAGCAATTGTAGAAGAAATCAGAAAATGATTTGCCGAAAAAGTAGTGCAAGAGAAACTGGCATGCAAATAACAATGAATGAAACATGATGATGATAGAAGACTAATTGAATAACCCAACGTTACCTTTAGAGAATAAGCCTATGTAAAGGTAGGCCAAATTCTCCCTGCCCTCGAAAATGAGCATTTTTATTTCTTTGTGCTTCAGATATAAAAGAAAATGCTCATAATATCGTTTCCATCATTCGCAGATTACCTAACGCTCCGTGGATATTCCGGCGTTTCCGCCAGACACAAAGGGATATGCTAAACCTATTGTGAGAGGCCCTTGCAAATGTGCTCCCTTAAGTGTCGTACAAATGTACCGTAACACAGGACTGAAGGAGGTACGCCTTGTAGTGACAGGGCAGACAGATCTCGCACCTGGTGGCAAATGATAGGGCGGGCTATGTCTGAAAATTGGAAACTATTGCCGCAACTCAGATTTCCCAAATAAAAAAAACTCACCAAGAGTTCTCTACATACTGTCCCACTGCGAGGCAAAGGCCTCCATCTTAGAAATCAAGGTCATCGCTACTATCTTGAGGTTTGGTTAAATCATCACGCTTGCGTACACCTATGACATAAATCTAAAACCGCAATGTACCTTTAAAATTACATTCAATCAACCCAAATATGACAATGAATGCTGCTACGAATTCCTTGGACGAGTGCGAATCGTACTTGGACGCTTATTTTTCTATTTACATTACTAATCTATGTCATCCGGTTCTAACGGATGACATCCGATGGTTGCCGGCAACCGCTAGGATGCGGGTGTTTGCGAAGGATGCGGGCGAACGCGGAAGATGCGGGCGACCGCTGTAGGTAGTACTGTGGTCGGACACGGGCCTAACTCGCACCAATTTAAAATTAAGTCTTTTAAGGATATGTTCGGCTGTTTGATTAGGCTTGTGGAAGTGGCGTTTTAAGTGTACAGGCAAATAAAATGTTATTTAACTGAGGCACGAGAGGGTCACGTTGTTTCCGATATGTAAAAGATATACTGAAAATGCAAAATTAATGGCTTAGCAGGAAAGCGGACACCCGGGTTTGAAAGCGATTTTGGATTTAATCGGTAATGTACCAGGAAGTAATAATTATGATTGTTTAGGATGTTTGTAGAAATATCTTCTTTGCGTAATGTCGTAACAGAGAAAGTCATGTAGATGCGTCACCAATAGAGTCACAAATGAGCCAACCTTTAGCCCCCTTTCAGTCAATTGGGATTCTGATACCCTTACTCGCTCGACGAAAGACAGCGCAGCGCTTTACTCTGGTCTCCTGTGAGGCCGTGGTGTCACTCGGGTCGAACCAGCCCATTCATGCCAAAGCGTGGCTCTTCCACCGTAAATGGTCTTTCTGTAATAAACTCACTTCGTAACAACTTATTCGGTGACCTAAATACAATCTGTTTCCTGTGTTCAAATGGGTGCAAAATATTTCCTTTCTACCCCTTTCGATCCTTCGGGAGCCGTCACAAATGGAGGTGTGATGGCGGAGGCATTCACGGACGAGGGTCGGTGGAGTTGCCCACTCCTAGTTATAGTTACCCCTAATCCTAGGTGAAATACCCCTAAATTCGACCAAATTACCCGAAAAAAAGGGCACGCGTAGGATTGCACTGATTTTCACCTTCATTTCAAACTCAATAATTAAGTATGTAGTTTTTTATTACTTACCCCATCGTGTGGGCTATCGTTAAAAAGGTATTTTTAAACACAACAAAAGTTGCCTTGAATCCATGTGGATTAACCGCCCAGTCTCGAGATATATTAAAACAAAGTTAAAATTAGAGCGTCCCCCCCCCCCTTATCTTTTGAAATACTATTACAATAATTCTGAAAAAAATATGCTGTATACCTCAAAAAAGTACTTTCAACGAAAACTATAGCGGACTCTGTATTATAGGCATAGTTTTTTTAATACAACTCGACCAACTTATGACGTGCAGTTACCCTAAGTAAATGGTAATGTATTGAAATAACTACTAACAAACTATGAAAATAAGGTCTTCTGGCTACGGAACCCTTTCATGTGCGTGTCCGACACGCTCTTGGCCACGGTTTTCTTATTACCATTTCTATGTTATTAATGATTTCAATATAAACAGGTATGTCTAAAATTCCCCAAAATAATAAAGATAAGACCTAGTGATCTTCAAGAAAAGGGCTTATACCTCTCTTAAGAGCCGGCAACGCATTTGTGATGCTTCAGGTGTTGAAGATGTCCATGGGCGGCGGTGATCACTTACTATCAGGTGAGCCGTCTCCGCTCGTTTGTCCGCTATAATGTAAAAAAAACATGAAATAAATAAATAAGCCTCCCATCCTACTTGTTTTCCCCCTAAAATAGGAAGGAAACCCCCAAGGAATGGGAACCCTGTCGGAGTCACGATCCACGCACGGTTCGACTCCCGGCGGTGTCCGAATTAGATTGGAGGTGTTTATGGCGATTTTCAAATTCATATCTTCATATGCAAGGGACGGCCCGGACGGTCCAGGAATCTTTAATATTTTTCTCATTTGCGCCATTCTTGGGAGATAGGGGTCGGCGCGAGTATAAGGAAAACAATATTATATGGCTGAAAATAAATGGGTCCCTTTTTACCTCGTACGCACGTGATGGAAATAACAAACATTCAATTTAGTAAATTCTATGAAAAAGGCACGTAAGAGATAATTCATTATTAAGCCAATTTTGAAAATACCTAACTAATTTTAAATCGTCTGTGAATGCTAACACAAAACAATATTAAACAGAAGCGCACCAAGAGGTTTGTCTCCTCGTTCCTGCCCCGAGCTATCAAACCATGGAATGCCTTCCAGTTCAAGTGTTTCGTCCTTCTTAAAATCCTGGGTTTTTAAGGTGGGACGTGAAACGGCATCTCAGAAGCCTTCAGGGTGAGGATGACAGCCTAAATTGGTACTTAGTCTGTTCTTTTGTGCCCGTCAACCTGATATTGGGATCTCACGGCCGCTTACCATCAGGCGGAGTGAGATCATCTTGATTGTCCTCAATATAAAAAAGAAGGATGACTCCCTACAATGAGAGCTAAACATGGGACGCACACATTCATACATACTTACAGTGATCGCGCCGTGTTTCGTCGTGAATGACAGAGACAAACGTGTGAGAGAGACACGATACGACATAACTATCAAGAACTCTTTGATTTCAAAGTCAGCTAGAGTTGTCCTTCTGTGTATTATTATTCTGCGGTGCTAGTTTGTCTGTCATAAAAGTCCTAAGAAGATACATAATATATTAAATTTAACTATAGTCGAAGAGCCTTTTATTAAATTAAATAGGCATTTAATTCAATAATAAAGGTTGTTTAACTATATTTAAATGAATATAGTCGTAACTACGTAGGGCTTTAATTTAACCTTTCTCTAAGTTAGAGCCGCGCTCTAATTCAACTAGCCCGGCCTTCAGATAACTAAAGGGCTCGGCTTCGAACTCGCGAAATAACTAGGTTTGTTCCATCATAGTATGGATATAAGACGATAGCTCACTTATAAACTAGAATCTTAAGTCTTAAATTCTCACAAAGTCTCATATATGACCTGATTCTGTACTAAGTAGCTTATGCACTTGTGTTACACAGGTATCAGACAACAGAGAACAAACACAAGTGTTCATCAAACCCACGACCTTTGGTGTATGAGGCAAGGTCACTACCAAATGCGCCATCTAGTCAGTCAATTGAGATTGCAGAAAGGGAAAATCTTACATCATTAAGAAATATATACCTTGGTATTCACTAGGACTCTAAGAGCTTTTCCAGAAGTGTGAAATTCGCGAATTTAGTCATTATTGAGTTACATTGGCGTACATTTTATATCGTAACACTTATCTTTTTAAGAATATTTAAAATTGAAAAATTCCTCGCTATCGATACTACTGATTTTTATTTTACTATCAATCGTCTATCGATCGATAATGGAATATCGATAGCCATCACTAATTAGTTCTAACAAAACATAAAGCATGTCATCTGTCCATCTCCTAGGTGGGTACCACGTACTTGAACATTCTTTACCCCAGAACATTTGTGCCGCACAGACCTAAATATTATTTACGTAAGTACTGAAGCGCGGCTCTCCCCCGGTTAAACAAAAAGGAATGTCTAGGCTTAAAACAATGATTGCTACGACAAACAAACAATTTCCAAAACGTCCAATACAATTATTCCTCCATTATAACGACTGCTGCCCTCTTATTTGTAACAGAACAGAAAAGTACAACGCCATTCTAATGAAAGATCTTTAATTACGCTTCAGAAACTCCTACTTCTCTCGGTTACTACGCCGAAGGTTTTAGTCATTCACTCACTCTGGAATACAGATCGCGGCATTGTCCCGCCCTTTGTTTTGTCATGCTAATAATAACAGATTAGGCCGTCCTGCCCGAAAGACGCGAACAAAGCCTGGAGTTTGGAGTAGTGTTGCCGATCGATAGAATATCGATAGACACCGTCATATTAATAGCATCGATAATTCAGAACCTTGCCATGTTTACGAAACATGATAGTCCTTTACATTTCTCGTAAACAAAAAAAAATTGATAAATTGATTGAAAAATTGATAAATTTTGTCAAAATTGAAGTATTAAAAACATTCCGTAACGAATTTGAAAAAAGCTGACATTCAAACAAAAGTGACGCATAGCGCGCGTGAATAAAGGTAACTCCGATTCGGTTGTAACGTCCGGTTCTTTGTAGGTCCCAGAGTTTAGTTTAGTTTAGGAACTTAATTTATTGATTTTATTCTTTTGCATTAACAATAGTATTATCGATACCAAAAAAACTATCGATAGCGTTTCCTGGTCTAGACTGACTGATTCAATCGATAGGATTGTTTTTTTTCGAATGGAAACTACATTATCTATCTATCTTTACTATCGATAATTCGGCAACACTAGTTAGAGTTTGATGCCGACGATTTTAAATTAAATGTCACGGAGATGGGCGAGATCTCAGATAAAAGTCGCAGAGATAAATGATAAATCGTTAGTGTTAATGAGGGCTGTTGTGCTAACTGCGGGCTTATGTTCAAGATATCTTCCAGTCTTTAGCGCATAAACAACTAATGACTGAGATTAAGCTGGCTCCAAATTAATAGCCTGGTTAACATAATATACACGTACGATGTGGTTAAAGGGGTGTAAATGTTTAAAGATACATTCCTGTATAGAGATCGAATATAAAAATATGACTTACCAAATGATGTCTTGCTTATTGGAATCTGACTGCCGACTTACCTGAAAAGAAAAATAATATGTTCAAGTATGTAACCTATCAGATGTTTTATATTTACGTTGGTGTTTAATTTATAGTACTCTTCCTGAGGTTGTCTGTTCTGTAAAGGACTTAATTGAATAAAGAATTTTTGTTTTTTTTTTTAACTTTGTGTTTTCGGTTTAGCTATAAGCTCTGGCGTGGAATATGATATTAAACTCTTTATAAATAGTAGAGAAGAAGATACAATTCGTGTACAAACTACAAAATACGCTTCGTCCCGTCTCTACCCTACGATTGTCGATTTGCGCTAAGCGTTTGGGGATGAAGCCGAACTGCCATTTAGATATGCAGGCGTGTGTGCCTGGCGTCAGGCCTGTCGAGCCCAGTCCAGGCCCGAGGCAGCCTGTTTTTGGGATGTTTGTAGGAATAATTGAACGTTTAGAACCAGCTTGTAGCTCCCGGGGGCAGTTGGGTAATTGTATTTTTCCAGTGTATGGTTTCCATTTTACGGTCCTGTAAGCTTTGATACATTTGTTTAAGTTTGATGAGAAAAATACCTAATAAAGAATTTGTTTTTATTAACTTGACATCGAAATGCACAGTTCCGGACTTAAAAAAATCATCGAAGGGAAGAGGAAGTGAGTCGAATCCATAGTTTTAATTTGATGAACTGCTCCATAAAGAATTCGATAATCTCCATAGCGTAGTGGTTAGAGTGACGTTCAAGAGCGGAAGGATCCGAAATCATCAGCCAGTCAGTCAATGTAGGAGTCAGTGAATGGCTTGAAACCGCGTATGATAGGGACCAGAGGAGGAGTCTCGTATCGGAGGCCAAGGCACTCTTTGGGTCGCTGAGCCATAGGAGTAAATATCCGTCTGCTCGTCTGCTACCATAACATTAGAAAAATCTAAACGTGGTGTTTCCTAAGAATTGAACCTACGAATTCTTCGGAAGGCCATTGCTCTCGTGAAGTATTCATATAACTTGCAATTCTGGAGGCACCTTGCGCAGGGTTGCCACATTACTCCGCCGCGCGCCACTCGTAAACTCACAAAACGCCGCTTCCGAAGCGGTAAGTAATTTACGTAGGCGGAGAAGGTGAGGGGAGGGCTCCCTCCACGGTGCCTCATCGTTCTCCGCCACAGCATACACAGTCAGAGGAAAAACCTCGATTACACCTGTAGATATTAATTAGTGGTCGAAGGCCATCCAAAGTACAGCTGGAGGGATGAAGTTGATAAAGGAGGTGGCGCAGGATCATTCTAGATGGAGGCTCTTATTATCGGAGGCCAAGAACCACACCTATCAAACTTCTTGATTTAATGAGACCAATAGCGATCAATATACCGTCTAGTGCGTAGTCAACGCACTCTTCGAAATCTCAATATCAGCTTGAGCCGACTTTCTGTCGGTCTATTTATAAGTTTCAGACGTCTAAACACCCCCTGTTTGTGATGACTCGCGCTTAGCTGACGTAAATTTCGTTGCCCAAGAAGGCAGGTATTTTTGTGTAGCTGCTTTTCACAAACACGTTGGTAAGTTGACTGATGTTAGTGTACTGCTTCTCAGTTGGCTGTGGCTCGGTCCCAGCGCCGAGGTTTGTTGGGCGGCGTGAGTTACAACAAAACTTCCGGATGCCTTGCAACATGAACTGTTACAGGTTTTTAACTGAGATAATTGGATGTGAATATTGATTTAAGTTTTTTAATGATATACGGGGCAGACGAACAGACGGATCATCTAAGTGAGTAGCTACTGCCGCCCATGGACACCAACACCAGGACTCAGAAATGCCTTTTAAAAAGGCTCTTTTACACTGTGCAGGAAATCGTAGCCGTGGCCGGCTCCAAGGGGGTGGACTGACGTATTGGTGAGGGTCGCGGGAATTCCCTGGACTAGACACAGGACCGATATGTCCAGCAATGGACGTCTAATGGCTGAAATGATGATGATTATACTGACATTAGTGTAAGCACTCGTGTGTAGGCATGTATGCGTGGTCAATTTAGCCCGCGATGTAGGCAGCCTATGTACCAGATGTCTATGTGTAATTATTCAGTGTCTTGTTCTGCTTTCAGTTGATTTCTGTGTAACTGATGTTTTACTTTGTAATCAAAACTTGATTTTTAAGGGCAAAGGTATCCCCATGATGGATTGTTGTCATTGTAGGACTTCTGAAATTAGTTAAAGTTAATATTTCTAATTGTACCTAAACCTACCTACCTAGCTTTCTAAATACAATGAACGGACGGTGATTAATCTTGCTGTGCTATCAAGAATGTTTCGAATTTTTCGACTCCCCATACAAAATAACCATGTCACGTAACCGACTTTGTACGAAAAGTTGAGATTTTTTAATGGGAATTTCCAAAAGTCATGAACAAATGTTGTTTAAAATGGTTGGTAGAACACATGTTTAAAGTGGTGTAAATGCTCTGAGATAGGTACACAATATTTTTTACACTGTTGTATAGATATTCTCTGTGTATAGATAAAGGAACAGTGACTGCCCTTAGAAAATGACTACCGCCTGTTTTATAGCCGAAACACGAAATATGATATTCAAGAATCGGCTTTATATTATGTGAGGGCGAGGTTATTACGCATTCCCGGGAACTTACAGCCATATCACAGCAAGCGACGTTTACGAGCTGGCCCCTTCCTTCCAGGACGTGGCGCAGCCCTGAAAGATCGGTAATAACATAAGATCATCCCTTGGACCGGCGCTTCCCAAACTTAGGGTTACAATGACACCGACCAGAAATGAATAAGATTGTAGCTATTCGCGCATCCAGGGTAGTGACAACTGGCCCGAAAAAAACTCACCCGAGAATTTCAAGATATTTGAAATATTGCTCGTCACTGCTCAAACCTAACATCACCAATTTTTTTTCGTTTAGTAGAGTTTAGTCAGTATTATCATCACAAAATATTAACCAATATTGTTCAAGGTTAGAACAGTGAACGGGCAAAAAATCTGGAAATTCATCATTCACGCATCTACTGGTATAGAAGAAATACGCGGAGTTATTCTTCAATATTTATCTTTCGTGGTAGTCCTCAAATGCAATCCTCAATTCAATCAAATCAATTCAATTCGGTAAGCTTTATAGTCCACCTATCATCCCTGCGCCTTGCCAGGTGTCCTGCCCATCTCCACTTAGCTCACACACTCGTATAATTATTAAAAATAACATAAATACCTACCTAATAACATTACAATTGTCACTTAAAAGGCGCTGAAAAAAAAATCGATTTTGTTTCACTGTAAGTCTTTTGGGAGAATGTGTCGAAGCACAGTTTGGGAAGTCCTGCCCTATAGGAAGGTCCCCTAGGGGACATCTCTTACGGTAATTCCGAGCTAAATAACGCTATTGAATGTAAGTAACGTTTTACGTCGCATAAAAATGGCGGGATCCGGCGCGAAGGACCATTTGAAATCCGGCTCGGGAGGACCTTTTGAATTTTCGCACTAGGAACGTGGAATGTGCATGAAAATGTTTATGCTATTCAATTGATGGCTTGCTTTGTGAATGCCGTTTAATTTTTTCGTTATTTTAAATATTTAGGGCGCCATTTGTTGAAATTTTTGACTAAATTTCTCGATTTCTCGACCACTTCTTTCTCGTCTTAAGATTAGGCGAAATTTCCTGGATATTCTCGGTTCGAGAACTCTCGAAGAGAAACTCTGTGTGCACAACAAACACAACACAACACGTGCGCTAGTTTGCGGTTGCAATGCTTCCGTGAGGCGGAGCGATTTATATTCACGAGGGCGTGAAAGTATTTTTACTTGGAGTTCACAATGTTAAGGCAGTGCATCGTGCACAGTAGTGACGCCAATGCATTTTTATTTATTGTGTTAAATTGTATAATAATAAAATTCTCTGGAGTGCACTCAAGTGTAATTTTTACAATTTTTGTAGAGGTGTTTCAAGGATAGCATTAGCATTATTATCAACATCATCAGCCTGTTGCAGTCCACTGTTGGACTTAGGCCACTACTAATATACGCCACTCCGATCGAGGTTTTGCTACTCGCATCCAACTCTTGCCAGCCATCTTGCGCAGATCATCACTCCATGTGGCTTGAGGGCGTCTCACATTATGTTTACCGGGACGTGGTCGCCAGTCTAGAAATCGTGTAACCCAGCGGTTGCTAGTTCGGCGGCTGATATGGCCTGCCTAGCCCACTGATACTTTAGCTTGCTAATACTGGCAGCTATGATGACTTTGGTTCTGGATCACCTCATTCCGAACACGATCGTGTTGAGAAACGCCGATCACAGCTTTTTCCATAGCTCGTTGAGCAACGTTAAACTTGAGGTACATTGTCCTTTGTTTTATTAGTTAATAACATTAAAGTACAAGAATGTCCCAACGTGACGGATGCTCGTAAAACAGAACGTCACCAAACAAGCAAAGTTAATTAGCAAAACTTGCGGCAACAAGATGCAGGTTCTCTGTTTTCACACGTCCCCCCTCCCCCCTCGGTCCTAATTTAAGAGTGCTAACTTTGATCGCAAGTTTGCATCGCGCCTAACTTAGTGCGAGCGACGCTAGCTCCACTCCTATTGCTTGGTAGGGTTGTTACTTTAGAAAACAAAGTTCACACGCTTGAAAAAGTACTTACCAAACAAACAGTCTCCGTTGAAATTACACACGTATTAAATTTTAACGTATTTTTATGCGTCATACGTCATTCAATTATGGTACTTTTATTTGATTATTGTTATGAATCTGTTTTGCTACATTACAAAACTTTTTGCTTTCGCCATAGTTGGGTAAAAAAGGCGTGTGTAGTAGAAAGTGGTAGACGAGCCATCTTGGTGTATTTCTCGATGTCATCGCGTCACCACAAAGAGACGATATCATGTAAAACTGCTTCTGACATAAGCCCAAGACCAAATCTCTTCATTTGTGATACTTACACGTCGTTAAAGATAGGGAAAGAATTCACAGTACGTGTGAAAGAGGCAGAGATGAAGATCCGGTTAAGAAATCTGTTTTGTTTTAAGGCCTCAGTTCTGTCAATGTGTCAACATTTGAAGCACAGGTAAGTACTATTTCGCTCGGTAATTTCCTCCATACCCCAAGTAGTTAGCGACCCTAGCGCCACCTGGCGGTAGATTTACGCGCCGCCCTAACTGCCGTAATATTGTTGCCCTACTTCACGACTGCACACCGAGGAACTAACTTACACACTAACAACTTGTATGTGTAGCTACTCCGAGTTCGCCCGAATGGCGCGTCGCGATGAGAGCGGGAATAGCGACTACTCTCATCTCTACCGTACATAAACATGACGAGTAAATTTATTAGTGATGTATGTTAAAACTAAGAGGGCTATAATTGACTTCATTAATATCATATTAGGTACATTACATTGCTTTAAATTACACAAAGGCATTGTCGAGTACAGACCTCCTTGCCGCTTAGGCAAAGATTATAAGTAAAATACTTTGGTTTTTGACATCTTATATCTCGGACACTTTTGCCTACCAAATATGTAAAAATTACTTATTTTTATTTGTATTTTCTTTTGTAAATATATTTCTTTTACCCCTCAACGGTGTCTCCTTTCCTGTCCGTAACAGGCATATTGCCCCACGTTGGGCGCCAATGTGGCGGTGGGCAGTCGCCACATGAGGGTTTGTAGAAGAAAAAGTCTGGATATCAGTAGAAAATACGTGTATTCGATTCGTGCTTACTTTTTAACAAATATTTAACAGTAAACAAACTAAAGTTTTATGCACTACCTATAACACTAAAATTTTTTTTTGACATAGGGACTTTCAAGAGGAAAGCGATTTCTTTCTGAAAGCGAATTCTCTGATCTCGCAGATGTTCATAAGCGGCGGTGATTGCTTACCAGGTGACCCGCTTGTTCGTTTGTTGCCTCTGGCATAAAAAAGCTCTTGTGATGTTTTAACCGATTTCCACAATTTAGCTCTCTGGCCAAACAACAGCGGCCGACGTACCGAAGCGTTAATAATTCAGTTGTCTTGTTTTAAAGAAAAGCGCAAGCTCTCCAGCCATGAGGCAGCTCGTCAAAAGTTTCATAATCTTTAATTATCCCTGCAAATCTTGCGGCGAGATTCTTTCATCAGCGGAACGCTTTACGGCCGTTGGCTGAGAGGCGGAGATTGTAAAAGTTCCCTGAAGTTTAATTACATCCCCCTCCCCCTGGCTATTGAACCCGTATGTAATTCACCAAACAAACATATTAATAAGGTAGTGACGTCCACGAATCAAGTCGGATTCCACGCGGAACGTTTTAAAGTTTATACGACTTACTAAAAGTCAAGACTGCTAAGGCTTTATAATCTTGTACTACTCAAGTAGTCGACTCTAATTCTTTACTACTCGAGTAGTCGAATCTTGTGCTTCTTAACTATTCGAATAGTCGAACCTTGTACTGCTCTATTTCACCAGCAGTCGAGTCTTGTGCCTCTATACGATTACTATTCGAGCAGTCAATGATCGACGATTTCCCAAATTAGATACCTAGTCTAGAGAGTCGAGTCTAATAATCGAATAGTATTTAATTTGGTATTATTAAAATAACTTTTTAATTAAAATGGAATAAGTCGTTACTAATTTTGTTTCCCTTAGAAGTGAAAGAAAGTGTCAATGATTTTGACAATTACCCATAGAAAAAATGTCGTACAATGCTCCCCTGTCAATGTCACTCAGAGGCCGTCTGTGTCTGTATAGCGTTCGAGGTGTTTCGAGTCAGCCTGCTGAGTGACTCGCACTGTTTGAACGGCACTCACGAGTGACTGGCACGAGCGAGTTAGGACGTAACTCTCATGACGAAATATTTTTTTTACCAGCTAGGCAGCAGCTAGTACTGAGTAAACAATTCTTAGTAAAACAACGCGGACTCACTCCCATCACTATAAGTCCGCAAACGCTCTCATGCGCTATAAACATTAAATTACTTGCGTGTTGGCGTATCGGTCATAAATGCGTAATTGTACTATATTGTGGTGGTTCACGATTGTTGTTGTTGATGAAAATTAGTTGCGCGATAACGGAGACGGCCTGGCGTAGTCACTTAGCGAATATTGCTCTGTAACAAGTCCAATTTAGGACCGTGTGGGATAAAGATTAGGATGTTAGACATGTTGATGAGAAGAGCTCTTAATAAAAGCCGCGTTGGTGAAAGACGCATGCCCCGTTGGTCTAGTGGTTTAAGTACCGGGCCTGATTTCGGATATTATTGATTCCCGGGTTGAGTATAAAGTATGTTTCGAATTTTTCGAACATAGTTCGGGTTGGTGATCATCACCAATCCGCATTATGCAAAGCACTACTGATTAAGCTTTATCCCATTATAGTAGCGATGACTTGATTTCTATGGGGCCTCCAAAAGGGGGACCCTACAGTGGGACAGCTGATACTTTGGTGAAAGATGAGTAGGTGAATCAGCTGATGGTGAGCGTTTTCTACTGATCATGGAACCGCCTCTCAACCTTAAAGATCCTCCTCGGATAGGGCGTCCGGTACCCCCTCTCTCTGGCCAGGAGACAGGAGAGGCGCTGCTTTGTAGCTACCCAAAACGTACAGGTACCTACTATAAATACCACTGGCTAGTGGTTAAAACACAAATCAGATGACCCTATTTACCTCTGACATTTTGTACCTCATTCACGCCTCCTTTACTCGGGTATAATTTAGCTTTCGTGTCCTAGATCCCTAAATCCCTGAAGACAAAGTCAAGTTGCGTGAGAATTAATTAACAGAGCCCTCCTCAAGCGTCCCGGGGGATCAGCGCGCCAGTTTGCATCGCTTAGCTTATCTAATCATAATTTAAAGAAGCTAATTAACTAACGGTGATTTTAGTTTAAATTCCCACTCTCTCACGCAAAGGTTTCGCTGTTCACCAACGTATAGAGGACGTGACTTAACGTGACGTGATTTAACCGTGGGAGAGCCGCGGTTCGGCATGAATGGGAAAGCTCGATCGGAGCGATACCACGGCCTCACAGACGACCGGTGTAAAGAAGCGCCTGCGCTGTTTTTTATTGAGTAATAAAACTAAAATTTTGCTAAACTAGGTTAGGTACCTTTTTAAGGTAAAAATCCCGCAGGGCCTTAAGACAAAGGTATCTTAAACCAGTCAGTTTTAAACCAGTGTGTCCTCCCAACAGGTCACATGGAAGGAAGCATCACACATCAAAGAACGTATTGAGTATTACGTCCCATTTTCTAAGTGAAGAGAAAAAAAATTCCAATTTTTTATTGACTTAGATATTGATATAATACGAGTACCTACCTATCTTGCAAAAACTTTATTCATGATAGGACTTTGACATCAAAAGTCTAAAAGAGCGGTGTATTTGTAGCTCAACGTAATAGAGTTGAAATTTCCCGTATGTTTTTTTAGTTTCAAAATATTTTGCGGCTCAACGTTCCCGTCACGTCCAAACGCTCGCAAACGGATCCGAACCTTGTCATTTAATAATTCGACGGGTAACCAAAAGCGACAAAGTGAACTCTATACCCTTTGGTATAAGGTTTGTGTTTGTGTCGGTGCCGTATGCATATGGTCGCACAGAGGAAATATTACTAGTGGTTCAATTTGCAGTGCAATCAGGGTCTAGAACTTTTCAAAGAAATCGTAAACAATTTGTATGCAATTGAAGAGTTGTGAGATATATTGTGTTTTAATGTGATTGTCAAGTCAATAAATGAATAACTGACTTGGCAAAACATGGATCTCACCACTTTTTACGGTAGTTGCGAAACTTGTTTTTTTTACAAGTATTGTTTTTGGTGGGATTACAGTATACCCTTAGAGACTACGACTGAAATTAGTAGTCATTTTGTCTCATTCTAATGACTAAATATTACAAACCTAATTTGGTCATAAGGCTTTAAAAATTTGTCTAGCCTTAAAAACTTAAGTCTCTTTCATCGCTAGAATAGAAAAGATTTTCTACTGCAGTGTTTTGCTCTGGACAGTTGTTTAGAACAGGCTAGGCCGGACTTCGCTCGGTTCACACGTGTTTTCGAACTAGTGTAATTTTCGCTTGCTTTTTCGCGGATCGCTGTTTGTTATTTGGGTTCCGTATTGAAGTAGTTAACCCAAAATAGCACTTATGTACATAGATATAAATGACACCAGTGTCCGGTGTCCGATTTTTTTATGTAATAGGTGGCAAACGAGCAGACGGATCACTTAATGGTAAGCGATAGCCGCCGAGATAAATACTTAATTTGTAACAGCCTAAATATTTATTATTTCTGCAACACACCCGCAAAACTCCGGTAAATTATTAATGAATGTGTTAATTTTTTTCGTGCTCCTTTTAATGATTGTATTGTTTGTGTTGTGTGTAGTACCCGGAAGAGCTTCGCGTGTGGCTGATGGTGTGGTCAGGAGGTAGTGGTTAAGTAATTAACCTACTACAGTTTTTAGGTTTCATATACCCAGAAATTAAACTGTCTACTTTGAATTTTGCCGAAAAACTCTTTGATAAACAATGTCACGCCGAAAAAACCGCTAAGTCTTTTGTAATTAAACTAAACATAACTTATTAAGAAACATGTTTTTCTAAATTAAAGTTAAGGCAAAGCAGTAATTCCCCAGGCAGTAAGAGCAAAGTCCATTAAATTATTAAATGTTTTTTTATTTCTTAAAAAAAAAGAATGTCTCCTTTAGGTCTTTAGGGCCCAATGTTTTTTTCCACCTTGAATATTTTTGGCCCCTCCCGAGTCCTCCAGACCAACCACTTTAACTTCAAACAGCATCTCGTACATTGACCTGACTCCACCAAGTAGCTTAGTAAGCACTTGTGTTTCAGGTAGGTATCAGACCACTAACTACTGCGCCACCGTGACAATATAACGATGTACATACCTCTATATGTTTCAGACGACCCTTCATGAACTCAGCATTTTAGTCGATAAGTATGCGTTTAGCTGAAGATAAATTTTTGCTTGAGATGTGGAATTTATCGCCTGGCATATCGCTGCGACTGAGCCATCAATCACTCTCACTTTGGGTACATTTCTGAACGACCTTCGATGTACAAGTTCACCAACCCTACCCGTGTACGTGGTAAGTAGCCTATGGCGTGAAGAGTGCAACTTGTAAATACGTACATACATATATAAAGCGAGCTAGCGTATGCGCCTGCATTGTAATAACTGGCACTCTTCTTGTTCTTATCGAGTCGATGGCGATAATGTTATATTTTCTTAACTCAAATCTCCGCCACGCGAGCTGCGCTGTCGGTGGCTTGCAGGAGGTCATCAAAAGTGCAGTTATCGGGACACAGAGGACATGCCAGTAGATGGGCCATTGGCTGGCACTGTTTGAACGTCATTTACGAGTAACTCGCACAAGTGAGCAAGAAAGTAGCTTGTTATATTTCTTGACTTATTTTTTACATTAACAGATAATACACAAAATGCAATTAAACATCTGCCAAACTGTATCACAGTTTGTAGTTAGAGCTCTCGTGGATTTACTTGTTTGAAAAGTAAATACAAGAAAAACTAACAAAAAGAAACGAACTCTTAACAGACACACACTTAATTTGGTGTGTTTGGTGTGTTATATTGTTCAAAGTGAATACTTCTACAATTAGCTAGCAGTTGAGGAAAACATCGTAAGGAATGAACGTTTTGGATAGTTTCTATCGTGTTCCGTTTGTATAACGTCTAATATAATATAACTGAGAAATTACCTGAATGTGACATGAACTTTCAGAATCTCCCTAAATTCATACGTATCTTGAAATTCAACGTACCCCAACTAGCAACGTAACGATTGTTTTGAAATCTATTTTTCACACTATTAACTTCCAACTACGACTGCCATCTACTCGTCGTAGAATATGGCAGTTATCGCTTGTAGCGATTTCGTCTTCTCGCCAACAACCGCAAAGAAAGAAACCCTTATGAAAAGCAAGCAAAAGTATGTTTTCAAGTATAATGCATACCTTACTTACCTTCTGTCCAGTAATGGTAGCCAGATCCAAACTTAAGCGTTTACAGTCTAACACGCTCACCTCACAACACTATACACATTAGGTACATTAAAAAGATGAAATAACTCACAATTTTAATTGACAAATACCATAATGCAATAAAATTATCTTCTTTAAGAGTAACCTTTGTGTTATACCTGTGGTACTACCTTACTGCGGGTAGAACGGCGATTTTGTTATTATTAACTACCTTTAAAAATATTTTTAGGTTGAGGCAAAAGACATCACGATTATACTGCCTAGTTAAGAATCATTAAATTAATTAATTAAACTAGGCAGTTTGAAATGCTATGCAACAAATTTTTTTTAAGATTATGTTTACATGGAATTATGTGTATAAGTGAATTTAAAGTGTAATTGTTATTCGTCAATAAAAACGTGCGGTAATCATTTCGTACCCGAATAGTATTATTTGTTTCTCTTTCACGCAAAAACTACAGAATGGTTATGACCGCGGGGCGCATTTAGTATCCAAATTTTACATTACTCTAATAATATGATTTTAGTAAAAACGTTTTCTTCCACGTCCTGTTATCGCCGCGGCGATAGATGGCGCGTCGTCAAGGTGTGGGTGTGTAAATGTGAATGAGATCTGGGGTGCGTAAAGACAAAGACTGTATAATTATTATATTATACAATTTTATTGCATTATCCTGTACTTGTTAATTAATTAAAAAAAATACATTTATTTCATAAACCTAAACCTGTGCGTAGAAATCTGGTTCGGAAACCCTCGTGCGTGTTAAACTTGGCCAGTTTTTAAATCCTTCAAAAAGCGAGCGCATTCCTTTCTAAAAAGGTCGGCAGCACACCAGCGATAGTCCATAGGCAGCGGTAATCGCTTACCACTAGGTGATCCGTCTGTTCGTCTGACCTCTATATCATAAAAAAAACTTTACAATAAATAAAATTATGAGTTGTGTTTGGAGTGCGCCCTGTTGGCGAGTGGCTTCGCGTTACCGCGTCGGGTCAGAGGCTCCTTGCTCGTAGTAACCGGAGTCAGGCTGGAGGTAATTACTGGGCGTGCGTGAGGGTACGCACCCTCCCCCCCCCCCCCCTCCCGTGTCTACACCCCCCAATGTTACGGGTGATCGGGGAAATATTACGTTACTCAGGTTGTATCGGCACATTTACAAAGGGAAGTGAAGGTCAAGCAACGTTTTCTATCAACTATTCTGGGCAAGATTTGTTCTGCGACTTTTGGAAATACGCATAAGATTTTTTTGGAAATACTCATATGTTAGTAACACATTGCAATGTTATCGAAACTATAGATTTTTTTACTATAGCCAACACCATGATCGACATGAGTGGCTTGCAAAAGAACCCTTGGCAAACCGCGGTCTCCCTTCCAAGTGGGCTGGCCAGTGGCCACCGCCGGCGTCGTCGGGCAGACGCGGCCAGCCCACTGCCACTTCAGTGTTAAGTTATGGCTAATAGCTGGCGGTTTCCAGATAATAAATAACGGTTTTAAACTTGTACTTACTTAATACGTTTTTTTTTCAATTACATAATATATTAATTTTAATACGGCTGCCCTGTTGGTATTATCGCTGACTGACTGAAAACTTAGGTAATCGGTAAACTGTTCATCTGCCCCCTACATAATAAAAATAACTGAATTAGCGAAAGCGGCAGGCAAACAGATGGATCACCTGATGGCAAGTAATTGCCGCCGCCCACATCAGCAACAGCAGTAAGTCACAAATGCACCAGAATAACAAATTTGAACTCTAGCAGTAATTGACTGCGCAATCAAGGGCTCTCGAGACGACTGCTATGATTTATAAGATAGAATAATACTAAGACTGTACAGGCTACAACAGACAAATCAATCAAAAGCAACAAAAATAATAATTCATGCCAAAACATAGCTCTAACGCGGTTGATACTATTACAAGACAACCTTAACTGTCGTTAAAGAGCTTCCAAAAGCTCTCAACAGTCCAAATTCACTCAACAACAATAATATTTCTTTACGTAATTGTAAACCGGCAAAATACGAAATCGAATCAGCCCTGGATGTAATTGATGGGCCAATCAGGGCCCTCGAACGTCCGACCGCTGTTGTCTCAAAGTTTCAAGATGGCATAATTACTATTAACTTCGGTATTCCCATTAGCCGTAATTAGTGGAGTACCTTCAATTTATGGGAGGTCGCTGACTCTGTTTTTGAATAACAGAGAAGCTTTATTTAATAACGATCGGTGGACAAAGTTAAATTATGCAGTATTTGTAACTTGAAGATAAGGATCAAACACGTTTATTTGTTTGAAACATTCTAGACTCACATTGCAAACTCAAACAGACAAAGAAGTAGAAAGCATAACAAGCAAGCTATATATTTATCTTCTAAAAGTACGCAATTTCAAGCTAGGGCCTATAGAAAACCTTGTTAGAATAATTTTGAGTAGTATGTTGTTTTACTTTTTGCATATGACAAAAAAAGTACTATGTAATGGCATAATACATGCCATTAAATGATGTATATTAATGACATAATGGCATAGTAAAGATGTATTAGTATAGGTTCATACAATAAATAAATCATATATTATTTTCGTTGGGCGAGCACGTCGCTTTGATTCAAAGAGCAAGGATTCATTTATAAGCTGTGTCGTGCAGCTTGTGTTGTGGCCCGCGCTCGCCACCTGCCTCGATAGGGGACCCTCCCTGACGGGAAATGCAGATACAGTCCTAACTTAGTTAGGCTCGATTCGACGTATCTTCAGCCGAGGATAAATCTGAGGGATAGCGCTAGAATTCGTACCTATGGAATGACACCTTTAATTCCAATAAATTTACCTTCTCATAAAGATTGATCGGATCACCTGATGGTAAGCGAGGGCCGCCGCACATAGACACAGTAGAGCCACAAATGCGCTGCCGCCCATCCCCCAATTGGACCTCCGGTACCCATTACTACCCAACCAAAAAGCACACGCTGCGTCACACCGGTCTTCTAGAGTAAAGATAAAAGATGTTTAAAAAAAAAGTAAAAGGTTGTGCCATATTTACATCAAGAAATACTTCAGCTAGCAAAAACTTCCGAACGAGATATCGCCAGATGTTTTTATTCCAACAAACATCATCAGAATTTCAGCTTCCACTTTGCCATCTTTGGACGTAGTCCCTCCACGGTTTTCCTCAACTTCTTGTCCTTCGCGTCTTCATGTAATTGCGACCGACGTATCTTCGGATATTATGAAACCACGCTGACTGACCTTTTCTTGGTTTAATTTCTCTTCTAATCCGTAGTTTGTATACGCAGCATATAGTTCTAAACAGTCCTCTAAAGCGACCATCGCTTGGTCCCCCTCCCGGTGCAACCGCAAGTTGCGGTGCGGCGCCATCGCTTGCGGCATCCCGTCGGAATCGCACCGCTCTGCAGCGATCCGCACCGATTCGGCCCCACATCGCGGCGTTCGGCCCCGTTCCACAGCGGTTCGGCCCCACTCGCAGCGATGTGCAACGTTTTCGCTTCTCTCCGTAGCCTAGAGTGAAATATCGGAGCGTCGCAACAGCTGGTCACTGCGGTCTGTTCGCGATGTAGGAAATGAGGAGGTAGAGGATGCTGATACATTTAGATTGATATATTTACTGTCGTATAAACATTGGTACTTCTATCTTATCGTAGCCAAAACATTAGAATATTACGAGTATATCTTCAATCTTGCGAGATAGAAATCTGTCTGCCAAATTTTAAATTGGTAATCCATGGAACAGATTTTTTATTTGATAGGTAGCAGACGAGAAGACGGATCACCTGATGGTAAGAGAATTAGCCGGCGCCCAAAGACAACACCGCAGCAATGATGGAATTATAAGTGCGCTGCGTATCTTTAAGCCCTTTTCTCCCGGATTGGGCCAGTATCCTCACTAGGCGAATTACAAACGCTGCTTCACGCAGGTCTGTGAGGCCCATTCATGCCAAAGCGTGGCTCTTCCACGGTAAAAAATATTTGTTACTACGAGTAAATACTCATAAAAATCAGCGACATGGCAACACCGAGAGTGACCCAACCGCAGACAATTCCGCGGTCCCGCGCGTGTTTGTGAGCAATGTGCTGCGTGAAATATCGTCGGCGCGATAGCGGCCGTCCGCCGCGCCGTTGGAAATGATGTGTGGGAATTGGACTCATGAACTTCGGGAAATTCTGTGGTCAGTTGACTAAGCATAACGTCCTTATGGCCCAGTAGATTGTAGGGCCCTTTTTCCTTTCTCTAGTTCCATATGACACGCTCATTTGAAACAAAATCAATAAATTATCGACATAAACGAGACTAAACGTGAGATTGTTTAAATTTATTCTAGTGACCTTGCCTAATACGCCAAAGGTCGTGCACTGTTTGTCATGGTGAGTTTGTCTGTTCCGAAATTCTCAGTGTCAGCCCGAAGTATGGAAGTTGGCGGTCTAGTTCCACCGTGCATCGGAAAGCACAAAACTGTTGGTGCTGCACTCTCTTGAATGAATGAATGAATGCATATGATTTTTATTGCACACGAAATACAGAAAGTACAGAGCCAACAGATGGGCAGACGCACAGTAGGCCGACGTAGGTATTGCTGGAAAGACGAAAATGATCTGCGAGAACTCCAGGCTAATGAGTGGCAACCATTAGTGCAGGATCAACAAAAGTTAATAATAAATGAATGAAATACTTTGCCGTCTGCAAGGAGTCTTTACATTCAGTATAATCCTCCCAATGAGTTAATACGCCAAATTACCACAATTTACGCCCACAAAAGTCGCATATAATAAACAATAACTCTTGATGTTGATTGCACCTACATTATAACTCAACGTAAGGCTTTTATTTGGCAAATAAAAAGGCCGCTCTTTATTGCACCCATCAGTCAAAATTAAAGGGCTATTACGGGGCTATAGCTGCGCGCTGTATAGAGGCTGTATAGCGGCTGTATAGAGGCTGTATAGGCGATCACGTATGGACGTGGCATCAAAGGCACTTTTATAGTACTGACCTTAATAAATGAGAGTTTTGCGAGGTATGTCCCGTTGGGAGTAAGGTTTCTATGGGCGTATTAACTTTTTAAAGATCTCGATTTGTTGATGAGGGAAATTAGGAAGGCAGATAAATGATTTCAAAAGGGACTCAATATAAATAAGTACCTAGTTAAGTATTTTATATTTAAACAAATAGTTATAGAATTTTCAGTTAAGATAAAAACTGTAATAGCTGAATCTTTAATGTACGGATTACCACACATCAATATAAGAAAAAAATACATTTATTAATTTGGACACCAGCACACAATGATACAGTCTACAGACGAATAACACACGAACTAATCTCAAACACGAGAAAATTAAAAAAACAGCTAAAATTTACATTCAAAAATAAAAAAAACGTCTAAGTCGTAAGAAAGCCTTTTTAATGGCAAAAACAATTGCTTTTCTATCATGTCTGCTGTGTGGATCTTTATGTCGTATGTACAATAGAAAAAAAAACAATAAAAAAACAGCATCATTCACCATTGACCAAGCAGTGTCGAGTGTTTACATATTGTGTTGTGTTTAGACATCCAGCATAAATTACCCTCACTCAGCAAATTACAGTCTAGCACTAAGGTCTCTGAGCTAAGGTGCGGACGGTCGGACGGACATAAATACCAAAACATGTGTTCCCCGTGGACACCGGAACCCTAAAAACCACCTGCCTATTTGTTCATACCGCGTTATCTCCCTTATTTTGCTCCTACGCCGCTCGCCTCCATCGGCGATGTTCCGACGTGAAAGCATCCCCGTTATGAAAAACCCGCCCCGTGAGTGGTTGTCTCGTAATACACGGGAATATTCATGTGCCGCCCCGTGAATATGTAATGCCCAGCTACTCGTTTTTAAATTATGTACATCGGGCGGTGGACTTTAGGAATAGCCGGTCGGGTTGAAAGGTTGTGCTATATGAATTTGTATGCGGCAAACTTCGATCATAGAATACAAATTTAAAACTGTGTCATCGCCAATGACTCCGTATTTTCAGTCCCACTTTCCCCCCTAAGATCTCCGCTACCCTCCTCACTCGACGAAACGTCGGTGTTCTGTGAGGCCTTGCTATCCCTCCGGTCCAACCCACTCATGGTGAAGCGTGAGCTCTCTATCGTTTAAAACCGTCCCTTACATCGTTTCGGGACATCCGTTTCTAATAGTGCCAATAGATGGGTATCGATTACACCGCCCAAGCGTTTTGCTTTTTCGGTTTACCTAAGCCTCGTCGTTGTCTATAGCAGTAACCAATTTTTAAATGGATTTTAGGTCCACGTTCGCTTAGGTTCGAGAATTGTGACAATAGATGGCGCTGAGAGTCTATTCCATTGCGCAAATGTTTGCTTTTTCTATATAAATGTACGTTGACTATGCTATTACCCTCTTATAAATAGTATACCTATACATAATGAAACAGTAAAACTAATTCAAACAATTCCCCGCGCCCCCCTACCCCCTTACGCGTCGTCACACTTTGTAAGCGTTAATCTGTACCCGGCAATTAAAGCTATTTGTTAACTCCAATTTATTTTTAGTGCGTAGGTTTTAATCACCCTGTATACATTGGAAGTTTCGGCCGTTACCTCCGTGACAAAGGGCGCAGATATATCGCTGTTTCAAAGTAATAGAAACTTAGAAGCCTCGTTTTATGTTAATGTTTAAGAAAATTTTGGAAGCAAGTTCTTTTTACATCAAAACTGTATTGCTACTTTTTTACAAAGATTCCTTCATCTCAGCGTGTAATTCCCGGTTGCGTCCAAAGCAGTCCCATCAGAGCCCGGAGTATGCTTATACCATGATACAGGATTTGGAGGGTCTGTTGATTACAATAGAGCTACTGACGTCTGAATTTCGCATCCCTTCGACTGGGGAGCCAGACTCATGGTTACAAGTTTCACAAACTACCGGGTTAATCATAGAAATAGACTAACCCATCATACACCTACGTCCCATACAGAAGGCGCGTTCTTTTCACTATTAGCTACCATAGGTATCTACAACTTTTCTTCTAAATATTGTCTAAAGAAACTACTTGCAACAAAACCGTTTTTTTTTTGCTGTAACTTATTGACTTACATTCGTAACACTCAAATTCTTAAGGATTTTAAGTTCAAAATCTCATAGATTTATGTACAATGCTTTACAGTTTATTATATTCTTTCTCCTTCCAAAGTAAAGCAACTGGTACCTTATACCGTATATGTGTATGTAATCTATAATAGGTTAGTAGCAAGTTGTTAGCAGGTTACACTACATAATGTAGCGAAGACAGTCAGTAGCAAGACATGAAATGGAAGGGACGTCTCATAACGTGCTAGGACATTGTACAGTATTTCAAAACATCAATAAAAGTCTACTGCTTTGGGGAAAAATACGAAAAAAACATAATGTTGTTACGTATAATTACATTCAATCAAGTTGTTTTAAGTTTTTTGATAATACCAATAATGGTATTATAAAAAAACTGAAAACAACTTGATAATTTGGGTATGTAATCGAATGATATTAATTACTTAATAAATTAAATTAATTTAATGGAATTGAGACAACATCACATATATTGTCCTGGTTTCAAACTAAGGTTTTCCCTTGCAATATGAAAACAGAAACAACGAAGGAACCACAAACACCCAGACCCAACGAGAGGAAAATGTTCCTACTTACTTTTACATCATAAGATCCTTTGATATGATGCATTATACAGTAAATAAATACATTTAACCCTTTACAAATACTATACTTACGTAGATAGCAATTATCATTTAAAGTTGCACGAGCAGCTCCTGTCAATTTTGTGGTCCTTCGAGTATGAACCAGCGGCTTATGGATCAAAGCCTCTGCCTTTACAAACAGTGTGCTACAACATCACGCGGGTTTGTTTGACAAAAGCCTTAATGGCGCCGCATCGCCGACCTCTCGCCATTCACAGCACACCACAAACTTAAATTAATTCGCCAAACATCGCCGCTTTGTTTCCTCAGCCCCCTGCGCGACGCCACACTTTGTTTCTGCTAAGCCCAGTAATTATAAACGGGCTTAGGAAAACTAAAGGGTTGGGTGGACGGCTTAACCTCTACTTTGAAATTGCTTTTTTAACGACAATATTAATTCATATTAAAATTAATTATCCTCGGAAAACACGATAAGGCTTTGGTCATACGCCCGATCTCTCTTTGCTCGTGTCGGGTCTTTAGTCGTTTTGCACATCGATTCGAACCACGATGCGAATCACCCAAATATTTCTGAATGGGTCCAGTCGAGCGAATTGGGTCATTTTATTTCAGACTTTTAATATACACATTTGTTAGTATGAAATAAGCTTATGGGAAAACTATTGTTAGTAATAAATAATATAATATTACGTAAAACTAGGTTGTGGATGAAAAGATTTTCGTGAGCAAAATAATTTGCACAGAATGTAAATTATTCTTGTTAAAAATACGACGCCACATAAAGTCCATCCAGTTAGTAACTAGACCTCTAACAAATTTAAACTTAAATTAATTCAGGCCCGTCAGAGCGCGCTATGAATTTGTTTTCTCTAATCTCGATCCAAAATTACACGAGTTCAGAGCAAATTACCGACTCTGATTGTCGAGCTTTAGTGATGTGTGTACTTAACTCAGTAACTCCAATGAGTTACTTATATGTTTACACCTAAAGTTTATAACATGGGCTGCTTAAAAAGATTCTAAGTCACTTAGAGGGCAATGGAAAGGGCTGTGCCTGGAATCTCCCTACGTGGTCGGGTCAGGAATGATGAGTTCTGCATAGGAAATCTATGGCCGCGGATAGCCCGAAGAATTGCGTGGCAATGAACAGGGCACATCGCGAGGAGAACAGACGGCTGTTGAGGTGGAATAGCAATAAAATCGAGTCGTATTGTGTTATTTTAGTTGACTCAATTTCAACAGTATTTATATTTAACTCATAGTAAGCGTTCTGTGCGGACTTTAACTGAATTTATTGGCTTGAGTGACTTGAGTCGCCTCCCTCAGGCCGCGTGGCCACGTCCCTAAAGCACACGCAAAACCGCGGGTAACGTCTCCCGATGTAATTACAGGAACAACTTCGACGCTGTGGCTTTTTATTCTAATTAATATTCCAACAATTTGTACAAGCAGAACGGTTCGTTATTTCTGATTTTGTGGAGTTGAGTATACACCGTAACACAGCTGTATAATAAACCCTGCTCTAATTCAGTTGTCGTCGTTTAAATATTAACTTTTGCCTTGACTGTGTTAAGTTTATTATCTTAAATTAAATTTGTTTCACCCATATACACCAGCTGTAGTAAATTAGGTTTAATGTTATTTAATTGTTTTGCCACGTCATCCACAACATTTATGTTTGTCATTTTCAATTACAGCCTAGACTTTGGAAGTTGGCGCGGTTCAAAAGTGAATAAGTGCCTCAAAAAGCACTTTAAGTCGTTGGATCCGACACCTGATCTCTTACGACTGGTGTCCCACCGGAATATGAGGGCAAGGGTAAAGAGTGCACAATCTTTACGCACAAATATACTTAAAATGCATTAATAAGTAGTATGTCTTGCTTACTTCGCTAATCCAAAATATTACTAGCCTACTTGGATATCACTGAACTTGGCCGTTAGCCGAAATAAAGTAAAGCATTACATCTTATCCTACTGTACATAAATAGTTAAGTCCCCCTGATCCAAAGTAAACACTTCATTATTTACCGCCTCGATAAGCCCACCAAAAATAATGTCTCGGTAATGGATCCGCCACGCGATATGCCAGTAATCTTGTATGAATGTGTATGTTGGCGTGTTTGAATAGGACGGCGGAAATAGCTGTATCAATATGTCCTCGTTGAGGTCATTCTAAGGGTATGTGTATTTAGCAGCAGCTTAAAAGCTAACAGCTTTTCTCCTTGAGTTATTTGATACTTAATGAAGAATTGTGTACCTACCTATTTGCCAACCATAATAGTTATTATACGTTGTATTCGTTTGTTGCGCAGTTTTTCTGGACTTGCAGTTAACTAACTTTTCTAAATTGTCCCCGTTATAGGTGTACTGGGAGACGCATCAAGTACCTACTCGTAGTACAGGAATAAATGTCCTAAATTGAGACCTAGGTGATAAACTCAAACTGTCCATTAAATTTATATTATTATAATTCATAATACATACAAAACAATGAAAACTTAATAACAAAAATCAATCGAATCAAAGTGAAGTATAAAGTACCTAACAATACTCGTATAGTACGGTACTCGTATTGTAGGAAAGCAATCGGCATGAACATTCTATCCTGGACCCAGAAACGCTGAACCCGGTAAACAAAATTCAATTACTGCGGACAAAACCAATCGGGGCGTAATAAGCACGTTGCACGTCTCCAACGATATCCCGACTCCGGCTGGGTGTAACCTCGGGATTTCACCAATTAGCAGATACCTATCGATTATCGTCTCATCTCTATTCGCGTACCGGCGAAGGCTTGAACAAACCTTCGGGCCCCTTTCGGGCTGATCTCGTCCCACGCCCCCCCTCACACCCCGCACCCCCCACTCGCCCTTACAAAGTTAGCGACGTGACCGCAATAACTCGACGATGTCACCCTCGCGCGCTCTCCCAACCGCGTTTTATACAGGATGACTTTTAGACGCTAGTTCCGATGACAATTTCCGACTCAGCATACGATAGTGAATATTTTATGACATCGATATTTTATGCCATAGAACTAAAATGGAAATTGGTTCTTTAATATTCACACCTGAATCGAATCAAATTTTATATTCGGTTTAAGTTTTTATCGCTGCGTTTTACATTTTTAGTTTAAGAAGTTTTTTCCACATTTACATTATTTTACCGCTAGCTTAAAGATACAGCAGGAGTTCTTGAAGATATGACACCGCAGATTTAAATAAAATAGACTAAATCTGGTACTCTAACGAATCACAATCCAGGCAGAGTTTTTCCTGGCTACCATGACAAGTAGAATCCTAATCTATCTCCACGTCCTGTATTCCCAGAAAACATTATTATTTGGGTAAAAACTACGGCGGAAGGGACATGCACAAGGGCCAGCTGAAACTTATCCCAACTTGTATAATTCGCGATAAGCCCTCCAACTTGTCCCGGCGAAGGATTGTTAGCTTTTTCTCTCGTCCGTGTTGTCGCAAAAACAACGCTCGCTCCGAACGATACTTTTTCTAGCTTTGAAATTGAAAAAAGGAAACCTAATTTTGCCAACCAGTTTGTTGATGTTTGGCGACGTAATAGAGAATAAACTTATGGAAAAAGTCCTTGATACATCAGGGGATTTTGAAGTGTATTTACTAAAGAAAACTTGCAAAGAAAAAGTTTTGAGTAAGTATTGTAGGTGATAGGTCCGTTATAATATCCGTCACTTAAAATATAGAAAGTAATTCTAAAAGGCTGAGAGTGGATGGATAATTACAGTATGTATTTAGAATATAATAGAATTAACATCAAGTCAATGGATCACTTTGCAAACGGATAGTTGGTTTACTTTTATTTTTCTATTTTGGTTTTTATTTTTTCTAAAAATAAAAACCAGGTCTCGAAAAGCAGTTTATCCTTCTGTGTCCGATTGTTCTCGTAGATTTTTTCCCTATTATATTGTAAATAATATAAACTTCGGGTTGTTATTCTTAGTAATAAGAATGTTATAAAAATGGACTGATTTTGTTACAATCAGTATCGAAGATTCGGTTAAGATATTCTATCCAGGCAACTTATAACCGGTCGCCGAGGTAGCACATAAAATAAATTGTATCTCCGCTTTCCTCCAATAATCTCCAATTTTCCAGTATTGCAAGACACGAAGAAATCAAACATGTAGCAAAGAGCAAAGAAAGCCAGAAGCAAGGCATTAGATAAGATCTTCTAAGATTGGACAACGCCTTCGATCTACTCCGATAGCCATGCAAACGGAAACTTAAGCATAAAATAAATCGCCATGCCATCGACACGCATCAAGATGATGAGGACGGAATGACAATCGCTTGCGTATGGTTCGATGTAGGAATTTAGAGCTGCAGGAGCTAAGTAGTTCTAGTTTGGCTTTGTATTTTGTCTATGATTACAAAGAAATAAAAATATTTTTCTGTTCTGTTCTGTATTCTTCTGTGGCTATGGAACTTGTACCTACACAACTTATCAGAACAATGTTTTCTAATCTTACTTGCTTCTTGGATTAATTTCTGATAGCACATAAGATGTTTAATGTATAGTCAATTTACTTTACATAACATCTGATATATTTACCTGACTCCGTACTAAGTAGCTTAGGCACTATTTATTTTGAATGATGAACAAATAAATAAACTTGAAAACACCCATTTAATCACACTGTGCTTATTCGTAGTGTATAGGACTCGTTTCAAATTAAATTATGATGTGGAATACATTCTCACTTTGTGAATGAAATGAGAAGATTCAATTTGGACTAACACTAATGAACGCAAATTGAAATTGCAAAATTTTAGCTCTACAGTGACATTCTAATTAAAAATTTTAGGTTTCTTAAATATTTTGAATCCAATTATCTAGCCAAATGAATACCGATCACTGTCTTGATTTCCGTATTTTGTTAGTTGCGAATTAAGTGAATAGGTAGCGCTGGGTGTAAAATACATCGCGCAATTGTTTTGCGTTATCAGATTAGCTATAAAGCGTGTCGTTGTCTATAGAATTTGTGTACTTTGCATATTTGACTTTATTACTTGTTTTCAACGTATGTAGATATAGAATAGTTAGAATGCCGATTATGGCACAGAGGATATACTAAACTGTGGTTTTGAATGGACTTTAAATATATTATACCTTTTGAAACATTTTAAACCGTTTCTGCAGTCCGCTTGTGACCGGGTCCTGGTATCGCGGTCGAGACGTCAAGCAGTTACTTGTGTAAATGTACTCTACATTTGAACATCCTCTCGTTTAGACCCGTTAATTTTTTATTTTTTTATGAGAGATATCCTTTATTTGTATAATGCAAAGCGAAAGTATAATAACATACACTTTCAGTACACGTTGTATTCACCACAATATCAAGTTGGAGACGTTTTTAATATCGCCCTCAGCCCTCTAATAGCTGAGGACACCTTACTAATAGACCGGTAAGTACATTGATACCGTAGGAATCTTTGGATACCAGGATCACAAATACAAGCACACTTACCTACTACGTAATCTATGCATGAGTCGGTGTGATTTTTTCACTGTGATACTGTGAACTTGTTTATGAAAATAAACTTAAGTCCAAAGGGTCTACAAAAAAATCTAATACTACTAACGAGAATATACCTGTCGCATCCAAAGCACAGCGGTGTAAGAGAGAGGGTTAAATAAATAGTTGATTTTACTGCAATGTTAAAACGGGATGTGGTCCGAAATCGGACATAGTGAGGCAAAATAAATAGTAACTAGCATAGACATTTAATGTTACAATGAAAATTCAAACGATAAGGGCAACTTGAACCCATTTATTACACGGTGATTGAAGTTAGTCGTGCTAACTTGTTACTTAATCATAACATATTATATTTATTAACAACAGAACCCCCACAGTCGATAACATGACAACTTCCAGTGATACAACTAGCTTTATCACTAGCTAAATACATAACGAGCTCAGCAACGTCCTCTCCGTTTGCCACTTTCTTCAGAGGAGCAAGTTCCGCAGCCAGTCCAAAGAAGACATCGTTCTCATCGGCCGTCATGCCTGCTGTTTTGAAAATTTCCGTTTTCACTGGTCCTGGGTTGATGGAATTCACGCGAACTCCTTGTGGCCCATATTGCTGAGCGGCGCACTTCGTAAACATATCTAAAGCTGCCTTTGACATGCAGTAAGCCGTCAAATTTGCAAGTGGCTCAAACGAACACACGCTGGAAATGTTCACGATGTTTCCTTTCGTTTTAATCAAGTGCTGGTAAGGCCAAAGTGGAGAGGAGGTAGGTGCCGCGCAGGTTTGTGGCCATGGTACGGTCGAACACCTCTATGGGATTAAGAACACCCACCGTATGGTAAGCTCCTGCGTTATTGATCAGCACGTCAATTCTTCCATAGTGCGTCAGGGTGTCGTCAACAATTCGTTTTACATCTTCATCTACACTTAAGTCGGCGATGATCTTCAGGGGCACAACTCCGTGGTATTTTTGGCACGATTTGGACGTTTTATCTAGATTTTCTGCATTTCTTCCGACTAAAGCAAGCTTAGCTGAAGACTTCGCGAAATGTAGTGCACTCGAAGCACCGATGCCGGAGCTGGCGCCGGTTATTACGACCACTTTGTTGTTGAAGTCCATTCTCATTGACAATCGAGTTGCGACTAATCTAGTGACCTATGCATCGGTACTTGTTAAACGTGTTTTTTCGACATTTAATTGCGTCACACGCACTTATAGATTCAAAAAGTGTTTCCTTTGAATTCCTAATAAGATTTATTACATTGACGTGGTCTGGCATAGATTAGATTAGCATTTAGCAATTTATTTAAATTTTGTGGTCATAGAATTTTGTCGAATGTTGTCTCTTTTTATACGGAGATAAGTAGATAAGTTAAAATAAGCTGATAGAGAGGGAGATAAAGAAATCGTCTCGTAGGTCCTCAAGACTCAGGACTCGCAACTCACCTCCAGCCGCGACAGTATATCGCGCCCTCTTTGTCTGCTTACGTACAACCCGGCACAATAACCGACGCATCTCAAGCGCCCGGATTCTCTCGCTCATTGTTCGAACTGCCTCAAATTTTGAATACACTGCTGTAAGTATTGTGAGTACAATTTTCCGCTTGTTTAGATAATATTTTGCACGTCATAATGGCGGTAAGGGTTTATTATTTAAGGGTAAAAGCTTAGTTTTGTAAATGAGTGAAAGATGAGTGGATTCAGACGGGCATAGAATAATATTACTCTAAGGTTACGAAGTTCCTATTCTTAGGTTATTTTTATAATCTTTTATCTGCTCTTTTTTTAAAAACATTTACTACAGCCAAAAACAATACATATATGTGACCCGAAGAGACGAATCACTTGTGTGTTATATTTTAACACCGAACGCCATCTATTAGAAATGTTTAGAAATTAGCAAGATTATTTACCGAACGAAATGAAAGCGAAACGCTAATGCGAATCAATCGACGCCCAGCGCCATCTATTCGCACAAAGTGGAACTAATGTCCCGAAACGAAGTGAGGGCGGGCCACTTAAACCTAATAAAATAACCACCTTTGCCTAAAAACGTCTAGTGGTGGCGGAGTCTCAAGAGGACATTAGTTACATATAACTAAACTCAGATTCTTAACTATGCAGAGTAAAATGACAGATGTCAATGTGTCATCCCCATACAATTTTACTCAATTTGACAGAAGCAAAATGATTAAACTTTGATGTGACAAAATGATTTGATGAAATGATGAAAAAATTACAAGTTTCTATGCATTTTGACATTTTGCATGTGTCAAAGTGAGTGATAGATAATGTATGGGATGACACATTGACTTTTTTCAGTTTACTCCACATGATTAAAAACCAGAGTATAAGTTTGGATATTGCAGGCTTGAATTACCCTCAGTTTCTGTTTTCGGCCCTCTCGTACAGCCGGCTACAACACAATAGGAACGCCCTCATCTGGCGGGTTAATATCTCGGACAGGTCTGGATTAAGAAGCCATCAAAGAAACTCTGCTCGTATTTTTAGCCGGACAAAGACGGGTTTCATCTGCCGGCTGATTACGCTGCCAGTTGATTAAAACAAAGGTCTGTTATTAGCTGACTGGCCCAAATAGGCTGAGAGGTGAAGGTTTGCTGCGAGACCCGATTACAGACACTGGTGTTGAGGCTATAAAGTTGAGGTGTTTTTGACCAACACGACAAAAGAGTAAAATGGTAGTGTGTTTCGTTTTATGACATAGGGGGCAGGACGAGTAGAGCAAATTACCGTCGCCCATAGACTCACGCAACATCAGCGGAATCATAAATGAGTTGTTAACCTTTATCTATCTATCTCTCCCCCTTTTGCAAAGAGGCTCCGGTACTACCCTCACACACTCAGCGAAACCCTGCGCAGGCGCTGCTTCACGCCTTTTTAAGAGTCTTTATTTCGTTATGAGGTCTGCCAGCTGTCAGTTTTGACAATACGAACGTATTGGTTATTATGTCAAATAAACATCTGACAGGACAATAGATATTATTTGCAGTTAATGTCTTTTTCTACTGACATCATTTTGATGTGCTTAAATGGATTGTTTTCAGATTTGTATAATATGAATATGCTTAGGACAAATCGGGTCATATTATTAAAAATAATTTATTGCTAATAGGCATGAGTTACGACTTTTATAAGTTGTTGTGCATTAGAATATTTATTATCATCCCAAATCATACCTGTATCACTCAAAGAGATGGCTTCGGACACAACCGGGATTGACGAAAAGTTTTTGCTCGCTGCCCAAAAATGGAAACTTTTGACTTGGGCTACTTTCACCCGAAGGCTGCCATATTTCAGGCGCTCCACGTGACCGGCTAACCAACTCGGGTATTTATATCCGAAGTCCGTTTTCTCTCTCACTTTAATATTTACTTAGGAGATATTGTGTAAAGTGCTAGTAGCAGTAACGTTACAATGCGCTCTGCGGAATGCTAAGCGATTTTGTTGTTTATGGACTGACAATAATCCTCTGTTTTCTTTTTTTTTTACGCGACTAAAGTAGTAATATGTAATTAGGCTCGCGTATATTGTTTCGTTTTTTATCGAACTTTACTTTATGCCACCGATTTCGATAGAAATAGAAACCAAACGAAAACGAAATACTTAGTGTTTCTTTTTTGGTAGCACCTACATAATGACTGTTCAGTGTACATTCAAATTATATGGTTGCGATGTATTTTGTGTCTTACTAATAACATTTCCAAAAATACTCAAGTTCTTTGTTTCCTTTGACAAGCAAAGGTTGTCAAGTTGCCAGGTTGCCAGTATAGTTATTTTATTTCAGTAAATTACAAATGCAACAACCTCAAACTACAAGTTCACACCCTCCTCGTACGAATTACCATAAAATCTGTAGATTACCTTAAATTTAAATATTCCCTGCTAACCACGTGTAAATTATAAACAGGCATGGGTCCTTTTAGCGCCACACCTTGGCGCCTCATTAAAATAATTATGTAAATAATATTCCGCGCTGAGTGTGGTCGTGTGAGGCCGGACCTCTTGGGGACCTCTCGACCTCTTTGTACGAATGTCGTTGAAGCCAAGAAACTATTTATTTTGATTTATTTTTCACGGTAAAATATCTTATTAAGTTTCGTTAGGAATGAATTGACACTTTTTTATAAACTTAAAGGAGGCCTACGTAAAAGGATGTAAAGAAAACTACAAACTAAGTGAAACTTACGCTAAAAAATTGTAAGCTTCTAAAAGCTGAGGTAACCAAATAAATGCATGGAACGAAAATCATTGAAAAAAAACTTACCTCACTTTCGAGAATCGGCAAAAGCGACGACGATTTTGTTTTTCTGTTGAAGCGGTCCGTGAAAGGCTGGTAGCTGTTGTCGTTTTCTTTCAGAACTGCACAAAAAGAAAAAAAATATTCAATAATCAGCCACGTTCTAAAATGTACCATTCATACCGAAAATGGCTCTCCCACGGTAACAAAGCAAACTTGTACTTGGTTAAATTTTAACGGTAATGTAAAAAACAGTACCATCCCATTTAGTTATTATCCCACTGCAGGGTAAAGGCCGTTATTATAGAAATCGAACCATCGCTACCATACTGGGATTAGGTTTAACCACCACCTTTCCTAATTGGTGATCACAAACCCAAGCTATGCCCCGGGAATCGAACCTATGTTACGGCCCGGTACTCAAACCACTAGACTAACGTATTGTATTTTAACAGCTTAACTGAGACAAAGCGACAAAAGCAAAGGTTGACGTCACAAAAGTTAATAAATAACAAAGCCGAATGTTTCACTAATCCTAAGCCTAGATGGGATCTATTTCCGGGGCTAAGATTAAGCCGCTAATGCCCTCGTATTAGACTCTTGCCGGTGAGAGGCCTCTCATAATACATGAGCAGCGCTTTGAGGCGTCGCCGGGGATCGGTCTGCACCTATGCGCTGTTTCGCTCATATTGGTTTAGTAACGACTGAGCTGTAAAAGGGATTTCTCTTGTTAGAAATTTTGGTAATTGGGGTTACTATATACCGCGGGAGAGCTATGATTTGGCATAAATTAGCTGGCTCGATTAGAGTGATATTATGGCCTTAAAGAAAACTGTCATTTAGCCGGGGTTGACCTTTGTTGAGTGAGGGTAAATGTTGGTAGCGTACTTTGTGACTACACAAGTAAAAAACTGTTGTAGATGTGGAATGTCCGTGGGTTGCAGGGTGGCAATCACCTTACTGTAAGGTGATCCGTGTGCTCACCTACCACCTATAACTACTATATCTATACTATTCATTTGTAATTTATAAACGTCAGGGCTTGTAACACACTAGCGTGATGTAATTGACTACTAGCGCCATCTATTAAAACATCCTATATCCTTAAAAATACTCGCCACGCGCTATGTATACAAATTGGCGTTTGTTTTTTTCTCCCATTCCCACAGACGTGTGAACACTGATACAGTTTGAGCATGGTCCACCGCATCGGCACAGATCAATAGCCTGCCAGAGCCGGGCCACGGCGCGGTGCAGCCGACCGAGTGTATCCTACCACCGCTTTAACGCTTCGCCGGGCCTGTGAAGTAAGCAGAGACTATTATCGACTAGCAATAAAGGGAAAATGCAAACTTTTTGTTTAGCTCTAACAGTCAAGGATCGGTAAGCGCTGAACAATCGCGTTGGCTATGAAACATTTAACAGTATCGATTTTAGCTCTGCTATTGTAACGAGTGAGTTGTTACGTGAACCACTTGCCTTGGATTTAAGTTTTTAAAATACTGCAATCTCGTTGATGGTTTTCGCAAAGTCGATTAAATCGATTAAAAACAAACATGCGTAAAAGACCACGTACATATTTCCAAACTCTAGATTGACAAAATGTACGGTCTACTCATTCATATTCTGAATGTATCTGGGAACATTTATTTAACCACTTCTACTACCAACTATTCTGAACAACATTAATTTGTTAAACAAAAATTCGTCGAAATTTTTGCTGTAAATGTTGTTACAAAATGATTAGTAAAAGACGTGGTTAAAGGGATGTAAATCTTCACAGATACTCTCTGTATGTACTAATCAAAACAAGTTAATACTTTTTTTTGCCCGTATTAACCAAATACCGTTCACAAAAAAACTGCATGAAAAAGTCGGTCTTAACATTACTATTTTCGAAGGGTCTAAATTCCACAGGGTACTTAAATCCTACAAAGGATTTGAAGAGTTTCTTTAATAAATGAAGGATACACGTAGAGAATGACATGTGATCGCAAGGAGCCCTACCCGAGCCCTCTGACCTTATGTAACACAGGGACGGACTCGAAAGTATACAAAAAATGGGAAAAAAATGACAATATCAAAAGCAGCTCAAAAGAAATATTATAGGAAGGACCGTAATAGACTACGAGCACGGTATGTGTCATCACTTTGAAATATGGTCGAACTCGCGTCATCATCATCAGCCTAGGGACGTCAACTGCTGACCATAGACCTCCCCCATTAACGTCTAGTGTCCAGTTCGGGTATAAGGCTTTCTGTTCTAGCAATTCAGGTTGAATTGCTATTTCGAATTCTCTAAACGAAGTATTAAGAATTGCAAGCGGGAGATTGGCGACAAGCTGCACAAGACCGAGACAAATGGCAATGGCATATTTTTGGCCCAACCTGGGATCCAAAACGCAGCAGTCGCTTTAAATTACGACTCACACAATATGTACACTGCACCACTGAGGAAGTCAAAAGTACACAAGAGTACTTTACTGTGACCCTTTAGTTCTTATCGTGTTAATTGTTACTGTAACAACTGTGCGGGCACGGGACCGGTCTATGAGACGGTAGCTATTCGGTCCCCCACCCAATGCACCTATTGCTGGATTGCCCCGTCCGATGTGTGTTGAGGAAGAGCGAAGGGTGCTTGAAGAGAAACAAGATATTCTTCTGAGATGTTGTTGGCTCCGGATCCGCTGGCGAACTCCCAAAGATATGCTCACGCCCCGGGTGGGGGACGGAGAAACTGTTCTGGATATTGGTTCCATCTCAGTGGTTGCGTTCGCCGTGCATAGCGATGCACGGGGCATTGGCGCGGCCTGTAGTAGGCCTTGGTGTCAATCCGGTGTGTTGCCCAGCTGGCGAGTCCGGACCCCATCGGCATAGTTCCTCCCCGCGAGGAGTGGAACGTCCGGTGAGCGGTCTCGAGCCAGCTGGGCGGTCTTGGTGTCATTGTCCGTCTAGTCAGTATCCGCCGGGACTAAGTCCCGCGGATACGGTCGTCTGTCGGGGGGGCGTCGATGGTACGGCGCAATCTCGCGCAAGTGGGCAAAGGATGACTGCCCCCGCGCGGGCAAACATCCTGGCACTCAAGCGGCCAACGAAGTCATCGAGACTCTCCATCCGGGTGTCCCGAGTTATCGTCGAATTCCTCACGAAGCGAGGGGCCTTTACTATAGAGCGCAACGCAAGCGATTGCTGAGCACGCAATCGTTTGCGTTCAGTCTCCGCGACCAGAGCGTACCAGGCCGGGGCGGCGTAGGTAAGCCTAGTGCGAATGTACGCCTTGTAAATTCCCAACTTCGCTCGTAGAGGGATATGGACGACAAGACGGGACTCAAGAGAGAACGAGCAGCTCGGCATTGCGCCACGGTGTTGCCAACGTGGGCAGACATAGTCACGCCGCCGGTCTATGGTGCACCCCAAGGTACTGACCGTTGGGGACCAGGTGATATTGCTGCCGAGCATGGTGAAGGGGGCAGAATCCCCCTCCCACCGACGGCTATCGCCTGGGTTTTCGCCACGTTGACCGTCAGCCTCCAATCCTTTAACCACTTGGGGAGAGCGTCGAGCGCGCGCTGCATCTTAACTACAGCGTGCTCCGTCTGAGGGACGAGGTGATAAAGGCGGCGTCGTCAGCGTAGATCGCCAGCACGGCACCGCCTGCCACAGGGATGTCGTCCGTGTATCTGCCGTAGCAGTAGGCGAAAGACAAGATCCCTGCGGCACGCCGGCCGCGACCGGACGCACAGTCGATAACGCGCCGTCCACTATCACCTGAAAGCTTCGCTGAGCTAAGAAAGGGGCTATGATCATCACCACTCTCCGTGGTGCAGACGAGGTAGCTAGCTAGCTTGTAAACGAGCCCGGGGTGCCAGACTCGATCAAAAGCTGTTCTCCAATACAATCAAGCATCACGGCTACAGCACGCTCCCGCTGGCCGAACTGTGTCTCGGTCCACCGAGACCGCCCTATTTATATTCCCTTTCCCCCGCGCACAACTAGTAGCTATGTACGGTGAGACTTAGCGCGGGCGGCGCTAAGTCTACCGCTGTTGTGCGAGAGGGACGGGACTACTCTAAACTGTTCCCTACTCTATCTGCCTATCCTGCCTATTTCCTATTGGCTACTGCGTTGGCCTATTAGATTCCTATTCTATTCTATTGTGTTCCACTGGGTGTAGTGCTCCTACCTATCTAAAGTCCTCCGTAGAGGGTGTGTACCTACTATTAAATTGAAAGCGGAGCCAACATTCTTTATTTAATCAATCTTATAACTATTACAATATTTCCTTAAGACTATACAACGATAAAATCAACTATACAAAAATAAACAAAGACTATAAACTATACAAATATAAACAAACATTTTCTATACTACAATTTGCTTATTTCTATTACAAATTCTTAAAACTAACACTATCACTGATTTGAATGTTTTGCACTATTTCGTCACTGACGTTCGGAACATTACTCCCGCCGTGAGTCGTGTGCAGCCTCGGAGCACGACTCAGGTACTGGTGGGGAGAACGTCTTCCGTGCCCGGTTGAGCTGGCTGCAGGATGACCAGCTTCCGCGTCGGTCTTCGTAAGACGCCGCCCTGCGTCTTGACGTCCGCTGTTCGGACGACACCGTCGGCCCCCGGGTACACTGCTATCACCCGGCCCAGCGGCCAAGTGTTGCGGGGCAGAGTGTTATCCACTATGACGACGATGTCCCCGAGTTGGAGTGGGGAACCTCGGCCATGTGGCTCCCGCCGGTAGTGCAGCTCTGGGGGTCTGGCAGTCGAGCTGATGAGGCGTTCCCATTTGGAGAATCGACATGAATCAGGAATGGCAGTGATTCTCTTCTCTGCTATTTTCAATGTTCTTTCTTCCCCCGTGTCTCGGCTGGCTGCTACTATTTCGGTGGGCCAGGATGCGGGGTCTTCTTTAAGGAAATCTGGGCCGGTGAACCAACGATGGTTTTCGTCGAAGTCCCTTGGCACATCTCTCGTCCCGTCGTCAGCTACGTTCAGTTTCGTGGGCACCCAGCGCCATTCTTCTGTCTTGGTGTTCTCTTCCAGCTCAGCTATGCGGTGTGCGACGAAAGGTTTGTAAGACCTCGCACCCGTCCTTAGCCAGGTCAACACCGTTCTGCTGTCTGTCCAGAAGAATCGCGCCTCCGGTTTTCTGTTGTGCTCCTCTTCGACGCAAGATGCCATTCTGCTGCCCATGACCGCCGCTTGGAGTTCTAGGCGCGGTACTGATGTTATCTTGAGCGGCGCGACTCTGGCTTTGGCGACTACCAGGGAGAGATGTATTTTCCCGTCTTCATCTTCAACTCGCCAATACAGGGCCGCGGCGTAGGCAGTTTCGCTCGCGTCGACGAATATGTGCAGCTGTAGATTGCGGCCTCGGCTGTAGTGAGGGTAGCTTCTTGGAATTGAGATGTTCTTGAGGGCTTCTAATTGTTTGGTCCACTTCTTCCACTGCTCTGTCAGATCTTCATCGAGCTGATCGTCCCAGGCTGCACTCCGTCTCCATATCTCCTGAAGAATCTGTTTCGCCTTCACGGTGACTGGAGATACAAGTCCCAACGGGTCGAATAGAGACATGACGACCCGCAGAGCTTGTCTCTTCGTAGGCGTTTGTTGGAGAATGTTTCTCTGGCATTCTGGTGAGGTCCAGGTTGTACTTCAGGACGTCTGATGAAGTCTGCCAGATCAGTCCGAGGATCTTCTCTGTCTTTGGCCCGATGTGACTTCGTTTTCTTCTGTCTTCTGTTCCAGAGCTTCCAGCACTTTCGGCGAATTGGAGACCCACTTGCGCAGATTGAAGTGAGCTTGACTATGGATGTGCTGGACTTGACGCGATGTTTCTATGGCTTCTTCTTCGGTTTCGAAGCTCTGGATGTAGTCGTCCATGTAATGGTTCTTCTCTATTGCTGTAGCTGCTGATGGGTACTGTTCGGCGAATTCTTGGGCGTTCCTGTTCTTCACGTAAATCGCTGTTGCCGGAGAGGAAGTAGCACCGAATATAAGTGAAGTCATTCGGTACTCCTTAGGCTTCGCTGTTCGGTCGCCGTCACGCCAGAGGTAGCGAATCGCGTCTCGGTCTTCAGGTTCTATCTTGATTTGAAGAAACATCTCAGCTATGTCGGCCGAGACCGCGATCTGGTGTTGTCTCATCTTCATCAGTACGCCAGGAAGTGACTGAAGCAGGTCTGGACCGGTGAGCAGCGCGTCGTTGAGTGATGTGCCCGCTGTTGTTGCCGCTGCATCGTGTACCATCCGCACTTTCCCCGGTTTCATAGGGTTCAAAACCGGGAAACACGGTAGGTACCATGTTCTATTGGGCTTGCTGTGTTGCGGCGCAGGTTCGGCGTAGCCCTTGATGATAAGGGCGTCCATCTGCTCGACGACCTTCTGCTTGAGCTCTGGATCCTTTTCTATTTTCCTTTCTGTGGCTTCAAGTCTCTTCAAGGCGTAGTTTCTGTTGTTCGGCATGACTGTGTCTTCATTTTTCCACAGGAGCGCAGTTTGGAAGCGCCCGTCTTCGAGTCTTGTGGTCTTCTCATCTAAGATTTTGAGAGCTCGAGCTTCTGGGTCACTTCTCGGAAGTTTCGGTGCGATGGTGAGCGCCTCCAGGGAAAAGAAGTTCTTCAGCTGTGTGTCTAAGTCAGACACGTCTTCCTCCCGATGTTGGATGAAGTGAACTCGGTGTTTCACGTTGCGCGAACAGGCCCCATGTAGTACCCACCCCAATGGCGTGAGTGTTGCTATTGGTTGGTGCTTCGCGCCAATTCTGCTATCTTCGGCGAGGAGAAGTTGCCAATTGTCTTGGCCTATCAGGACTTGAGGTCGGGCTCCCTGCAGCAGGACTGAATCGGCTAAGTCCCGGAGATGTTTGCACCCTTCTATGTCTTCTTTCTTGACGGTTTGCGGTGATATCTTAAGATTCTTGATTGATCGCGCTCGAATCTTGTGCTTCTTGCCGGCGCCGCCGAGAGTTACTTCCAGTCTTCTGGACGAAGATGTGTCCACCTTCGTTTCGCCTATCGCCTCCAGTTGAAGTGGTTCTCGGGGTCCTCGCAGGCCAGCACGTTGCGCCAGGTCTTCATCGATCAACGTGATTGTTGACCCGTCGTCAAGTAGTGCATGGGTGTTGATCTTCTTCTTGGGGCCGATGATCTGGATGGGCACAATCTTCAGAAAAGCTTGTGTGCCCTCTCCCGTCCAAGTTGAGCCGACTGTTTCTTTCTTCTCCTCCCTTTTGTAGTGCAGCATCGGGTGATGCCAGTAAGTGCACCCGTCGATGTTGCATTTGTTCCCTTTGCAGCTGTGAGTCCTATTGCGGTATCGAAGACATCGGAAGCAGAGCCTCTTCTCTTGGCTATGTCCCATCTTGATGAAGGGTCTGCATTCTTAATTCTTCGCACGCTGTGGTTCGATGCGCCGCGTCCCCGCACACGGGGCAGCTGCTCTGGGTTTTCGACTGTTGTGGTCTTGTTTCTTGCGTGTTGAAAATTCTCTGTTTTCTATTGGTTGTTTCCGACACGCCTTCTGGCTGCGCGTAAGGGCCGCAGACTTCGGCCTCCCTGTTGAGGAAGCGCGCCAGCTTGACTATTTCTGGTTCTTCTGTTCGATGTACTGCCGCGAAGTCGTACCACCGATACTTGAGAGTCGGAGGTAATTTTTCTATTGTGATCTTGCAGACTTCCGGGTTGTACAGGTACTGCTGCTTCCCGATGGCTCCCAGGGTCGCTACTATATTTGAAATTCTGCTTGCGAAGACGCAAAGCTCCCGGGGCGCATCGGTGAGACGAGGCAGACTTCTTATTTTCTCCATTTCTGCTATAGCGATGGCGTCTGGTCTTCCAAATCTTGCTTCGAGCGTTCGCATGACGATATGTGGGTCGGCGCTGTATATCAGAAGGCTCTCCACTGCTTCTCGAGCCTTTCCTCTAAGGCTCTTGCGTAGTCGGGCCAGATTCTCGACGTTGGTGAAGTTGTGATGTGACTCGATGTACGCCGCCTTGAAGCTCAGCCATTCATGGTGCGACCCGCCAAAATAAGGCAGCTCGTGAAGCAATCTCGAAGAATGTTGACCGGTGCGCGCAGCTTGGGTGATGGCGGCGGCTAGCTGAGACAGATCTATTGGGTTGCTAGCCGCAGCCGGTGTAGACGTCGCTTGAGCTCCCGCCGGTGGTGAAGTGTAGTAGCCCGCTGGACCAGGCGCTGCATAGTTTTCGTGCGTTACAGGCGGCGCATAGGTTGCCGCCTGTAGATGCGGTGCAGGTTGGCTGTAGACTCCCGCAGGCGTAGGCTGGTTGTAGATTCCCGCAGGCGTAGGTGGTGCAGGCAGGCCGTAGACTCCCGCCGGCAAGGGTGGTGTCAGAAGTTCGAACGCCCCAGATAGTAAGGGCGGTGCTAGCAGGCTGCATACTCCCGCCGGTGTATGGAGATCTTGATTGGCTTGAGGCCTTTCTTCTATAGTGGGCTTCTCCATAGGTGGCGGATTGTCATTCTCCATCGCATGCGGCTTGCTTGTGATGGCTAATCGTCGCTGCATACTATCGGTTAGCCACCGCTCCATTCTGCATTCGCGTTCGGCTTCATTCGGTGCGTCTTCGAGTTCGGTTTCGGAATCCGCTTCGATTGATTCTATTTCGGCTGCAGCAAGCTTGATTTGTAGTCGTAGCAGCTTTTCCTTCGCCTTGCGAAGCTTAGCTGCCCGCTTAGCGGCAGCTGATGACGCCTTGGAGTCCCCCCTCGCACCCTCTTCCTGTCGGGTGCGTCGGGGGCGCTTTTCTATTTCTTGTTGCTTCTCAGTAGTGCAAACAGGTACTGGGTGCGCGAGTGCGCCGCGCTGTGATGCCGCTTCCTTGGTGGGCGCCTGCGCGGCCAACAAGGCCGGCGCTGGCGCGACTATGCCCTCGCCGGCTCGCGCAGTTGCTATTTGCGCGAGCGGAGGGCGCTCCGATGCGGCGGTGACTGCCCGTGGGGCCGGCATGGCCTGCACGGACGGTGCTCTATCGGTCCCCTGCGCAGTTGTGGCGCGCCCAATAGGCGCCGATGCTTCCGGCGTTCTTGAGACGGGCCTTCGGCTGCTATATTCCCGCGCAGGAGACTCCCTTGTAGTGGTGACAGTCGCTTTCGATGAACTTGTGGTAGTTGTCCCGCTAGGCCCGCTACTGGATGTGCCAGCTTGCGTGCTAGCGGGCGTCGTTGCTGTAGATGACGTTGACGTATCCGGAGCCGTGGAAACCCGTAACCTCGGTCGCTGTTCCAGATTCGTGCGACGTGAGGTACGGGTTCATTCGATGCGATGAACGTGACGTCGATCTTGATCTCGTGAATACTGGCATCTTCGCTCTTCCTTGGCGCTGTATCCCTCGGGGTGATCCGGCTCGAAGGACCAAAATGTGCGGGCACGGGACCGATCTATGAGACGGTAGCTATTCGGTCCCCCACCCAATGCACCTATTGCTGGATTGCCCCGTCCGATGTGTGTTGAGGAAGAGCGAAGGGTGCTTGAAGAGAAACAAGATATTCTTCTGAGATGTTGTTGGCTCCGGATCCGCTGGCGAACTGTGTCGGTCCACCGAGACCGCCCTATTTATATTCCCTTTCCCCCGCGCACAACTAGTAGCTATGTACGGTGAGACTTTAGCGCGGGCGGCGCTAAGTCTACCGCTGTTGTGCGAGAGGGACGGGACTACTCTAAACTGTTCCCTACTCTATCTGCCTATCCTGCCTATTTCCTATTGGCTACTGCGTTGGCCTATTAGATTCCTATTCTATTCTATTGTGTTCCAACTGGGTGTAGTGCCCTACCTATCTAAAGTCCTCCGTAGAGGGTGTGTACCTACTATTAAATTGAAAGCGGAGCCAACATTCTTTATTTAATCAATCTTATAACTATTACAATATTTCCTTAAGACTATACAACGATAAAATCAACTATACAAAAATAAACAATGACTATAAACTATACAAATATAAACAAACATTTTCTATACTATAATTTGCTTATTTCTATTACAAATTCTTAAAACTAACACTATCACTGATTTGACTGTTTCTTAAATCACTTTTCACTGTTTTGCACTATTTCGTCACTGACGTTCGGAACAACAACCTTTGACCTTTAGCCCTGAGCCCGTGCCTGCGCCTCTCCAGCCGCGAGAGCGCCTTTGATCGTGCCCTGTTGTATTTGTTTAATAATTCCTGAAGCGCCTGTTTGCGAACAAAACAAGGCTTTTTCTGCAAGTCAGAGCCAAGATTTACTCGTAACACGAAAGTGCGGAAGACTGACAAAGGTCTTTGCAGGTAAAACTCAGATAACCTAGAGACAAGTGAAGTTTAGTGTGGATGCGTGGACTGACGATGAAATAGGTTTTTTTTATTCGATTCAATTTATTTATTTCCAGTAACAATGTGACTTGTGATGGTGTGCGTATAGAATTCCTATCTTTACAGGCTACCGTTATCTCTATCACGTACACTCACGGCGTACTGGTGACCTTCCAACAATCTACCAACGACCGGTAAATACTCATTCACTTAACATAAGGTGTGATCGAGGTCAAACGCTTGTCTGTCGTAAAATTAAAAAAAATATTAAGGAGTAGTGTCTACAATCTATGTTAGTAGCTTCTAGTTTGATAATAACAATAGTGGCCATTTTTGTACCATTCCCCCCGAATAGCACAAGAGCGGTCTAAATGTAGACAGTCTAGTCTGCTAGCAATCATGACCTAAATTCTGTGTAATGATAATTATAATATAATGTTCGCAAAGATTTTGCATAGAATAGAATAGAATACGAGTATTTCTTCCTCCTTTCTTGATAGCGAGACATACTAGGGTAGAAGAAAACATTGGTCCCTGGAGAGACACAACCATTCATCTTAAAGTTAGCAGGAAACATTCCTTTATTTAAGGTTTTTTGAATTTGGCTTCTATCGCCAGGGAATCGAAACGGATACAAATTAAGATTGCCCATTATATTCCACCGATCGATCAAGTCATTACTGAAGATAAATTTTCTATAAGAATCCTTCTGTCTTTATCTAGTTTCCTTGCTTGTTTGCATTTGCACCATTATTCTGCACGTGTACATACACTCCCTTTTTACTTATCGAATCCCCGTGGTAAATAATTTTAATAATTGGCTGTAGTTATCACAATATTTCAGCTCGAAATTCTGAAGATTTCTTCAATTTTGTTCCTGATTTTTCTCTCCGCGGAATGAATCCAAAATTAAAGAAAGTTTATGCATTAAGGGGGCGCGCCGGCGCCTCACCGCGGGCGCGCTTCTTGGTTTATGTATCAGCTACCAAGTTTCCGCATTCGGCCCAAATGCGAAGGTGTTGGCTGCTTAAATAAATATCGCCACTTAAGATTGAGTCTTGGTCCAGTGGAGGGCAAGGCAGTGAAGTAGTTTTTTATGCTAGAGGTGAAAAACAGCAAGCGGGTGACCTGATGGAAAGCAAATCGCCCATAAATACGTGCGAGATCATCACGAGGGCTCATTAAAAAACGGGGTAGACGCAGCGCTTTGTTACCGAGTAAGGGTACCAGACCAGAATATTAACAAGGACATTTGTGACTCTATTGATGTTAGTTGATGTTAGTGCCCATAGGCGATGGCCATCGCTTACCGTTGTCTCATCTGTCACTTACTACATTTATAAAGAAATGTGTTGGTAAGGCCACGGTCATTTATAACAATTGATTTCTTTAGAGAAATAGAAAATCAACTTGGAGTCTTTTTAAAAAACATTTTCACACTGCCATCTTCCTATACTATGATCTCATCTTCACGAAAACTCGCTATCCTTTCTATAGCTTTACATTATGTATGAGAGAGAACCTGAATATTTGGCAATCTATACCCTATAAGAACTTTTATAAGGTTAGGATTTGATCGGAGGTTTCGGAGAAGGCTCCTGGCCTGTCCTATTGAGAGGCATGAGTGATGGTTCGGCTTTTATGAGAGACCGATGGGATTCATGGGCAGGGATGCGACTTGGGACTAAATCACTCGAGTCAGTTTGTAATACGAGTACTTACTTAAGCTACTTAGTCAAGTAAATAAATTTTTTTTTTAGGCTAAGCTGTCCCACTGCTGGGCAAAGCCCTCTCCCAAACTCCTCCATCGGTCTCTGTTAGTAGCCAGCACTTGCCAATTCTGCTTGTGGTCTAAATCGTCACGCCGTCTATATCTGGGTCTGCCTCTAAACCGCCGAGTTAATTTATTTATTTGAAAATGGTTGTAGATAGATAACGATTGTAGGCCGGTCCTTTACGAAAGGCGTGGTTGAAGGATACAGATCTAACACGTAGAGGCTACTTTTATTATTTTTATTTGACATTGGCAGAATTAACTATGATTTTGAAGTGCTACAAAAATAAAAGAGTATATTTTCTTGAACATAATGTTGGATGTTGTTGTTGTTGAAACGAACAACAAACACCCAGAGCCGGGATCAAACCTATGATCTGAAGAAGTCTGAGAAAGTCTCTTGGTTGATGGGAATAGATAGCATGGCACGAATTGTGATTAGGGGTACGAGTACTACGAGTCATCTACGCATCGAAGATTTTTTCATTCGCTTACTCAGCCTTTGCTCCTTTGACTCGAGTCACCCGAGTGAAGTCGCTTGCATCACTATCATTGGGGAGATATATCTCGGTTGATGGGGGATTGATCGCACTAATTGTAGTAAGGGGGTTTATGGCATATGTTTGTTTACGTCTAATAGTGGGTTCCGTACGGCTGGAGTATGATGAATGGATATCGTTTTCGGCGCTCCCAGGCGCCGGTCAGTGTGTTCGGACAAGTTTTCCTTATTTTGGTGCATATAAAACAACGATGCATTTTTTATGCTATTGGGTTATTAATAGAATAGAACAGAACCGAATAGAATAATGTAATTTTCTAATGTGATAAGTAGACAATCAAGTGACCCGTCTGCCCGTCTGCTACCTGTCTTATTTATCTTATTTTATCAGAAGCTAATTTTCCAGCTTAGGTCTTGCTAAGCATAGTAAGTACCCTAATTTTATTTAAGAAGATTGTGACTAGTTCATTAATCTTCTTTTCCGACCAAACCCTTGAATACTAATTGGACTCGTTCTTTTGTTTACCAATTTGACTAAAACCATGGACTAATGCTAATGCTAAGCCGGTACAAAAAAACTACGTGAATAGGTTTCCACTGCTATTCTTGTCCTTGTTATCTGTCTCGGATCAGACGCGACAGACATATTTTTGTCAGCATAGGTACAGTGTAAAAATAACCAGTAGCAAGAGCTGTTCCAGTGTCCTTGGAAATGAAAACCTTTAACGTGAGACCGTGGGAGAACACCTTCACAATGAATAAGCTGGCCGAGCTGAAGTGATATGGTCTCACAGAAAAAAAATCTATTAAAACTTACGCTTGCCAAAATAAGGCTAATGAAAACTTAATATTGTGACGTCAACTCCATTAATGCTCTACCTAAAAGTTGTCTGGAAGAAATAGTATTATAAGCGATAAGAGCTTATTGTACTGTCTACTGCTGTTGTTTCACTATACAATTAAACATCAAACATAATAATTATGATAATGACGTTGGCATGCAAGTCCACGTACCAAAAGCACGTGCGTCTGCCATTTATACGTGCGTAAGGCCTCATATCAAAGTAAACCCACTGTCTATGTCCACACTGTGACGTAAGCGATGGCAGAAAATTCTGGATGTCGCGAGCGATCAATCACGTCTCGGAATTCCATCTCGGATCGACGCTCCAGAAAATGGTGCGACGTGACCCAACACTTGAAATAAAGGTTCATCGATATTTTAGCCATAAATAGGTAATAAGAGCGATTTTTTTATCATCATACATCTCATACATTGACCTGACTCCGTGCTAAGTAGCTCAGCATTTGTGTTACGGATATCAGACAACAGAGATATAACACCTAGACACTGAACAAACATAAGAGTTCATCACACCAATGTTGGTCCAGGGTGAGGATCAAACCCAAGACATTTGGCGTATGAAGCAGGGTCACTATCAAATGCGCCATTGGGCTAGTCTATTTTTTCATGCGATAGGTAGCAGACAAGCAAACGGATCACATGTAAGCAATCGGTCACTCATAGACACCTGCGACACCAGTAGAAAATTATCTCACTTCAGTTTCGAACAGCCCACCTATTCAACCCCCACGCTCAGTCGCACCGCATCAATCTTAATTAATTGATAGCAGCCAATTCTCAATATCCAGTTTCACCCGGTCTTAGCTGCCTAATCCGTAATTGGCAGGCACTGGCAGGCTCCGGCAGGCACTGGGCACCTGCCTGGCAGACGGCCTAGGGCATTAGGCATTCGCCTCTAATCGACCGGCGCGATATCCCCATTACTTCGCTAACTGGAACGAGTGAGTGAGAATTGTGCGGCTTCTATTTTTGGGTGGGTTTTTTTCGTCTTATAACGGTATAGGGGTAGGAATAGAGGAAATGTTTTACTGGAATATACTTAGGGTCTGATTTATCATTTAGTGAAGTAAGCAACTGCTAGATGTAGCAGAGTCACCCTTTGGCATGAATGAATTGTCTTGACCGCGGCCTCACAGTGAATTTTCGTTTAAAAAAAGGGTCTTAGAATATATGTCTCCTCTTCACAATCTGACTGGAGAAGTTGGCCTATTGTATAACATTTAGTGCAACAAATAAATAAATAATCGGCGTGAACGCCTGCGCTGTGTTCAGGATGCCGAGTGACAGGATATCAGAAAGAAAGGTTTGTAACGCACTTGTGACTTCATTGCCCAAATAATGTTTGAGTTAAAGGTGGAAAACTATGACTGGCTTCCACAGCTCTGCCATTCTAGTATTCTCTTGTAAGTGTGTTCCCGCGTCCAAATCCCTCGCTTCGAAGCCCGGGCTACGCTTAGATCACAAACCTGGATTTCGTGAGTCTGGTAACCTAAGACCTCAAGCGCAGACGCGTTAAAGTCCGACTACCCACTGCGCCATCAAGTGTTCGAGACAGTTTACTGTTATACCCTGTGTATGAGCCCCTGGTCATAAGCAAAAAGCCATAAGTTTAATGGAAGCCATCCGCCTGGAGAGCGGTGTCGTTCGCACTTTATGACCCCAAATGATCAGCGCTTTAAAGCGGCATTAAGTTTGCTATCGCTTCTAAGTGTCCTTAAAGTGGTTTTATTAAGGGTCATGCCGGTTTTACTGGGAAGTAATGAAATCCTTTAAATATGTTATCGAGTTGTCAGCGACATAGCTTAGTGGATTGGAAGATCGAATACTCAAACGTAACTTTGAGAGAGCTACACTTAGGGATGATACCGCGTATTGCTGTGTTTTGAGTGTGAAGGCAAAGACCCAATTCTGGTTAAAAGGGAAAACGTCAGCAGCGCAGCTTGTGACTAACGTGATGTTGCGGGTATCTATCGGGTGACGGCTTACCATCAGTCCACTTGTTTGGCTGAGGCGATAAACGAGCAAGCGAAGTAACCTTTAACGGCATCCAGATAATGCATTATCATTTCAGCCAATAGACGCCTACTGTTGGACGTAGGCCTCCCACTGCACGCTCCTACCAAGACCAGGAAATTTCGTCATTCACCTCCCCCTTGGATTACATACACCACAATGGTCCTCACCCAGATCGGTCCTGTGCCGGATTCCTTGAATGCATTCCAAGGTCCTTTCCACCCCAACGGCCGTCTGTTCTCCTCACCATGTGCCCTTCCCATGAGTTATTAAATCCTTAACCTATCTCAGTTCACCGGTCCAGTGGTCCAGTGGCCTGATATCCACCGCTCAACCGATCCCATAAGGTCACAAGGCACATTAGGCCTGTAATCCGCGGCGGAGTGTGTGATCGGGACAATCGGGGGGGATTACCGCGTGATGGATGAGCCCGGTGCGGGACGCGCCACTGCTTAGGGCTGCCGACGGCAGAGAATTTCATGATCAAAACTGTACAGACCACTACTACTACTACTAAACGTAGTGTAGGACGACCTCTGGCCAGATGGAGTGACGATCTGCGCAAGAGGGCTAACTGGAGCTGGATGCAAGTAGCCGGAGTTCGATCAAAGTGGCGAGCATTTGGAGAGGCCTGCGTCCAGCAGTGGACTACAATAGGCTGATGATAATGATGTACAGACCAACGTAGTGTAGGATACCAAGGATTTCAACAGTGCAGTGGGAGTGCTCGACTAGAGTAATACCAGGTCCTCACAGAAAACCGGCGTGAAGCAGTAAATGAGGGTACTGGAGGCCCAATCCAGGGGAAGGGGGGTTAAATGGTAAGCAGCACACTTGTGACATTACTGGTGCTGCAGGTGTCCATGGGCGGCGGTAATCACTTACCATCAGTTCTAACCATATCAAGATTAGGCTAATATAATGGACTAGCGGCCCGCCCTCACTTCGTTTCGGGACTTAATTTTGCTATTGGTTCCAATCATTACCGGTAGATGGCGCTGGGTGTCGATTACATTGCGTAGGTGTTTCGTCTTTTTGGGTTACATACTAAGCCTAGTGGTAGTCTATTTATAAGTTATCTCTTTATAAATAGTATGGATATGGATAGTGGAACATTTTACCACATTAAGAAATGCTCTGTGCATTTCATGAAGTAAACAAATCAAGGATTTTGCCACGTCATCAGCAACACAACATGCATTACGTACAATACATTTGATCTACACCCGGGAACTACCAACACGTGCGCGAACTATTCGTCCCGTCATCCATCTTGTCGGTTTTAATTCAGATGTCCTGGAAGCCTGTCATATCATCCCGGTAATCGCGCTTCCGTCTGTCGGTTCGTTTGAAGAGTGACGCGAAAAGATGATGTTCATCTGTTTGATATATTCAGAAAGGGATGGATCAATTGGAGTATGAATAATTGATTATTATAGGAATTGATGAAATAAACTCGATTTTAGTTCCAGTTTAGTTTCTATAAAACTCACAAGTAAGTATCTTAATAGTTATATCTAAACAAAAAGTAAGCAGAATAAAAGCTTTATATTGTTTTATAGATTTGAACTTGGCTCTCATTTCACAATTAGGTTTTTGATGGGATTAATTAAACTTTTGCAAGTTCTTGTAGCATCTTATAAAATCTTATACAATTTCGACATTGTAGCAGCAATGTTCCTACCATTAGGGATGTTACAAATGACATTTTATAGATAGGAAAAATATGGAGAATATCGGTTTCGGTTACCACTTGGAAATTATTACAGAATATGCATTTGTGATGGATCACGTTTTTCATGATTATTAGTTAGGCAATTAAATTCTTTTAAATTATCGAAGTACAATAGCAATGTTAGCAATAAGTAATTATTACACAAACAATGCAGGAGAACGCTAATGCGCTGGTCAAGGTAGCTCGTCATTTGGAGTCCATCCCTACCTGAAGTTTTTTTATGTATATAATAAGTAGCAGACGAGCATACGGATCACCCGATGATAAGCGATTGCCCCCGTCCATAGACACCCGCAATACCTATTGCGGTACCCTTACTTGGCGAAACACAGCGCGGGTGCTGCTTAGTATTTATTCGAGACTTATCAGTATTTTTTGTTACATAACCGAAGTTAAACTAATGCATAGGTTCAAATTGTTTCTACCAATGAATGGCGTTTGGTTTTATTTACATTCCGCAACTGTTTCGACGTTTCGGTCTCCCTATCAGCCTAAAGAAGAAAAAATACAAAAGTTTCGGTTTCGGTTCGAGCTCCTGGCGTCCCTGCTTACCACCACATTAGACGGAGCCAATGTAACAAGGCGCAACAGAAATATGAGCGTGATAAAGCAATCCGCCGGCCAGTTGTAGCGTTATAAAGTCATTCCGGCAGTTACCGCGCCAGCCGGGAGCTGGTAAGTGGTCGTAACTCGCACCAAGTCCCGGCACAGTGGGGCGGAACACAGTGAGATAACTTTGTCTCAGTATGCGACCATACCTTACTAGCTTAGCACTGCATGAGCTTGAAAAACCACCGGGCAATTGTAGCATTATAAACTGCCTGGCAGTTACCGCGACAGCCCGGGAGTTAGTAACTTTTTTTTTATAGTGGCTCAGTATATTGACTTACCTCATCCTGATGATAAGCAAGAGGAGAGCCCACGTTGCAGTTACAACAGACGCGACGGCACGGCATCACATCTGTTGGCACTGCCATACTGGCCCGCGAAGTTAAAGATTGGCAAGCTAAGGTGGCAATGGGCTGGCCATATCAGCCGCCGAACTGACGAACGCTGGGATACACGAGTTCTGGAGTGGACACCACGTCTCGGTAAACGTAATGTAGAACGCCCTCAGGCCAGATGGAGTGACGATCTATGCAGGATGACTGGCAAGGGCTGAATGCTAGTAGCGAAAAATTTATTGGATTGGCGAATATTAGGAGAGGCCTATGATGTTTAGCACATAGGCCTCTTCTTATATTCGTCAGTCCATACTGATGATGATGATGACTAATAGAAGATAAATTTGCTCTACTGCATGTGTCGGTACTATGCCCGCTACAATACATCCCACACTCCTAATGGAGTCTTCAGCTCGCTATAAGAGTATATTACCTGGTTCGCGGCTAGGCGAAAAGGGCTATCAGCTTATTGAATCACATATACACCGTATTTTTTGGGGTTCCGTACCTAAAGTCCAGTAAAGTATCAGCCTATATGCTGTCCCACTGCAGGGCAAAGGCCTCCGTACCCAAATAAAAAAAAAATGTTTCTCTTCTGTGAGGCAGTCACTCCGGTCTAGCCGGCCCATTCATGCCAAAGCATGGCTCTCCCACGGATAGAACTTCATGTTCTTATCTACTGGTTTCTTATAAACGAGGCGCATGTTCTTCCCTACTAAACTTCCATCCCGAAAACACGACTAAACTATAAGCTGAAATTGTCTTAAAGTTACACGAAGGTCAAAATAACAATATTAACCTTTACAAACTCAATTCCCAATAACTTAATAATAGAACTAGACTAGGACCAAAATAACACAATCATCTAATTTTGCTTCACCGAATATCTACTATATATTTTGTGCAAACATCCTCCTCGCCACGGCTTTGATCTGTACAATTTAACTTTAATGCTTAAAATACATGAAAGCAATGTTTAAATAATGAGTAAATAAAAACAGAGCAAGTTTTGCAAATTAATTCAAATTCGCCCAACGCGTGTAAAGTGACAAACAACCAGGGGAGATACACTGCGGATTGTCCTAGGCAAGCGACCGTGCGATACGGTGCGATAATATCAAACAGCCGTATAAGGGTGTTACCAATCGATCGATCGTCGACCATAAAATATGAATGTTTCGGAAAAAAATCCTATGGTATAAGCTTAACAGAGGTATTTCCAAGTGATTTTAAGTATGAGATTCTTTAAATAAAGAGTTTTTAGGTTTTAAAGAAGATGGCGTTACGATTTAGACCACCACAAACAGGATTGGCTACAGACCGATGGAGTTTGGGAGAAGCCTTTGCCTGCCAGTGGGACTGTTTAGACTTATTAAAAAAACGAGATTTTAAAGGGTCGGCAACACTTATGCAAGTCTTCTGGGTTGCACACGTTCATGCGCTACTACGCTACGCAGATAAACAGACGGGTACTCTCACACACTCGGCACAACACATACCTACATTTTAAAAGTGTGGAGGTGTTCTGTATGCACGGTGTGTTCTTACCCGTTGAGTTTCAATCACATCGTCGCGTTGTTGTTAGACTGGCCGGATGGCGCGTTTGGTAGTAGTGACCCTGCCTCACGCGCCAAAGGTCGTGGGTTCGATTCCCACCCTGGACAGACATTCTTGTGATGAACATTTGTGTTCGTTCAGTGTCTGGGTGTAATGTATGTATTTAAGTATATTATTTGTGTTCGCTGTTGTCTGATATATTTAACACAAGTACCTAAGCTACTTAGTATCAGGTCAATGTATGAGATGTTGTGTGAAATTATTCATTAAAAAAAAACGCGTGTGTTCGCTCGCTGATCACCTAAGACGTTGGGCCAGAGTAAGGGTCAGTTTGGGCATATGTTTAGCAAGTGGGCGTTCCCGAGCATTTGCATAGGACGGCCACATCAATCGATCCCTCATTACGGCTGGACCGCGGCTGGACCGGCGGACCGCACAAATGGAGTTAGGATTACTAATGTTATGAAACCAGATGTAGGTGTACAATTTTACACTTACTCTCTGTTTGTTTCTGCTCTTGTTTGATACCTTCAAAAGTAATCCGCACTTTTACACCTTTATATATTATTTATAAAATAGTGGCACGACCGTAATTTTGCAATCTCTGCCAATAGATGACGTGAGGTGTGGATTGCGTTAATCTTTTATGGACTTATGTTTCAGCAAAATACTTTCACACGTTTCCAAAATATGTAGGTCTTCACATGCAGGTGGACAAACGGACAACAAAGAAAACCATTTTTTCCTATTAGAAGTATGAATCTCTAATAATACGAGTATTAAGGAGTTAAAGAGTATACTAACCCTATAACGGAACGAATAGTGTAGTAACCTGTCAACGAGTTCTCAAAACTACCATAACAATATAGAACTATACTGAAGCTGAAGTCTGTAAGTGGCAATCTGACGACTACTGCTATCGACGTTCGACGAAACTTTATCCGCCTCCCAAGTAATATCTAAAGCCATTTACTTTGATTATGACGGAATACCTTATAGTCAGTTACTTCCTACTCGCAAGCGATTACAGTTAACACAAACTTTAACGACTGGCCTTGGGACCTCAAGTTCTATCACCGGGTTTAGCCAAAAAAATATAAGGTACAAGTGGCCCGCCCTCAATTCGTTTCGGGACAGAGTTCTATTGTCTGCCAATAGATGGCGCAGGGTGTTGATTTATCGCGCTAGTGTTTCGTCTTTTCGATTTGTATATAAGGTTTGTCAATGTCTATAGAATTTATCTCTTTATAAATAGTATAGAAGATATAGATATAGAAGAAGAAGAAGATTAGATAGATAATCTACCTGACTTTTGCTTTAAACACATTCTTAGTGTCAGCCCGAAGTCTGTAAGTGGGCGGTCTAGTACCCTCGTGCCACGGAAACCTACACTTTAGCCTTAGTAAAAAGTAATTTAAATGCCAAAGTCTGTAAGGATGTTGGTCCGTATACAAGTGTATATGTTAGTTGCTGTTTCATGCAATACTAATGAAATTAATACAATGATATAGCTTACATTTGAGATAAACAAGTAGGCTACAATTTATAAATATATCCAAATTATATTATAACGATAGCTCTATAACTACGTGGGAGAAACCGCGGGGCGTAGCTACATATAATTTATACATAATACAGCCAGGTGAACCAGAACTTTTGTTCAGAAGTTAATTCAATTCTCCAAATCAGTATAAACTTTTACGCACTGAAAGTTTCGGAGGCGTTAAAAAAATGTGTTGAATCTTAATAGACATTCAGGCATTTGCGCCAGTCTTCAGTAAAAAAAAAATTAAGATGCTATTTCAGTTAATTATGTCCTCTAATCTTTAACCATAATTCAGGTAATTGGAAGTCTGGTCGTTACAATCAAGCGACTGTCCGTCTGATCTTTTCGCACCAGAAAGGGGAACTAGATCAATTTAGATATCCTAAACGGACTTGTTATTTTTTATGGAATAGATAGCAGACGAACAGACGGATCACCTGGTAGTAAGCGATTGGCGCCGCCCACAGACAACTGCAACACCAGTACTATCACAAGTGCGCTGCCAACTTTTATCCCGTTTCCCCCCCAATTGGGCCTCCGCTACCCTCACTCACTCGACGAAACTCAGCGCAGGCGCTGCTTTCCTACTCCGGCTCATTCATGCCGAAGCGGGGCTTTCCCACGGTTAATACTGTTAAGCATCGACACCGAATTAGCAAACTAAAGTGGCAGTGGGCTGGTCACATTAGCCGCAGAAAGTTGGAGCCGTAAAGACCTTGAGTGGAGACCGCGACTCGGTAAGCGTAGTGTTGGACGCCCTGCGACAAGATGGGATGATGACATTCGAAGGCTGGCTGGTGTGGGCTAGATGAGAGTGGTCGAAAATCGGGAGCGTGAATCTGATTCATATTATTTAAAAATCCAAAGTCCACGATCTAAAGCCTAATTAATGTTTGTTCAGGATAGAAATCGAATCCGTAATCTTTAGAGCGTGGCAATTCGCCACCAAAGGCATCGGGCTCTTCGACCATAATATTCTCGGAAAAGTAAAACCTTAATCTGCTTAATTTTTACACATGGTCCGATAACTCGGGCCTTTCACGTCTAAACCAAGTCCTCAAATCAAATTCGGTCGGGCGTTATCATCGTATCTCGTGTGAGGGTCTATTTGCATAGGCGCCGCAGCAGCCGCTCGAGCCATGTGAATAAGGGAAAAATTAATTTGTCATTACGCCTCGGTGGAACGGGGTACGTTTGAGTAGGCATTAGGTCAAATTAAAAAAGACCGGCCAAGTACGAGTCAGAGACCCATGAAGGGTACCGTAGCAAGTTACATTTATTTTCATAAACTGGCCCGCCCTCACTTCGCTTCGGGTCCGTAGTTTAAAAATAAATTAATAGATGACGCTGGGCGTCGATTACATCGCGCCAGCGTTTCGTATTTTCGGTAATACCACTGCCTCACAGAAAATCGGGCGTTAAGCAGCCCTGTACTGGCGTTCGTAGCGTGAGGTTGGCAGCGCACTTGTAACTCCACTGGTGTTGCAAGTGTCCATGGGCGGCGGCAATTGCTTACCATCAGGTGATCCGCCTGCTCGCCTGCTACCTATCACATAAAAAAAACCTATAAGCCTTGTCGTTGTCTATAGAAACTATCTCTTTATAAATAGTATAGAAGATATAGATATTTAAGAAGAAGAAGAAGATAGATAGATAATCTACCTGACTTTTGCTTTAAACACATTCTTAATGTCTAGTACCCTCGTACCACGGAAACCTACACTTTAGCCTAGTTATAAGTAATTTAAATGCGAAAGTCTGTAAGGATGTTGGTCTGTATGCAAGTGTATGTTAGTTGCTCTTTCATGCAATACTAATGAAATGAATACAATGATATAGCTTACATTTGAGATAAACAAGTAGGCTACAATTTATAAATATATCCAAATTATATTATAACGATAGCTCTATAACTACGTGGGAGAAACCGCGGGGCGTAGCTACATATAATTTATACATAATACAGCCAGGTGAACCAGAACTTTTGGTCAGAAGTTAATTCAATTCTCCAAATCAGTATAAACTTTTACGCACTGAAAAAATGTTGAATCTTAATAGACATTCAGGCATTTGCGCCAGTATTCAGTAAAAAAAATTAAGATACTATTTCAATTAATTATGTCCTCTAATCTTTAACCATAATTCAGGTAATTGGAAGTCTGGTCGTTACAATCAAGCGACTGTCTGATCTTTTCGCACCAGAAAGGGGAACTAGATCAATTTAGATATCCTAAACGGACTTGTTATTTTTTTATGGAATAGGTAGCAGACGAACAGACGGATCACCTGGTAGTAAGCGATTGGCGCCGCCCACAGACACCTGCAACCTTTATCCCATTTCCCCCCAATTGGGCCTCCGCTACCCTCACTCACTCGACGAAACTCAGCGCAGGCGCTGCTTTACTACTCCGGCTCATTTATGCCGAAGCGGGGCTTTCCCACGGTTAAAACTAACCTATACTGTTAAGCATCGACACCGAATTAGCAAACTAAAGTGGCAGTGGGCTGGTCACATTAGCCGCAGAAAGTTGGAGCCGTAAAGTCCTTGAGTGGAGACCGCGATTCGGTAAGCGTAGTGATGGACGCCCTGCGACAATATGGGATGATAACATTCGAAGGCTGGCTGGAGTGGGCTGGATGAGAGTGGCCGACAATCGGGAGCGGCGGCGTGCATTAGAGGAGACCTATGTCTGTGTGGTGACAAGTGTGGGCTGCTGATGATGACTGTTAACCACACATAAGTAGACATGTGAATGCGGCAGCATGTCAAGCCAAAGTTCACCTACATGAATCTGATTCATATTCTTTAAAAATTCAAAGTCCACGATCTAAAGCCTAATTAATGTTTGTTCAGGATAGAAATCGAATCCGTAATCTTTAGAGCGTGGCAATTCGCCACCAAAGGCATCGGGCCCTTAATATTCTCGGAAAAGTAAAACCTTAATCTGCTTAATTTTTACACATGGTCCGATAACTCGGGCCTTTCACGTCTAAACCATGTCCTCAAATCAAATTTGGTCGGGCGATATTACCGTATCTCGTGTGAGGGTCTATTTGCATAGGCGCCGCAGCAGCCGCTCGAGCCATGTGAATAAGGGAAAAATTAATTTGTCATTACGCCTCGGTGGAACGGGTACGTTTGAGTAGGTATTAGGTCAAATTAAAAAAGACCGGCCAAGTACGAGTCAGAGACCCATGAAGGGTACCGTAGCAAGTTACATTTATTTTCACAAAGTAGCTCGCCCTCACTTCGCTTCGGGACCGTAGTTTAAAGATAAACCAATAGATGACGTATTTTCGGTGATACCACTGCCTCACAGAAAACCGGCGTGAAGCAGCCCCTGTGCTGTGTTTCGTCGAGTGAGTGAGCAACTGGTGTTGCAAGTGTCCATGGGCGGCGGCAATTGCTTACCATCAGGTGATCCGCCTGCTCGCCTACTACCTATCACATAAAAAAAAAACCTATAAGCCTTGTCGTTGTCTATAGAAACTATCTCTTTATAAATGGGATAGAATCGCCACTATTATGCGACTAGTTTATTCTAATATGAAGCCAACTGACAGCACTAGTAGCAATGCTCAAAAGTATTATTTATTAATTTATTTAAAGTAGCATGCTTTGGTTAAATAGCACGGGTAACAGAACCTAATCCCAAAGCTTTGCCTAGCACTTTACCCGCGGACAGGTCAGCTGTTAGACCCGGCCCAGAACCTCCGAGTGTCCGGTCATCGCTCAAGCGGGACCCTCGGCGCCGGCTCTTCGTTCCGCATATATTTCCCTGAGGATATTCCAACTTCGGATCAAATTACGGCAACTACACACACTCAATCCAGCTTTCGACCTTACCCCTTTGAGACAAGGTCGTTTATCAAGTGGTCCAGAGGTTGTATAAGATATAAAATGGCATTACACATCTGTTAGTAGAGTAATAGATAGGTCCTCAATGGGTTCGGTAGCGACGAAGATGTTTGGAGGAACATTTTGTGTGCGGAAAATATATTGTTGAGGCGAGGAACTGCTGTTGTTTGTTGTGTTGCGGTGAAATCCGTGCCGCACAGGTAAACTACGCTTTAGTAGATATGATATTAGTAGATGAGTTTTTCCTTTATATTGGTTGTTGAACTAACCTTGAAAACTAAACAGGATATCGATAGTACTATTGATAGTATTGCCAAGTTCAGTGAAGACTATCAATAATAACGAAAATATTGTGATTTATTACAGAATCAAGCAAAAGTTAATAACTTTGATATTTTTTGTATGGTGCAAGAACTGATTAAATGTGACTGGTCGGATGACGCATTTGATAGTGACCCTGCCTCATACGCGAAAGGTCGTGGGTTCATTCCCCACCCGGACTCATCATCGTCATCATCAGCTCAGATTAAGTAGCCTGTAATAAATTGTAAGCACCTCGAACTAATTAGAACAAATTTCTGTGGATTAAGATTTAAAATATAATTAGGACTTTTATATTAAACTCGAATCTTCGACGGATTGTCCGAAGTTCAAAACACTAAAAGTAAAACTGCTAATGACAAAGCTTAAGGGATCACTTGTTCAAATTCTTTCAGTATAGAATTGTGTATCTAGAGATATTATAATCGAAGTGCGTCGGATTTCCGAGTTCCAGACACGATCATTTTTCTCTCCATGGTTCTTTGTGCTACTAATCTCGTGCACAGACTTTTTAAATTACTTTTTAGTCTCAGATTGTTGACAATCTGTCGCTATTACAATACCTGTAAGTAAAATAACACGCAGAGAGTAAAACCACGAGCCACGGAGCATAGACAAGAGAACAAAACGCGAGTGTCACTCGGAAAATGCCCGTGCAACCATTTCCAGGCCAATGGAGTGATTTCCTGAAAGCCTCTTCCCTCTCGCTCTCTCCAAGTAGGGCGGCCATGGGATAAAGCTAACTAGGACTTATTGGACATCAAAAGAACGCGCCTACAGAACTTGTACAGATAAATGTCAAATAAGTAGGTAACATCCATAATTTACACCGGATGGAAAATAATATAACATGCATAGCAAGCGTGTGAGTAATAATAAGTGATCACTATCCTCTATTTATTAGTTTAGGCTTTTGCATGCGGCTTCGCTCGCGCCCCCACTTCCCCAAAGTGTTACTCTCCATCCCTTTAACTATCTCCACTTAAAAAATCACGTCAATTCGTAGTTCCGGTTTGCCGCGAAAGAAAGACAAACATACAGATAGACAGACAGACAGACACACTTTCTCATTTATAATATTAGTTTGGATTTATTTTCTTTATTGAGGAAATAACACAGCTGTTTCATTACTCGGGTTTTGATAAAGATGCGACCATTTCCTTGGGGAGTGCGTTAAGATGTTCTAGCCCTTCTGAAAACCTTAGTCGACTTCTACGAAACCTCGGTTAGAGAGAGGTCGGTTAGAGGTCATCACTAGTACTACTATCACTATCTTACAATAATTCAATTAACACACTCTAACTTTATGGCTATCTCTATTAATTAATTTATTTAAAACACTTGGTATATCTTTTAATCAAGTCGTAAAACCTAAAATCATTTTAATGCAAAAAAACAATTGATTTCATATTGAGTCTTCTGTATACGTCTTAGGAGGTTAAATTCTTTCGAATGAAGTATATATCGGGAATATCCACAGGTGTAAATATTCATGGTGTCACTCTTGTGCCGGGCCGAAACACGGGGACACTCGGCTTTTGAGCTTAGTTAATTATTTTCCTCGTGTCCCGGCGAGTCCTCGTGTGTGCTCCGGGCGGACACACCCGTGGAATGGACAGGGAGTGTTCATTAGGCTGAGTTACACTAGGAACCGATGGCTCAGTGGATGAGAACGCCTTCTGATCGGGAGGTCGTTGGTTTGGATCTGAGCGTGGAGTTTTTCTTTTATAAATTAAAAGTTAAATTTTATTGGCAATAATCAGAAATATAAAACGCGATTTCATTAATCCCCTACAAAACGTTGGCCCCACTTTGGGCGCTAATGTTGGGCGGCGGTAATCGCTTACCATCAGGTGATCCTTCGGCTCGTCTGCCACCTATATCGTAAAAAAACATTCAGAGGAAACCAGTACTATAGCAAAATATGACACTCGAGAACAAACCGCACCTTTATTCAAACAAAGAAATAACTCAAAATTCGCGTTTTTCGAGATTTCATCAAAAACTGTATTAACTTATCAAGGACTATCGTTTCACTCGAACAGCCATTCAAATATGAGCAAACTGAGGGAGACAGCGCATGGTCCGCCTCTCTTTTACTAACACGCGCGAACAAGTTGATTCCGGTAAAGCGAAAGATTCAGTGATGTGCCAGCTTTGTTCAAGGTTTGACCGCTGCTCTTCCGTGTTTGAGTGAAATAAAACCAAACATTGCGGTGTTTTACTGCCAGATAAAATTTATTTTCTCTAATATTTAATCTAATAGTGCAATAATTTATACTTAGTTCACTTTATTAGAAAAAAAATTGAAATTTCTACGTATCATTTTAGACATAATTCTGTTTTATTTTAAAAGTATCATAAGATACTGAACTTTATAAGACTTATTTCAATGTTGTACTGTTAATTCACGATTACCGTTGTGGTATTTGGAGTTGAGTCTCTGTGTTAATAACTTTAGAAATATTACTTTTTCAACTTTTTAAATTAATTCACTATTAAAGTAAATTCATGCATGTCCAGTTACTGAAAGTATCGTAATAATGGTAATTTTAATCTGTATTTAGCATGGCGTCATTATCAAGGACGCGGATGATATAGGTTTAGTTGATCAAAATACATCAATATCTGATAACGATTCAAAAAAGTATGACCCTCTTACATTGAATGACACCAAATTTGATTGTAAAGTAAGTTATCTGGGGGCACGGCAGTGCCAGTGCGAGAAGCTACGCCTGCGCTGTGTTTCGACGAGAAAATAAATGATGGTATTGAAGGCTCCATCGGGGAGAAAGGGGGTTAAAAGGTTAGCAGGGGATTTGTGACTCCGCTCGTGTTGCGATGAGTGTCTATTATACGCCTGCTCGTACATTAATTCTTGTATGACTGTCATTGTACATAAATATAAATATACGTACGCCGCTCAACTAGGGCTTGCAATCAAATATTCGAAAAAAATTAATATAAAACTGTTCCGTATATTTGAATATTAGATCTGCGATATTCGATAATCGTTTTTTTCGAAATTCCTAGTCAATCCTTTTACGTGGTGTAAGACGATGGCATATTTTATTAAATGAAATGAAACAGAACTCCAAGGCACTTTCCAATACTGACAATCTTCTCTAGGACGGGCGGCAATAAGAGGTTCCGATCTCCAAGGGCGGTTAATGTTGTCCTTGATTCATCCCACGCAGGCATTCCGCCATTGTGTGCTGTGCGGTATCTTCCGCACAGTCGTACACATCTGCACCGGCAACGATGCATATACCTTCCAACTTAGCCATGTCATGAGAGGATCTGTGTCCACAGATAGCTCATCGATCCACCCCACTTTCTTCGAATCCATCTGTCTAAGATGGGCCAGACCGGCTCCAGAATCCGACGTCGTGATTCAGAACCTTCAGTGTCGAACTAGTTCAGGCGCCGGCGCCGCCATTCACTTAGTGCCGTGTCCTGAGCAGCTCTTTACTACCGCACTACTGCGTCCAGCGGAGAATAAATAAAAATGAATAAAATGAATAAATAAATTGAAACAATATCACATACATTGCCCTGGTCCTAAACTAAGGTTTTCCCTTGTACTATGGAAACCAGAAACCACGAAGGAACCACAAACACCCGGCACCATTTACTGCGAATTTGAGCACTTTGCCAGTAAACAAAATCCTGGACTTCTGCGTCTAGATCCCTTAAGGGGACCTGCTATGGCGCACGCCACCTCGTGAAAAATGGTACGGTATCCTATAATTATCTGAACTTCCATGACCTTTTGTACTTGAAACAAGCCTTATGACGGTTCTTTAATGATCCCGACCAGATCGGTGCCCCGTATTGGGCAATCGATCTTACTACCCCATTTTTAAACGGCGACAGCTTTCATCGCCTCCTCTTAGGTTGGGCAACAGCCAACTAAGAGCCCCTGCAGCGCCAACTAATCTCGGGACCAGCCGTTGCCGGTGCCCGGTAAACTCCCATCTCCTGTCAACCACGAGTATCAAGTACTTAAGGGTAGCTCAAACTGGGATGGTAGTCCCACCCACCACAATGGTGAGTCCAGGAGGACTTTTTCCGAGGACTGAGAAACCAGATTGCCTCGGACTTGTGAAGTGTACCCCTTGACACAACCTCTGCCAGAGCAGTCAAGCGCGGATCCACCATTGTGGGCACTGTGGGCATGCCCACAGCCTTAAATTTACTTGAGACTTTGCACTTTCTTCTATCAACTTAGGATCAGCATTCTAAGAGATTATAAGAGAGGGAGAGGAGGATTGGCGGGGGAGGTTGTATCCACAACTATGGGCGTAGCTAGGGGGGGACGAGCCGCTAGGACCCCCCTTCGACGATACCCCAAGTCGGAAAATCATTAGATGCCCACAATCACGGGCGTAGCTAGGGGGAACGAGCCGCTAGAACCCCGCTTCCACTATGTCCCAAGTCAGGTAATCCCTAGATGCCCACAACCATTTTTGAGGTCTGGATCCGCGCCTAGCAGCAGTGACAAGTACTGTAGCACCCCGTAGTTCAAAAACTCGGACTGTCACCAGTACGTCGTCGACATAACAAATAACGCGCAAAATTACGCAGCGCAGAACGTAATTCGGCATGAAAGGGCCGGCTCGACTGGCGTGATACCAAGGTCTCACAGAATACCGGCGTGAAGCAGCGCCTGCGCTGTGTTTCGTCGAGTAAGTGGGGGCACCGGAGGCCCAATTGGGGGGAAAATGCACCTTTTTACATAAATTTAAGTCTTTGTGTTACACTTAATTTTATCTTATACTGGAATAAAAGTAAAAAAGATGAAACCTTTTAATTATAACAATAAAAAACAGCAACATTCTGACTTGCATCGTACCATTTTGAAGGAATTAAATTAATATTTTATCAAAAAGTGAAATAAGTACGAACTTTTTTTTCAACAATATAAATAAATACCTTCCTTTTATAAATAACTATGATCTTCATACAAATTAATTTCTATATGTTTTTAAACTATTCATGCCTATTTTTAAAAACAAGGCTATTGTTATTAGTTTATTTTTTATTTAATTTTGAAGTACACTAAGCGGAGGTGTCAAACTTCAAATGCGTTTTCCCACAAATGTGAAATTTTGAGTTATTTCTTTGTTTGAATAAGGGTGCGAAACGAGAAACAAAAGAGAAACCACGCGGCAGGCCTAGCAAGTGATGCCATGACCAATGAAACCTATTTTTCTTTAGGAATCATCATACCTTATCCTCACCTACCTACCTCATACCTATACCTCGACCTCATCAAGTTTCCATCAGGTGCGATTATGGTCAAGCGTTGGCCTATAGTTTAATAAAAAAAACGTGATCATGGCCCTCGCCATCAGGGCGAAGTGCCCCTAAACCCTTGAAGCCACACAGTGCCTCTGTGTCGCGGTCCTGAATAGTCACGATAGATGACGATGTCCTTGCATCAGCGTCAAAGTCATTGCCTAATCGAATCCATTCCTCAGCCGCCAGCAATGCAAATACGTTGTTATTCTTTAATTGTATTGTTTAGTCTCTCCGATTGCGCTCTCCGGTAGAGACGCTCGGGAGAGCTGTAATTGATTGAATTATCCAATCTACCTGAGCGTCTGGCGTAGAGACGGTATTTTTTAATATAGCGATTCTCGGTAAGCTTTATCGTGTCGTAAATTAACAGGAAAATAGAGTTGGTCTGGTCCTAATTAAATTACGTGGACGCTATTTTATGTTATTTTCAGGAACGGGGTTTCTTTTTGAGATACTAATGAGTGACTTGCGGTTGGGTGGGCCACGAGTATCAAGTACTTAAGGGTAGCTCCAACTGGGATGGTAGTCCCACCCACCACAATGGTGAATCCAGGAGGACTTTTTCCGAGGACTGAGAAACCAGATTGCCTCGGACTTGTGAAGTGTACCCCTTGACACAACCTCTGCCAGAGCAGTCAAGCGCGGATCCACCATTGTGGGCACTGTGGGCATGCCCACAGCCTTAAATTTACTTGAGACTTTGCACTTTCTTCTATCAACTTAGGATCAGCATTCTAAGAGATTCTAAGAGAGGGAGAGGGGGATTGGCGGGGGAGGTTGTATCCACAACTATGGGCGTAGCTAGGGGGAACGAGCCGCTAGAACCCCCCTTCCACTATGTCCCAAGTCAGATAATCCCTAGATGCCCACAACCATTTTTGAGGTCTGGATCCGCGCCTAGCAGCAGTGACAAGTACTGTAGCACCCCGAAGTTCAAAAACTCGGACTGTCACCAGTGCGTCGTCGACATAACAAATAACGCGCAAAATTACGCAGCGCAGAACGTAATTCGGCATGAAAGGGCCGGCTCGACCGGCGTGATACCAAGGTCTCACAGAATACCGGCGTGAAGCAGCGCCTGCGCTGTGTTTCGTCGAGTAAGTGAGGGCACCGGAGGCCCAATTGGGGGGAAAATGCACCTTTTTACATAAATTTAAGTCTTTGTGTTACACTTAATTTTATCTTATACTGGAATAAAAGTAAAAAAGATGAAACCTTTTAAATTATAACAATAAAAAACAGCAACATTCTGACTTGCATCGTACCATTTTGAAGGAATTAAATTAATATTTTTATCAAAAAGTGAAATTTTGAGTTATTTCTTTGTTTGAATAAGGGTGCGAAACGAGAAACAAAAGAGAAACCACGCGGCAGGCCTAGCAAGTGATGCCATGACCAATGAAACCTATTTTTCTTCAGGAAGCATCATACCTTATCCTCACCTACCTACCTCATACCTATACCTCGACCTCATCAAGTTTCCATCAGGTGCGATTATGGTCAAGCGTTGGCATATAGTTTAATAAAAAAAAAACGTGATCATGGCCTTCGCCATCAGGGCGAAGTGCCCCTAAAACCTTGAAGCCACACAGTGCCTCTGTGTCGCGGTCTTGAATAGTCACGATAGATGACGATGTCCTTGCATCAGCGTCAAAGTCATTGCCTAATCGAATCCATTCCTCAGCCGCCAGCAATGCAAATACGTTGTTATTCTTTAATTGTATTGTTTAGTCTCTCCGATTGCGCTCTACGGTAGAGACGCTCGGGAGAGCTGTAATTGATTGAATTATCCAATCTACCTGAGCGTCTGGCGTAGAGACGGTATTTTTTAATATAGCGATTCTCGGTAAGCTTTATCGTGTCGTAAATTAGCAGGAAAATAGAGTTGGTCTGGTCCTAATTAAATTACGTGGACGCTATTTTATGTTATTTTCAGTAACATGGGTTTCTTTTTGAGATACTAATGAGTGACTTGCGGTTGGGTGGGCCACGAGTATCAACTTTGATGTTTTTTTTATGTTGCTTTCGTTTATCCATCTTGTGGTCGCGGCCTCCATTCCAAAACTATTCTACCCATTGGCAGTCAGCTACGAGATTAATCCGATCAGACTGAAGTTTTTGGGTGAGGTCTCTGTTCAGTACTCAATACTCAATATCTTTATTGCATCCATAGTGTAGGTAGGTAGGTAGGTAGTGGACTTGCTATAGCTGATATGATGGCGTTTCTTATGTGAGGCGGCAGACGAGCAGACGAGCAGATCCGATGGGAAGCGATTGCCGCCACCAAGTAGAGTCACAAGTGCGCTGCCAACCTTGAACCCCCTTTCCCCCCAATTGGGCCTCCGGTACTCAAGCGACGAAACACAGCGCAGGAATGTTTATACGTTACTGTAAAAGCCCGTACTTATTCACCCGTATAACAGATCGAATTTATCAGCGAAACCGTTTGATTAGTTCAGCTGACCGAAGCACTTTTGGGCGAAGAATCACTTAATCGCTTAAGCTGTCGGTCTCAGGCGCGATGCTAAGTTCAGCCTCTAGAGTCCTAACTTGCAGCCTAAACCTTAAGTATTTCCCGAGGGTGAGGGGAGAATGGGGTATAGCGGTAACCGAATTATTTATAGAAAATATGTTGATTAGATTTCAACCATCACTGTATTAGCTAATGAAATCACCGCTTTTAATTGCTGAACGTTAAGGAGATGGTGTAATTTTGCATACATTTTGAAGGGTTTCTAAAGAACTTGATTGTATGGATGGCGATGGTGATACAATTTTTGCCTGCAGTCTTTTGACTCATGAACGTTTCGCCAACAGAACGTCAGTTTCATGTTTTTTGTTTTTATGCTAATTTAAGGAACCTTTAAGAAAAGAGCGTTCTCTTTTCTAAAAGGCCAGCAACGCATCAGCCACCTCACTGATCTCACAGATGTTTATGGGTGGCGGTGGTTACTTCTCAACTGGTGACCCGCTTATTCGTGTGTCATCTCTAGTATAAAAAGAACTCAACATAATGGTCTACTGTGGTATAATACCCACATGAATGTGTCCCCAGTCTCCTCTAACGCTTCTAATTGGCGGCGCAAATCAGCTGACCCAGTTGCCAAGTGGAGGGGAGAGGGGGGTAACTTGATTTAGAAGGTCCTCAATTCGTCGTCTGTGTATATTTCGGGCCCATTTTAATCAAATTGCCGTCGACAGAATTTTTGTTCCGTCTTATCCTGTTTGATGTTGGATTATTTTTTAAAAGGTTAATAGGTGAATATTTTAGGCGTTTTATGGAGGGATTGGGTAAATTCCAGATGGAATATCACATGTAGTGTTGATAGCTACTAGCCACTACCTAAATGTGTACGTACGTGGGAGAGCCACGTTTAGGTATGAATGGGCCGGCTAGACCGTAGTGATACCACGGCCTTACAGAAGTCCGGGGTGAAGCAGTGTCTGCGATTGCTGATACGATTTGAAAAATCGTGATTTCTTTCTTATCTTCTTAGTTAAGAACGTTCTATCTACTGAGTTACACACATAATGATATTATAGCTTGTAGCATTTTTGCTCAGCAACCTCCAAAAAACTCTATATTTGTATAACTGGCAAAGATGTATTGCGCTATTCGAGTCAAAGAAAATGCGTAAGCAAACTTTTTGGTATAATTTTGTGTCTAGATGTAAAACAATTACTAACAAAACCTTTGTTATCAACACAAATACATACAGCCTAGAAAATCTTATTGTAATTGTTGTTTGAGAGCCCCCAAGCTGCGCTGGGACCTAGATTGAAATACAACCTCACTCAGACGTAAAACTGCTTATAAAAGCAAGAGAAGACGAGACCTCATCCAAAACTCCGCAGATTTAAGCGTTGTTACTACGAAAACGGTAACTTTACTCTGTTTAATACACATTGCTCGCTTACTTACAACTTGTAAGATGTATATTTAAAGAGGACGAGTAATGGAACGCGTGCAAATGTAAAGTAAAAGGAAGGAATGTTTGTAGAATCGAAGGCGGGCATTTTAAATCGTGCAGGGAAAAGTTGATTCTCAAATCGCAGCGTCGTTTTATTGCAAAGCGTCTGCCTTTTATTGATACTTTACAAGTTCAAATTTGTGAACCGATTTCAATTTGTAGTTACAATTGCTGGGGATAGTATTTTTTCTCTGAGAAGGAATCGCATTATAGCTTTTTAATGGCGATTCAATTCAATTTGTTTTGCAGTTGGATTTATACGCGGGGTAATGTAGAAGTAAATTATACGCTTTATTTTTGGCTTTGTTTGTGTAAATGTGGTTTTCAGATTATATTATGTTCCAAACTAAACTATTCCCTTTGAATGAGCAATGTTGCAACTTGGATGATACAGTAGGTAGTAGATGGTTGGCTAAAAGCGGAGGGCTTTAGTTTCCTATAGCCTGGGGCCGGGTGACTACCAAATGCATTTCGTATTTAGCTGAAAACATGTAAACGCCTACCGCAAGCCATGGCTTAAACTGAGCGAGTTCCTTTTTGCTGAACACAGCGACACACCGGGACACGGAGTGACTGTCCGACCTGAGAAGTTTGTGTTTTCTTTTATTTGTTGTTTTTTTTTGCCCAACAGGGTCCAAAATTGAGACTCAATAATTTTATTAATCATCTATGTATTGTACCTAACTACCTATTTTAATTATATTTCACCCGAATGGTGATTTTGATGGTCCTTAGTTTACATTATATCTTTATGAACTGCATCTTATGTGTTATTCTGATTTGTAAGCTAATTGTAGTCATCAAAATCTATTTAGTAGTTTTTCGGGGTCTGTTTTTCCCGACCACTATAATCTGGATATCTTTAAGGCAAGAGTGAATAGGCATCTTCTAGGCAAACACGTGTCATCCTAGAACTCATCGTCACTTTCCATCAGGTGTGATTGTGGTCAATTGGCGTCTATATTAATTAAAAAAATTGCATGAAATACTCGTAGCAACAAACATGCCCACAAACTTTCGTGTTTATGAATATTAGTACGGTACATCCAGTTGTATGCCACAGATTGGCAAACATTTGACATTCAGCGTGTGGCGAGGGCGGGCGCGTGACGTCATCGGCGGTGACGTCACCGTAATCCCGGGCGGCGCTCTGAGCCGCTAGTAGCTATTACCTGGATTGCATCAGGGCTGTCCATTGATGCAAATGCAACGTAAGAATTTACTATATAGAATAGAAGACTCACTCCACGAATAAAAAACCAATTCAGGTTGGTCACCGTTAGCCATCGACCAAATTATATGCCTCTCCCTCATTGTCTCAATGAAACCTCATCTATTTCCTCAATGAATTTTACAATAAGCGTTTTTGTAGGGTGATAACCGCGAGAGAGCTACGCTTCGGCATGAATGTGCCGGCTAGACCGGAGTGATACCACGGCCTCATAGAAAACCATCATGAAGCAGGACCTGTGCTGTATTTCGTCGAGAGAGTGAGGGTGCCGGAAGCCCAATTGGAAGGAAAGAGGATTAAAAGTTGTGACTCTATTGGTGTTCCAGGTGTCTATAGGCGGCGGCAATCGCTTACTAGCAAGTAATTTGTCTACTCGGCTGCCACCTATCACATAAAAAAGGCCTGGTTGATTCCATGATGTAAGCGTGCAAGCCCTGCAGCCCAGTGCCAAAGTGTTGGCACAGGACCGACCGACCTCCTTGCTCGCGAGCCGCAATCCCAGCGTCTGTACCGGCTTCATTTGCATGCGAACCTACATAACGTTTAGCTTGGCTTAGCTTGCGCGGGCGCCAATGAAGCGACTGCTTCCGAACTGAGCTGAATGGAAAGCGAGAGAAACTGCTAAGATACAGATCTAATGTTAATTTCGATTCCGTGTGTAGAAATCCACAAATGCTTAAACTATAGGTATGTTGGGATCACGTCGATGTACCTTTTGATCCCGTTTCACTGTAAAGGGTCCAATTAAACGAAAATCAGGATTTGGCAGCTGGTAATCACAATCCCTTAAACACTTTACTAGTAATAAAAACTGTAACTCGATTTTTATAACGTAAAAAATATGGAGACATCCAAGTCGGTACCCGATTGCCAAAGCAATAATTTATTTACAATGCTATATTTAAACTGTATTTTTAACTTTTCCGTTTTTTAATGGATTAACTTGTTTTTAGGTTTTTAGATTTTTGCCTTGCGTTATAACTATAAAATATTAAAACGGGATGTTTTAATATTTAATGGTTCAACTTTTTGAGAGTTTTTATTAAGTAAATAAGATAGACGCGCTCAGCAGAAGCTGAGCAAAAATGTGTTTAAAACATAATTTAATTAGTTCCTTTGTGGTGATGTTCGCGTTTAAACGAGCCTTTACTTCGACGAGCCTTTAGAATCAATAGATGGCGCTGGGAGTCGATAACATCGCGCAAGTGTTTCGCTTTTTCGTTTTACCTAGCTCAGCCTTGACATTGACTTTCTTCTTTATAAGTAAGGTTTTTAAATGATAAGGGGGGCCAACGAACAGACCATGGATGCCCATGGACACCCGCAACACCAGAGAAGTAAGAAGTACGCTGCCAACCTTTCAAAAAGGAATAGGTACCTACGTTCTTTTTTAACTATACATTTTATTTATTCCTAGGCAAACGCGTAGAATAGTAAACAGCTCGCAAGAATGTTTGACATCGCCGCACAAGAATATTTAATTATTGCTCTTTTATAGTTTGCCGCCTCGAGGGATGTTGTTCGAGTAGTGGGACGGGATATCGATATGTAAGGAGCAAGTACTTTATGTTTAAGTATTCACGAAAATTCACAACTTGGATGGCAGCGCCCACAGGCCCCAGAATGTTTTTTCTCAATCGTCTTGTGTGTGAGTGGAGTTGCTGACATAGTATCGTCCCTATCGATAGTATGATAACATAATATGCCTGTTATGTCTTTATTTATCGATAATTTCCTGCCTCGTAGTACTGAGCGGAATATCTTCGTATTCTGACATCGTATTTACTGTTATTGTACTGTACCCTTTAAAATGAATTTAAAAGTGTATTTTGAAATAGAAAATATTTATTTAAATACACAATAATACAAAAATCATAATAATATATAAAAAATATACTGATCAGAATCTTCCTAGAAAAGATACCTTCATGTATTCTATTTCTGTGCAATGAAGAATATCTATCTATCTTTATTACATTTAGTATGGAATTGATTCAGTAAAAATGGTTTTGGGTACATACTCCACTTCTAGCTTGTTTTGATTGACGATGACGATGATATTGTTGATGTTCTTATCGATAACTGTAATGTTCACATCCCTGCCTGCGGAATGCGGAACATTAGCTGCGCTACCTCCGCAACGCACTAGACCCGCCCGACAATGTATCCCGAATATTGCAACGAATTTACTAGCTTTACACGGGTACACGGCTTCTCATGCCACCTAGTTTTTATAATAACATAGTATACAATAGAATATTATTATAATAGAATATCGTTTTTTCAGAAAATCACTTTACATTGCATTATTTTTGATCTGCTCTCACTAAGGTCGCCCTGTGTAGTGAGAGAAGGCTCTCTTACAATATTACATTCATAGCAAATGTGTTTTAGTTAACATATAGTACCGTAGTGAGATTTACGTTACGAGATCGAACCTGAAATGAGGCGAGCCTTTTAGTCCTTAAAAGTGAGTTTTATAAAACACGTGTATATTTTTCTTAGTAGTCCACTTTACATGGCCGTGGCAACCTATGCTTAAGACAACACGTAGAATTAGTTTACTGTCTGTTAGGTTGTTCTAAATAAATTAATAAACAGTATGGCTACATTTTAAAATAAAATGTATAAATAATGAAGAAAATTGTCACCGCATTGTCATTCCCGATCGCGTCCAAAGCTATCACATCGGGGTCCGCTGGCGCTAACTTTATTCTGACTTGAAAAAACAACTTTTTGTCCTCGTGACAGATGTACCACCAACTTTCTATGGGACCAGATGTTTTCTCTCAACGAAACTCCAATTTAAATAGTAATTAACTTCGGCTTAGCGGAAAATGAATGGAAAGAAGCAAGCTTCAAGAATTCGAGGCGGTCCGGCTGAATTTCAGGAACATTCTTTGGGAATTCTTCTTTTTACCGTAAAACTACCGCTGAAAAACAACAAGCTGGCTGAAATAACTCAACGTTGTTGGTAGATTTATGTTCTATGTATTTTTTGTACTTTTAGATTATTTTAAATACAAAAATCGACAGCTGTAATATTTTCTAAGAAAAACGTTCATAAACATTCACACAGACTAAATGTAGACCTTATTCACACTACGTCACAGATTTATTTTGATGAAAAGAGATCCTTTTCATTTGCCTCGCGGCATACAAGCAAGCCAGGCGCCTGATGATAAGTTAGCTCTGGCGATTTATTTCTTTTTTTTTATGAGATAGGGAAGAAAGTGGTTTGGAAGAGGCGGTACTGATCTTGGAGCAAACGTGAGAAGCAATTCCAAGTAGGTATCCAACGTTCTCTGTTCAATTGACCAGTCCCCTACCGCTTTAGCGTGCAGGATATTAAAGACTTGAGTGTTTAATCAAATACAAAATGAACATACGAAAACAAAAAAAAACTAAAGCCACTGACACTTTATTAAAATTTGCCGTCGCTTAGTAAAATGACAAACAAATACGAACGTTCATTAAATCAAAGCACTGAAGTATTCCGTCCAAGATTCGTTAGCAACGCAAACATTTCTCCAACTACATATCGTTTCCCGGAATCCTTCAGCTGAATTTCACGTAATCTGCGTGAAAACACACAAAACGCGACACGAGAGCGAAATCCGCTCAAAAACCGTATCGCACGTTTTTTACCGCTGCTGTATAGGTTTCTACCCCTGTTCTGCGGATTTTTTACCCCTGTTTATACATTCCGCGGCCGATTGATCGCTTTTGAGCGTTTGTGCTGCCATCCACTACTGATAGCGTTGCGACGTTTTCTGCTGCAGTACACAGTTCACTCGAGTGAAACATGATCGCTATGACAGGTCCTACTTTGAACGAGGTTAGAAATGTGTTCTCTTCTTTAACGGTAGGCACCATGACTGTGTCTCTGCATTGATGGCGTAGTACCTACTGCGGACTTGGAGAAAAATGCTTTGAATCCCCTGGACTGCTTTTCTTCGTCAATTAAAGATCAAGACTAAACTCTTCACAACATGTCTCTGGAGTAGCACGAAAAGGTGAAAACCTCTAGATTTTCCACGATCAGTTGCTATCAGCTGATGGTTACTGTAGAAACTCGAGGGTAACCGACCAAGAGGAAAAAGCGCGATGAGATGACCTGAACTAAATTCGTAATACTTTGGACTCAATACTTCCCCATTACGATGAAGGGCTCCGTGTTGCCAGAGACTTATGAAAAGCCTTAGGAAAAATGTGGCTAAATTAAATTTGATCTCAAATGGAAAATTTGAGCAATACTATTGATAACGCCAATATTATCGATATTCACTAATTTCGTAAATTATATTTGTTTTTCGTTGTTTGTCTTAGAAGAAACCTTTTACTCATATTCTATTACAACTGAACTAGTTCAACTAAACTACCCAACAACTACACAAGTTTTCACTAAAGTTATTCCGTATTTGCAATGTGCACTCTATACCGGCGAAGTAGATTTGGTTTTCGATTCGGCTGCGCGCGCCGCCCGCGGCGCTGTCAGGCGCAGATATTGCATGCAAACGTTGGCTCACCTGCGCGGCAGAGAATCCAATAAGAGAAAACATGCAGCTAGGACTAAGCGGAATGGGACTTGTGGAGTTTTGTTGCGCCATTAGGGGACTTTACTCAGGGAATTTGTTCGCCGTAAAATCAAAGACAACTATTAGAGAGAGATTACAGTTATGTAGGTTACCGTTGTCTGGGTTTCTTAAAAGAGACCGTAGCTGCGTAGGTGGCAGACTAGCTGACGGATCACCCGATGTTAAGCTGCCGCCGCCTATAGAAACCTGCAATAGCAGTGGAGTCACAAGTGTGCTGATAATTTTTTAACCCCTATATTTCACCTAAGCGTTGGCTCACCTGCGCGACGCAGAGAATCCAATAAGAGAATAAGAGCTAAGACTAAACAGAATGGGACTTGTAAAGTTTTGTTGCGCCATTAGAGGAATTTGTTCGCGGTGCAATATATCTATAATTTATATTAAGACACCGCTTGTCCACTTGTGACCATGGTATTAAATACAATATGATGTAGGTGACAAATAAAAGGTCACATCAATTTCTGTTTTAATATATTACAGTCTGAAATAACTCATTACCTACATAATTTAATTAAATAATCCTTCCTCGTACCGCGTTAAAGAAAACAGAATTATCCCATGGAGTCTGTTTAAAAACATTTCGTTCTTCATTATCATGAACTGGCCTTTCTCGGAAGCGATGTGTTTCGCGGCGCAAAACAAGCGCAGACTGCATGCGACAGAAGTCGGTTTAAAAATTAACCGTCTCCCAGGGACTTGGCGGGATCTTGCCACAGGAATGAAGTTACCATCGTCTGGGTTTCTTTATAGGGACAGGTGGAAGACGAGCTGACGGATCAACTGATGGTAAGCGACTGATAGCAGCAGGATTGGAGTGACTGGTACCATTATTTAAACCAAGAACAACGAAGATACGACAAACACTCAACTCAAATATCTGTGTCATTGACAAACTGTGTTGGTGTGGGAATCTAACCCTGCGATCCGTCTCAACAGGCGTTTAAACAATTACGCCTAACGAGTCGTCAAATATTACCTCTGAATGACCTATGAATATCGCCCTCTTGGTCCAGTGATCGGGCGTGGGACCAACTGCTTAAAACGCTTGCCAAAGTATGTACGAAGCCACCTATCTCAAGACTCCCGGTTCACACTAAGAATTTCTTAACAGAAAACTCAGGTAGACAGTTATGTTTTGAGTCCTGAAAATGTTTCCCGTTACCATGGTAACCCCACCTGGCAAACCAGAGCAGTAAAATAAAAGAGCATTCTGGTTTTCGTTCCCGGTTGGGGCAGTTTGGATTTATTTGCTAAAGAATATTTATATACTTAAAATCTTTTAAATATAGGAACGATGGTAGCTCGGTGAATAAGAATTCACCTAGGCATAGTTCGAATCCGAGCATGCATCCTGTGGATTTTTACTATTAGCTAAGTGGTGAGGGAAAACAATGTGAGGAAACCTGTTTTGAATAGTTCCTGAAACGCTGTACCATGATTCAGCTGGTCTGATATCCCCGTTAAACGGTTGCGAATATCAGACGCGGGTCGCTTCATTGTTCTTAATCACCAGACTCTACAAATCCTGAACCATGGTCTAAGAGTACCCCGAGATCCAAAGCGGGTCCAACCGGGAATCACACACTAAAATGGGATAGATTATATACAATTTAACATGTGATAATTTATTAGTGATCGGAAATTCGGTGGCTTATTTTCCTATACTTTAACATATTTGACACTAAAGACTTTAAGGAATTGGGAATCGCAAGCTAAACACCTAGTAGAGCGAAAACGTCTGCAAATGAATGGAAGGTCTGCTCTAGAACTACGTTTATTACCTTTCAAAACACTCGGCGTCGGCGACAAGAGACCAAAGACTTTTTTCAGGCTGAAGCGAAACGTTTCAGCTGTGTCGAGTGTGGACCCCGCACTTGCTATGTTTGCTCTAGGCGACACCTGGCGGTCGCACGTTCTCGCTTACAATTCACGATTTAGTATGATCACAATAAAATTTGCCATCATCAAGTGCCCTCTTTAGGATAAATTACCCATTTATCAATGGTAGTTCAGTGGAGAGAATGAACCCCTGAATGATGAAGAAATGCCCCCTACAAGTTTGCTAACACTCCCCTGTCAATGTGCCTGAAAAACCTTTTATTGTAATTCAACTATAATAGCGCCATAGATAGATAGATCGTATTTATTGCGCAAAATATACAGAATCGGCCAGTCTTATCGCTAATAGCGAACTATTCCAGACAACCTTGGGGTAGCGGAGTAATGCAGCGAATTAATAAGGGGTAAGGCAGATAATAATACATAACTATTGGTTGACTTTAGAACTAATTGCAAAATGACGTCCCGAAATGAATCAAGTTTTCAATAAAAAAGATTACGCACCAAACGTCAATCAAGTAAATTACAAAAGCCAGTGTATAAACCAGCTCGGCAGGATTAGGATTATCCAATCCTTTTATTGTTTCGGATCACATTATTCGGCAACAACGTTCGGACAATTGGGGAAAATAAATAACAATATAGCCTCTGCATTTTATAGCTCGGGCTATCAGGCTTATGGGCCATCCATGGCGGAGATACTCCCAAACTCAATATGAGATACACCATAAAGCACAGACTTGCTTCTTCCACAAATCTTAGCCGTGAGGCGAGCGCCGGACGTAAAAAGTATATAAAATATAGTTAATAATACAATGTTGCTATAGTTTTATCGCTAATTTTAACACAGTATAATAACCAGTACAAGCCATACGATGTTTTGTGGAGCACTCTTATTTTGGTATTATTATAAGCGTTGCGAAAACTACATCTGTCGCTGGTATAATTTGTAAAGAAATTTGTCGTAATATGGCTCGTCGTCATTAAGTATTATGCCTACAATAAATTATTATTAGGATAAACCTAAAAGTAAAAATTATTTATATCTGCAACACGTGATTAGAAGCAAACGAGCAAACAGAGCACCTAAGATTACTGCCGCTCATGAACACCAGCAATGCAATATCGGTGGAATCACAAGTGCGTTGCCAACTTTAAAAGTCCCCTTCTCTCCCTTCCTTTTGCGAAGTGCTGGTTTTCTCCTGAGCCCTTGGCCTGATGTATACCCACTAAGACACCAGGGGTGCTCCCTTTCTCTATCTATCCTAAGCAGGCGTTGCTTCACGCCAGTTCTCTGTCACGCCGTGTATCATACCCATCTCTCCCATCTTGGTGAAAACTAAAGATAATCGTATCGGAATCGTATCGCACCTTACAAGCCAGTTCTTAAAGTATACCCGCAAGCATTTTTGTACAAACGAACGCCGCAAGTTGTAATGTTGAGTCGTGGCTGCGGCTGCGGCTGCGACATAATTGAGTGAGTGGTAATCGGATTGTGGGAGGACAGCTGGTTAGTGCGACGCTTGCGCCGGGAGATTGTTTGCTGGAGTTAAAGAAATAACAAAAGCGTATAATAAAATTAAGCTCCGACACTTAAACTGAGTACAATTCTTTATAATAGTGACCCGCCCACTGGTGTTTTAAGAAATTAGTTCCACACAATTACCGATAGATGGCGCTGGTCGATTTCATCGCGCATGTGTTTCGTTTTCGACTTAAGCTGCAATAAGCCTAATAACCTGACTAGATCCGAGTGTGACCCGTGTGAAGAGGAAGGAAAGAGAAAGAGATTAGAAAGCTGTTTTTACCACTTTCATAAGATCGAATATCACACATTTGATTTATTATCACGTTACGTTAAATTTGATTGAAACCCCTACGCAATCTTAAAAAAAAACACGAACGAAAAATCGTTTCACAAGGGTTTTTCTCTTGAATAAATCTAAAAATCTATTTTATTGCTCCAAAAAAGATTAGGCTTAAGTCCCGAAATAAAAGGCGATTTTATTCAGGGCGTCCCACACTCTCCGCCGCATGAATATGAATCAATCGCGCTTATTGATGGCGGAGCCCGCGGGATTACCGCGCGTCTCGGCCCACGCCAGCGACGGATCTCCAGCGGATGCGACACACTGCCTCGGAATCTATTCACATTACACTCACTCCGCCTGAATGTAAGCGGCCGTGAGAAAAGAACAGACTGTAAGTAGTGTGTGACGCACCTCGCCCTTAGGTTAGGCTAGTATATAAGTTAATTAGTACGTAATAAAAGACAGTCATACTGCAACTCCACAATTTAGTCCACAACCAATCCACACATTTCAAGACAAGAACTTTGAACCTTGAACTTGATCGAAAACGCTCCATATAAAATCGCTACATATGTATTTTCTACGCGTGGCGCGTTTTGTATGAAAGCTATGTGAAATGTTGCGTTTAGACAACTAAAACTTAATAATTGTTACCTTAAATTTGATGGGCTATCTAAATGACAACCGGTTTTTGGATAATTTAACACTTTAAAGTCGACTTTTAAAGTCCACATTTTGACGATCATACAGGCAATATTTTTAAATTTTAACTAGCACAGAGTTATTTTTCGATTTCAAATCTATCATAACATCAAACAATTTCATAAAATTTTAGGACCAGTCGTCACGCCTTATGCATGTGATTCCCTGCAAGGGCATAGCAACGTTAGGTTAGGTTAGGTTTGTTTCTAAAATTACTTCTTATGTTATTGGTCTTTAAATAAATGTTTCCTGTGTCCTCTTTAAGTATCGTCTTATTAAGTTTGGCGGCGGTTCAGCGGCGAGTTCGCGGCGGGCTGCTAATTACCGCCGCGCTAATGAGCCGCTAACGCCGCGCCAATTATTCATCGCCAACTATGCGGGGAGCTGCACATTTTGTGTCGCACAAGTTGTGGGGAGGAATGCGGCTTCCACGTACGGCTGGAAGATTTTGTGACGAAGTTTCGGTGTTAAGCACCCTCCTTTAAAGCTAACTTTGTATTTGCAATTACAAAATTAAATCGTAGTATTCACGGTAATGATATACATATATTGTAGTATTTACGTCTATTTCTTATTATTGTTTTATGAGGTTTTTGAAATGTTTTTCTTATTTAACTAGCAATAGTTATTTCAAACACATTTTTGTCAACCCTAATTCATCAACGGTTTTCTTATGAGATAGAGAGGCACACGAGTAAGCGGGTGATCACTAGTATTATTTTTATATTCTCGGTTTCTATTTACCGTAAAAATACATACTGTTAATTCAGGTAACATCAAATTTTCGATTGGTAAAATTATCAGAAGATCCGGTATTTTCTGTGATAAGAGGCAGACGAGCAGACGGATTACCCGATGGTAAGCGATTACCTCCGCCCGCCTTACAACCGCAAAACCACTCTTAAATAATCACGAAATAAGTATCCAACTTCGTAGTAATAGGTACGAAACCCAGACCTAAGATAAATGTTTCTATCGTATTCTGTATCAGTGTTATTATAGCATATAACTCGAGCAGCACTAAAAATTCACGCGTGCACAAAGCGATATAGCAGCAGGCTTTCGATGATCGCATCCGACCGCATCGACCGCATCTGACCGCAGCTGATCGTGCCGGCCCGCACTCAACCGCAAACGGTCGCAGGTGGCAGCCCTAAGCATTCACACTGTATAAAATGCCAGTAAATAAATTTCGACTCTTTGAACGCCACTGGAATTCAACAGAAACCAAAGGCGTTCTTCATGAAAACACAAAAAAGACTTAACTCGTAATTATTGAGATTAGCCTTCATAAATGTCGCTAAATAGCTTGCAGTTAACAGAAGAACATGCATAACGTACATTCTGAACGAGCGTAAAAAGACTAAAACTGTTTGAGAATAGAGAGATTAAGAACATTTTTATTACTGACTAGCGAGCCGCCCGCGACTCCGTCCGCGTGGAAAAGTAACTTTTTACCCCCCTTTCAACACCTTACAACCCCCCTTTTTGCAATAAAAGTAGCCTATGTCCTTCTCAGGGTCTAGATTATCTGTATCAACCAAATTTCATTTAAATCCGTTGAGTAGTTTTGGCGTGAAAGAGTAGCAGACAGACAGACCAGACAGACAGAGTTACTTTCGCATTTATATATTAGTATAGTATGGATTATTACACAAAATTATTTGACCTAGAACGCCGCCTGCCTAAACCTGGAGCTTAAACGGCTACTCACACATATGCATGCGCAGGTGAAGTAATCTCTGCGTGTTTCGGCGCGAATAATAGACCAAAAAGTGCGGAAGAGATATGCTGCCCAAACTCTTCGCATTCTTCGATATCATGGTCAACTAGTCGATTATCTTCGTCCACTTATTTTATGCTGATAAGATAGATATTCATGAGAAGATTACCTGCTGCTTTGCACTTCACTGTGCCCGTTGCCTGTAATAATTGACAAACGCGCTGTCACGCGGCCATCGGCGTTTATCTTTATTGGGCATTACAGGTAGGATACAAATTGCGCCGTTTGTACCTCACCGCCCAATTTTACCGGTATACCGTTACTGATTGTTGATAGGACATTTCACGTTGTCGTTATAATTGGATGGATTTGTCAAACAGTATTAGACTGTTGCCCAAATAATTCTGGCGGATTATCTTAACTTTAGGTCGATGAACCATTAGAGTAAGTGTAAGTTATATCGTTGTTAATTAGTATGTAAACTTTGTTTATATCTGCAACACGTGATTAGTAGCAAACGAGCAAACAGAGCACCTAAGATTACTGCCGCTCATGATCACCAGCAATGCAATATCGGTGGAATCACAAGTGCGTTGCCAAATTTAAAGTCCCCTTCTCTCCCTTCCTTTTGCGAAGTGCTGGTTTTCTCCTGAGCCCTATATGGGGATCTCCTGAGCCCTTGGCCTGATGTATACCTCACTAAGACACCAGGGGTGCTCCCTTTCTCTATCTATCCTAAGCAGTCGTTGCTTCGCCAGTTCTCTGCAACGCCGTGTATCATTCCGGTCGAGTCAGTACATGCTAAAGCGTGGATCTCCCCATCTTCATGAAAACTAAAGAGAATCGTATCGGAATCGTATCGCACCTTACAAGCCAGTTCTTAAAGTATACCCGCAAGCATTTTTGTACAAATGAACGCCGCAAGTTGTAATGTTGAGTCGTGGCTGCGGCTGCGGCTGCGACATAATTGAGTGAGTGGTAATCGGATTGTGGGAGGACAGCTGGTTAGTGCGACGCTTGCGCCGGGAGATTGTTTGCTGGAGTTAAAGAAATAACAAAAGCGTATAATAAAATTAAGCTCCGACACTTAAACTGAGTACAATTATTTTCTTCATAGTAGTGGCCCGCCCTCACTTTGTTTTAAGAAATTAATTCCACACAATTACCGATAGATGGCGCTGTGTGTTTATTACATCGCGCATGGGTTTCGTTTTCGATTTAGCTACAACAAGCCTAATGACCAGAACTAGATCCGAATGTGACCCGTGTGATGAGGAAGAAAGAGAAAGAGATTAGAAGCTGTTTTTACCACTTTCATCAAGACCGAAGACCTACACACACTTGATTTATTATCACGTTACGTTAAATTTGATTGAAACCCCTACGCAATCTTAAAAAAACACGAACGAAAAATCGTTTCACAAGGGTTTTTCTCTTGAATAAATCTAAAAATCTATTTTATTGCTCCAAAAAAGATTAGGCTTAAGTCCCGAAATAAAAGGCGATTTTATTCAGGGCGTCCCACACTCTCCGCCGCATGAATATGAATCAATCGCGCTTATTGATGGCGGAGCCCGCGGGATTACCGCGCGTCTCGGCCCACGCCAGCGACGGATCTCGGGCGGATGCGACACACTGCCTCGGAATCTATTCACATTACACTCACTCCGCCTGAATGTAAGCGGCCGTGAGATCCAAATATGAGATCGACAGGCACAAAAGAACAGACTGTAGTGTGTGACGCACCTCGCCCTTAGGTTAGGCTAGTATATAAGTTAATTAGTACGTAATAAAAGACAGTCATACTGCAACTCTTGTTTCATTTAGTCCACAACCAATCCACACATTTCAAGACAAAGAACTTTGAATCTTGAACTTGATCGAAAACGCTCCATATAAAATCGCTACATATTCGTGACGTCACCGATATGTATTTTTCTACGCGTGGCGTATGCATTTTGTATGAAAGCTATGTGAAATGTTGCGTTTAGACAACTACTTTCTTAATAAATGTTACTTTAAATTACATGGAATATCTAATAATAACCGGTTTTTTTGATAATTTAACACTTTAAAATCGACTTTCAACGGCCATATTTCGACGATCATACAAGCAGATACACGAAATATTTTTAAATTTTAACTAGCACAGAGTTATTTTCGATTTCAAATCTATCATAACATCAAACAATTTCATTTAATTTTAGGACCAGTCGTCACGCCTTATGCTTGTGATGCCCTGCAAGGGCATAGCAACGTTAGGTTAGGTTTGTTTCTTAAATCATCTTATGTTATTGGTCTTTAAATAAAATGATTCCTGTGTCCTCTTTAAGTATCGTCTTATTAAGTTTGGCGGCGGTTCAGCGGCGAGTTCGCGGCGGGCTGCTAATTACCGCCGCGCTAATGAGCCGCTAACGCCGCGCCAATTATTCATCGCCAACTATGCGGGGAGCTGCACATTTTGTGTCGCACAAGTTGTGGGGAGGAATGCGGCTTCCACGTACGGCTGGAAGATTTTGTGACGAAGTTTCGGTGTTAAGCACCCTCCTTTAAAGCTAACTTTGTATTTGCAATTACAAAATTAAATCGTTGTATTCACGGTAATGATATACATATATTGTAGTATTTACGTCTATTTCTTATTATTGTTTTATGAGGTTTTTGAAATGTTTTTTTTTATTTAACTAGCAATAGTTATTTCAAACACATTTTTGTCAACCCTAATTCATCAAGGGTTTTTAATGAGATAGAGAGGCAAACGAATAAGCGGGTGAATCACTAGATTATTTTTATATTCTCGGTTTCTATTTACCGTAAAATACATACTGTAATTCAGGTAACTCAAATTTCGATTGGTAAAATTATCAGAAGATCCGGTATTTTCTGTGATAAAGGCAGACGAGCAGCCGGATTACCCGATGGAAGCGCTTACCTCCGCCCGCCTTACAACCGCAAAACCACTCTTAATAATCACGAAATAAGTATCCAACTTCGTAGTAATAGGTACGAAACCAGACCTAGATAAAGTTTCTATCGTATCTGTATCAGTGTCTATTATAGCAATACTCGAGCAGCACTAAAATTCACGCGTGCACAAAGCGATATAGCAGCAGGCCTCTTCGATGATCGCTCCGACCGCATCGACCGCATCTGACCGGCAGCTGTCGTGCCGGCCCGCATTCAACCGCAAACGGTCGCAGGTGGCAGCCCTAAGCATTCACACTGTATAAAATGCCAGTAAATAAATTTCGACTCTTTGAACGCCACTGGAATTCAACAGAAACCAAAGGCGTTCTTCATGAAAACACAAAAAAGACTTAACTCGTAATTATTGAGATTGGCCTTCATAAATGTCGCTAAATAGCTTGCAGTTAACAGAAGAACATGCATAACGTACATTCTGAACGAGCGTAAAAAGACTAAAACTGTTTGAGAATAGAGAGATTAAGAACATTTTTATTACTGACTAGCGGCCGCCCGCGACTCCGTCCGCGTGGAAAAGTAACTTTTTACCCCCCTTTCAACCCCTTACAACCCCCTTTTTGCAATAAAAAGTAGCCTATGTCCTTCTCAGGGTCTAGATTATCTGTATACCAAATTTCATTTAAATCCGTTGAGTAGTTTTGGCGTGAAAGAGTAGCAGACAGACAGACAGACAGACAGAGTTACTTTCCTAGAACTCCCGCCTGCCTAACCCTGGACTTAAATAGCTACGCACACATAATGCGCAGAGTGAGTAATCTCGTTGTTTTCGGCGCGAAATTTAACACAAAAGGCGGAAGAGATAATAATATGCTGCTCTAACTCTACTCACTCTCCGTTATCATGGTCAACTAGTCTGAATTATCTTCGTCCACGTTATTTTAGGCTGAGAAATAGTTATTCAAATTATAAGAGTTAACCTGCTGCTTTGCACTTCACTGTGCCCGTTGCCTGTATAATTGACAAACGCGCTGTCACGCGGCCATCGGCGTTTATCTTTATTGGCATTACAGGTAGGATACAAATTGCGCCGTTTGTACCTGGCCGCCCAATTTTACCGGTATACCGTTACTGATTGTTGATAGGACATTTCACGTTGTCGTTATAATTGGATGGATTTGTCAAACAGTATTAGACTGTTGCCCAAATAATTCTGGCGGATTATCTTAACTTTAGGTCGATGAGCCATTAGAGTAAGTGTAAGTTATGTCGTTGTTAATTCGTATGTAAACTTCTGTTGCGTATGAAGGGCACTCTCTACCGGCTAAAGTGTCCAGAACGCAGCTATGATTGGAAGTTTTCAAGAGATGAGGGCTGTTACTAGAGTGACATGGATCCACCCTCGGCCACATCATCACTTACCATCAGCTGAAACTGCGGCCAAATCACTATTGCAAATAAAGGAAGTTTGAAAATGCCCCGTTGATCTAGTGGCTTAAACCACTGGACCAAGATCTCGAGTCGAGAAAGAATGTTTCGAATCGAACTAGCTCGAGTTTGTGATCGATTGCTGATTTAGCTTAATCCCATCGCAGTAGTAACGATGACTTGATTTCTAAGATGGAGGCCTTTGCCCCGCAGTGGTACAGTATATAAGCTGATACTTTACTTTTATGACAAAAACAACCTAACGTAACGCAAACGCGACAAATAAAACGTTTTCTTGCATTCCGCTCCCGTCAGCAACAGCGCCGCGAAATGCGCAAACAGAGCTGAGCGGAGCGGGCTGAGCGAGCGTGACGTATCTCTGACAGCTGTCAGTCACGCCAGCGGGATTAGCGCTGTGTGCGTATTTGCGTTTTGGTGTTTCTTTTTTGTTGTTATACGCTGTTTATTAGGACAGGATAATGCCCTTCGTATTCTTTATCTTGTGTTCTATAGCGTATCGCTTTGTAAACCTATGTCATTAATTAGATTAGAGTTCTGCTGCTCTTAAGTTAGTTTGTGACCACGGCTGAGCCAGAAGGATGGCTGCGTAAGTTCCTCACTTCCTCGACGAAATAAGCGCTGCTTCACGCCGGTCTTCTGTCAGGCCGTGGCCGTTCTGTCACTCCGGTCGAGCCGGCCCATTTATGCCGTCTACGAATACCTATACACTGTGTGGTGACTAGCACTCTTCGCTCGCTACAGGTAAAAAACAGTCGGATAAGCTTTCTTATACGTCTAAACAAGTTGTTGTTTTTTAATTTAAATCAGGAACAATCTTCATTGATACCTGATAAGTTGGGTGAGAAGCGAAGCCCACAAATCCACCAGAACCGGGTCGCGTCGACACCCGACTGCCAATTTTTTGTTTTATTTTCAATCCCTCTCCGCGCCATAAATCCCGCGGCCCGCTTCCGGATCCGTAATGACTGTTTAAACCGCGGCGATAAATTTAAAAGATTCCCGTAAAAACGTAACGGATTCCTACGCAATAGTGATGCGACGAGTCGAAAGGGAGTTTGGAAAAAAAACTTTTTTTTTTTATTTACACCCTACACCTATGGCATAATCTTCAAATTATGAACTCAAAGGCAGGTTTAACTATGATAACAACAGACCACCTAATAGTTAACAATTGCTGCCACCCATGGATACCCAAGAGTGGCAGTAATCGCCTACATACATATAGTTTACGGCATGAACCATTATGTATTTAATAAGCCCGATAAGTTATACCAGTGGAGTCGCAACTGCACAGCCAACCTTTAAACTACCCTTCCCCTCGTATTGGAGACCTCCTGTAGTCTTACTCACTCGGTAGAACCAGAGCAGGAGCTCACTATTCTGATTTAATTTTTCCTACTTTAATAATTGTAGGCATACACATTGAAAAACTACTAAAACATGAAATGAACTCGCAATATTCCTCGCCACTGAGCTGAGAGTGGTAGTAAAACTCAAAGATTTAATAAATATGGCACTTGCCACAGTATTCGTAGCGCCATTTAGTGTAAAAACTGTAGGCAGTACCAACTATGTTATGTAGTGTTTCAGTAGTCCAAATTCTTTCTTTTCTTAATCTATGCCTCAAGTTAGTCTTGAGCTCAGATAACAAGAGCCTCCATTTCCTCCGGACTTGCGCTACTTTGTGCTAGTCATCCCCTCAAATTTTATAGCAGAAAATTTGCCCCGAGACCCATCACTACGCAATATCGCGGTTTATGGCGAAATCGTGAGATCGCGGTATGTTTTAAAATATCGTTACCGTGAGTAGCTGCAGGCGGCGGCTGCGGAGGCACGTAATATCTCAGCGGTTACCTCGTAGTGATCAATGCGAGATATGCTCGGCCATATCGTAAAAAATATTAGAACAATATTAAATCCAATTTCTGCCGAAACAGTCGCGTCGCTTATTTCCTTTAACTACTAGATATTACAAAATGCTGCGTTACAGCAGCCGTGGTCACAAGCGGACTGGCGGCGCACGCGCTACATCTGCTAGGGCCCAGCTGTGAATCTTCGGATACCCTCACAGTTTCACTTCTAAAATCACCACTGGATACAATGTCAGTGAAGTTACTCCGACACACTGCACTCACGGTCTTGGTTCGCATTTGTAACGGTCTAGCACGGGGTTTGCATTTGTTAATGGATACCTGGTAACTTAGATGAAATTTTAAATCCGTCATCCCAATTAATTGATGATTGATGCCGCGTTATCCCGCTATAGCACTAGAAATTAATACTCTTTATACAGTTTCAGTCCATGAATGAATCATGAATGTCAAATATTATGTAAGCTACCACTGATTCGGAGAGAGTAGAGACTTCTGTAGAGTCTATAATATAATTAATAGGGATAATGCGAAAATTTAAAGCACTAAATATCGCTCATGTTACCATATAGCAAACCTCATAATTCCTAATATGATCATACAAGCATAGCCCTCTCCATTTCCCTTGAATGACTTTGAGCCTTACCCGGCCCATTGCGGCATGTGGCGTCACTAAACTTTATTCCCCACTTATTTCGTCCCGTGGATATCCTCGTATGCTGAAACTTTAATCGAGCCAATTTTCCGCCTTTGGATTCAAGGACGCGGTTGGTACAGTCGTTCTTATAAGTTTACTGTACGGTTTATGGACCGGAAAAGAGTGTATAGGGAGTGTACAGTCGGTTAATGCTGCTAACTTAGTGCGTTTGTGCCAGATTTAGCACTATTTTTATAAGTCACCGCAATTTTTTTTAATTCATACTACATCTTACATTGATCTGATTTTGTACTACTACTAGTGAGATTGAGGTCAAATGCTTGTCTGTCGTAGAATAAAAAAACAACAAAAACCTAGTAGCTTAAGCTACAGATTATCAGACAACATAGTTATCACAAATATAATACTTAAATACATATTTACAACCAAACGCTGAACAAACAAGTGTTCATCACACGAATTATAGTCCACGGTGGGAGTTTTTAAAGCACCTTGCATATCTATAAATAGCTGACATAGACTTAAAGACATAGACTTTAGAGAAAAACTTTTTAATTATTTTTATCTTTATTAATTGAATAATTGTAAATTTTGTTTAGTTGCGATGGTAATCGTGTTTTTCATTATTTTATCTTTTAAATAATTTATTTCAAATCCAATCAATTGTCACTATCTTTCGAGGCGTAAAAAAAATAACGCTTATCTTCAGTTCGCCCAAAACTCTAATAAAACAAATTGAGTAAAACTCCTGATTCCCTAATGACTGTCAACCAAATAGGTAGTTAATGCTGTTTCAATAGATACGACGAAAGGGTTGGAATTTACTTTTTCTTTTTTTTGCAAAATTCCTGACAATCTAGCACTTTTTACATGCACCCCACTAGCACTGATTCGTGGTACCGAGTTGGCAGCCCTGCAGCCACGAAGTTTCGGTTGTGAAGTTATCTCGCGTAACCTTCCGTGACGGGGTGTTAGCTTCTAATATAATGCCAAACTAGGCTAGAGTTTATAACGATATTAGCTCTGTAGGAACTTAAAGTACTTACTTAAATGTTTTTTTGTGGTAGACGGCAGATGTGCAAACGGGTCACCTGATGATATGCGATTCGCTGCGACACCCGACACTTCTATAGAATCTCAAGCGTGCAGCGAACCATTTCCAAGGGGAAGGCCCCAAAAAAAGTAGGCCTACGATTCCCTTACTCCTTCGGTGAACACTGCGCTGGCGCTGCTTTTCTGTGTCGTCAGTAGGTCGAGCCGATCAATTAACGATTGCTCAGTACAATTTTAAAATTATGATTGTTACCCATACAAAAGGCTTTCTTAACTGCTTTAAAAAAGTTTAAGTTTTTGCTGCACTTTATCAAAGAATTTCATAGTGGAGGTGAAAACCTTAGGTCCAGGACAATGTATGTGATATGTCTATATTTATTTATTTCTTGTCTTCTCTTCCCAAGGGCTCGCTTTATAAGGCCCTGGCTGAGGAGTGGGGCCTCCAATATAAGTTTTATGGCGCGGCTGAGAAAATGCGGCTCGTATAAGGAAGGACAGGGTATAATGGGCGGTGTGGGGGGATCGGATACACTGGAACGCCGTAGAAACCTTTTGACTCTTTTGATTATTAATTAAGCCCTGCCTATTACGTACTACACAACAAAAACCCGTAACGCCTAGTAACGTGGTATCTAAGCTTCGCCCTGTGTGCCGACCTAGATATATTAAGTAAGTAAACATTTATAAAGATACATAACAACAAGGAACAGTAGCAGAAATGTCGCTGGAAAGACGTCATTGAGACTGATGTGCGAGAGTTCCAAGTCAACAAACTGGCTAGAAGTGGTGTAGAAAATCACCGAAATAGCTATCTCTGTTTTGGTGGCCAAGACTCTGACCGGGTCAATTAGCCAGCTGATACTACCTTGTTTTGATTATTTTTTGATCAGAGTTCCACCCGATGGAAAGCGTCGATGACATCTGGAATGTTACGCGTCGACCTAAAAGATGCCTGTTCCTTCTTGCCTTAAAAACATCGTATCTATTACAATAAACTTGTAGCTAACTAGCAAAATAAGTGAAAGAAAAATTTACCTTAGCAACAGCGGTGAATCTTGATCTCGGGCGCTGATCCCAAATTTCTCCATTCTATGTCAGATCTGCGGGTAAAAAATAAAAACATAAACTAAACCATAGTTAGAACCTTAGCAACTTAAGTTAGTCGGTTAACTTTTTGTTTTCAATGTTACCAACGAGACTCGTCCTACTAGGTCACTAAACTGGGTGCTAAAACTTAGTACCCTAGTGAAATAAAACCTTCATGTCATGTACATGTAGAGATGGTGTTTCAAGCCCAGGTTTCTGAAACCACCTTCGCTTTTATCACGTTGCTTTAGAGTTCACAATCACTTGGCACGGCCATAGCCCGCGGCGCCACTACCGTGATTAAACGGCGATGGTTCGTAGTAATAACTTAGCCTTGTCTTACAGCACGAGGTCCCGGGTTCGATAGATGTTCTCGAGGTTCGTTTGTGAAGTTTTGATTAATGAATTCATGTGGAAAAAGGTAAGTTTAATACCTCAATTTTGTGTAAACTGCTGGCTGCAGGAGTATTCCGCGACCGGCTACGGCTTAGAGACCATCAAGAGAACAGCGTCCTCCTCTCTGAAAAGTTGGCAATGTGTCAGCGATCTCGCTAATCTCGCAGAATTTTCAGGGTGGCGGTATCCCGCTTACTGATTGGTTGCCTTTATCATAAAAAGTTAAGCAGGTTAAAATCTGAGGGCTTAGAACAAAACGGATTTCACTACCGATTTTCAATCCCTTTGACTCTCTGGTTTGATAGCGACAGGTAAGTATTCTCGTTTGCTAAGGGACGGTTTCGTTGTAGGCCGTCTGATGAGATTTGGATTTGGTTGCTGTTTATGACGCGAGCGCGCTTTGACACTTTGATACCACGGCCTCACAAAAAACCGGCGCCTGCGCTGAGATTCGCCGAGGTAGTGAGGCCCAATTTTTCTCAGCACACTGTCTTGTGACTTCACTCACGTGTTACGGTAGGTAATTCATGGACAACGGCAATCTCTTACCATGAGGTAAAGCGTAAGCTCGTCTGTCACCCGTCACATTAAAAATGTGAACCAATCTAATATGTACCTACTAGCAGTCATAAAAATATGCTCAGCAATGATGGCCGCCAATAGAAGCTTGTCTCTTGTAAAAATATCAAGAAAATCCTTAGTACTTACCTAGTCTAGTATCCTCGACCTCGACGAGAAAAGTCTTCTTTGGACAATTTCTTTGTCTTACTAACTAATCGTTTAACAAATATGTACATACAGTAAATTAATTAAATAATAAACTGTTAATGTGTGATTACCTTGTAGAATTCTTTTTTTTTATTTAGTCATAGCCACAGAGAACATTGAATTAGCCATGACCCGTGTTGGTCCCGTTTCTTTATACAGCCTAGATGGCGCTGGCATCGTGCGTACTGCCAGTACTTTTATCACCACTTCTTTTTTTAATTAATATACAGACCATTAGAAATATTAGAATTATGTATAGGTATGTATGTGTATACCTACTATTTAAGATCTTGTCTGTACACACTGTGAAACGCAAATAAAGCATTGAGTATTTTTTGAATACCACCGAGCAAATAGATCGACAAAGCGCGGGAATGAGAAGATGATATCTTAAGGACACTGCCTAATAAGACAAAAAGAGACAAATTATGATAATATACCAGCGTTTCAACAACTTTACGAGCATCAGGTCATAAAATAATGTAGGCCTGACATTTCGGAAAATTAATTTTATAAAATTACAGAAAATCCTCCTATTATTTTAGGTTTAATCATCTGTGGTTTAAGTTTAATGTGGAGCCTTGGGATTTTGTGCTCTAAACTATTGTGTGGTAACAAAATTAAATAATCCAAATTAATGGATAACGTTTCACATAGAAATATTTACGATTGTTATTTAAATTAATTTGAAGCTTTTTAATCTAAGTATTAATATGTTTGTTTTTTTTTCGTATTATAAACTTCCAGGAAAATTTTCTATTAAATCTTTAATTTAATAATAATTTGAACAGGAGTTATACAGTGTCAATATTAATATTAATTTCTTAGTGTGACAACTACATTTTACGCACACAGTATAGTTGGCGGCACGAAAGAATCACTCACTACAACGCATGGTCACAATTAGTGCAGTGAGTTGTTAATTGTAGGCTGTATGGAAGTAATGTCCTTTGCTTTTTTTTAATTTTTCTGAAGCTAGCTATTTTTCGTAGCTTTGGTGAAACTGGGCTGTATGGACTTGAATTTCTTTGCGTAATCATAAATGTGCGAATTGAAAAAAAGTTTTATTTTTTATAACCCGCGGCTTCTTTTATCTTTTTCACCAGTTTTTGTTTAATTTTTTCCGGGTATAATACAACATCTGTGAATTTTTTTGATAGTTGTTTGTGGCCAGTTGTAGTTGGGTACATAGGTAGGCCTATTTGCAATTTTTCTTGTTGAATATTATACATAACTAGGTACTATAGACTTTCTTTTTGTCTGAACCTTGTTTTTTTTGTTGTTAAGTAACAATGATGTGCGTGTACAAGTATGGTGGTGTAAATGTTGTGATGTGAATTATGTTGGTGTGCAGGAAGTTAGCAAGTGCAGCTAATGGTAAGTAATGATTAACTTCTACTTAATTTCTGCCCATATTCATGATATTAAGGAACTCTTTGCATTCATAGCGTCTAGGAATTTCTGTTTAAAGATTTGCATGTTATTGTATGTCAGTAGGGTAGACCTATAATATCTATGATACCATGTTATACTGTATATATTATTTATGCTTTGAATTTTTGAATCAGTGACTTTCATCCGCGGTATTTACAGAACGATTCGCTCTGCAAACCTGCAAAGACGGAAAACGAAGAAACGGTTTCCTTCTAAGTATAGCGTAAAATAAAAATATAGAACAAATGTTCCATATTGATGGAAAAACCCGGGCTCAAAAGGCAAAATCACGCCATCTCTTAACTATCTCCCCGCTCCAGTTACGTTGATAAATACGGATCAAAATGACAAAAGGCGGAATTTCGTATTTCGGGAAGAGTTGTTGTAAATGTAATGTAGGTAATTTTAGTGAGAAGTGGTTTAAAATGCAGTTAAATTTAAAATGTGTCATGTGTGTTTATCTGTCTGAAAGTGGTATTCTGAGCATTTTTTTTTGTGATAGGCAAGTAGCAGGCGAGCAGGCGGATCACCTGATGGTAAGCAATTGCCGCCGCCCATGGACACTTGTAACACCAGTGGAGTTACAAGTGCGCTGCCAACCTTTTGTCCCCTTCCCCCCCGAGTGGGCCTCCGGCACCCTCACTCACTTGGCGAAACACAGCACAGGGGCTGCTTCACGCCGGTTTTCTGTGAGGTAGTGGTATCACTCCGGTCGAGCCGGCCCATTTATGCCGAAGCGTGGCTCTCTCACAGTATAAGTCAATTACAGGCAAAAACTAGACGCGTAGTGATATCACTACGCGTCTAAAAATTTTAAAAAATTTAAATATTTAAAGACCGTTTGTATTCCATTTGATTGTCCAGTTCAAAAGCAGTAGGTACTAAATGATGAACGAACGTGAGCGGTGGGTGGGTAGATTTAGAATCTGAAACGCAGTCGTAGGTACTTTATAAAGCCGACCGAAATGAATAAACCATTTTCATTCTTAAAAATCCGCAAGGTTGATCAGGTACCTACTAGAATTACGAAATAACTCTTCATTAAAATATGGTTTTTGTATTCTAAATCTTGTCTTAAATGATTTTAAGCCACCTACAATCATACTAGACTGGAACTGTTTAATTATATCTTATATATAAGAAAGAAGTAATATTGACGTGTCCTTTAGAAACCGTCTATTTAAAGGACATAATATTACGATACTTGCACAATTCAGAAATAGCCAGTAGCAAGACATTGCTGACTTTTCGATTAGAACTGCTCCGGTTGTATATTGTATTTATTAAGGTTCTAATAGTTTGAGCAATAGCTCAGTGGATGAAAACGCGCTTTCCAAATAGGGTGTCAGGTGTCGCTTTCTAAGCAGGGTTCAAACCCGATCATTCGGGTTTGAACCACGACACCCTGTTTGGAAAGCGCGTAGGAGTGCGTATTTCTACCATTCGCGCTGAACGTTAACATTGACATTTCATATATCAATTCGCTGGCTATATTTTTACATTGTGGTCCTAGATTCGTATCTCAGGGCGGTTGACGGGAGTCAAACCCCCGTACGACAAAGTTTGAGCAAGCGTACGACGTAAGGTAAACATCTGAGTCAAACTTGTTACAATACAGTTGCTACGCTGCGATGTGAGCGTCTGTACCGCGTCTATTATGCTATATATTCTAGTTTGACCTCGTTACTTTGTATTTGATTTGCGATAAGGTACCATGTTAAGTGATCGTGGGAGAGCCACGCTTCTGTACGAATGTGCTGGCTCGACCGCATTGATACCGCGACCTCACCGCATGAAGTGAAAGCTTCAAAAATTAGGCCCCCGGCTCCCACTCAGTGAGTGACGGCACTCACTTGATTGAGGGTACCGGATACCGGTGTGTTGTGTGTGTACTCATGTTTATTTGTCTCTTTTTTGATGATTATTTATCTTCTTTATCTTTCTTTTCATCGTTTATTAACGTCGCTTAAAGCTCAGTTTGAAAATCAGCGCCGCTGCGGCTTCTAGCTGCTGCAGCAAATGCCGCAGTTTTGGTACCCTTATAATTATTTTGGTTTTGTAGCCAATAAACGTAATCTTTTCTTAACAATCGAATATTACAGTCTTAAAATAGATATTCATATATACAGCTTATTATGAATGTCAATTTCGTCTGACAGAAACCAGCAAGAAACTAATATTCTTGTACCTGACTGATTACCTGGAACTTCGCCTTAGAAATCACGCCGGCAAACTTTTCCAATTTTCGGTGGGAATATTTTTAACGCGGTAAATAGAAAGCTATGTTATTTTCTGTTACAACTTTTCTTCAATAAATTGGGTTGGAAAGTGGGTAAGTTATCTATTTATATGCTTTTTTGTCTCCATATTTTTCCATGATGTTATTATCTCAAACATTCTTGCTAGAGTGTCACCAGCGGCCATGGTTTTGCGTTTGTACTAACAATAATTAATTAGTCATTTATTGTAGTCTTATGAATTCTTCAAAGATACATGCATTTCCTAGTTAGGAAACCCCTGCAAAATTGATTATTGAAATACCATACTGACTAGTAAATAAATAATATATCTTTATAACTTACTCCTGGGCTTACTCGGGTTCTAAACCTACAACCTTACGTAAGGAAGACGCACGTTCCTATCCACTGAGCTACCATATTGCTCTACTTATAAGTTTTTCAAGACGGTTTTCTCTCTGTCAATTGAAGAGACATTTCCCATTTTCCCATCTTGCATTTATTCACTAGACGCTCACTCGTTTGCTAATTAATTCCTATCGCTCTTTGAAGAACTTGGCGGCAAAACTTCCGACGACCAATCAGAAATCGCTTTGAGATTTAGAAGAAACACAACAACTTTAGTCGTTTCCCTGAATAGCGGCAACTAGCCTTAAGAAAGCGCTGGTCACCGCCCCGCGGTAGGGATGTGCCGAGGGTCAAACTTCACTCGAGTCGAATTCACGTAAGTAGGATCTAACTCAATTTGGATCATCGTGAGTGAAGAATCTTGCTAGGTGGCGCGCTATTGGACCAACCAAGATGATAACAGTGAGAAGCCAAAGGCTTCGAATTAAAGGAATGCATGGGCCGGCTCGGCAGGAGTGATGCCACGGCCTCACAGAGACAGAAAGGATGCCTGAGGCCTCACTTGAAGGAAGGCCACACTTATAACTCTGCGTTAACCCTACATTTTTTAATGCTTGTAACTATTTCCCGCGTATTTAATATTAAATTGCATTCTAAATAGGCACAAAATAATTGCTAGCTTAATGCTAATATGGTAATTAGCACTATGTCGTATTTACTGTTCTGGTAATTTGTGTATTTTTTTTGTTTTGTTCGTGGTCAATAAATTAATGCTTGCTTACTTACTTAAGTAATTTACTAATACAAAATCGCGGTCCTATCGCAAATAGTTCAAGATTAATGAAAAATATTTTTTCGGTGTCTATTGAAAAAACTGATTTAATCATTAAGTTTGGAAACGTACTACTCGTATAAACTCAAGTCAAAAATGTAACTCGAGTTACTCAGCCTATACTTCACTACCTTCTGTTATTCAAAGGAGATTTAAAGCAAATTGCTCGCTCAAAGCAAGGGAGGGGGGGGGGGGGGTGTTGCACAATGCCTACTTTTAATTAGTTTGCGGGAGTCTCAAAGGACGGCATCATGCTGACTTTGCGAGGGATACCCCCTGTATAGCAGGTCACGTGGGTCAACTAGCTTTGTTGGACCGTGTGTGAGTTAGATGCGAGTGTCGAATATAGGCTTATTCATAAAATAGAACAGAATGTCCACTGCCTGCAAGAGGGCTAAACAGCTACTTGTAGCAGGGCGTCCAACACTATGCTTACCGAGTCGCGGTCCATGAGTACCAGATGATAATAATTAACTGACCCAAGAAAACTTAGCAAATGTAGTTTCCTAAAATTACTTAACCGGGAATCGAACCCGGGACCTTTCGCGCTTCGGGCGAACACTTAGCCACTGAGCCATCGAGGCTGTCAAAAACACCGACAGAAACAATGATTCTGATCTAATAACTAAATATAAAAGCAATATAAAAATACTGCCTATTAATAAAATAATAAATATTAGATATACCTAGAGGGTAGATCAACGAACTCTTCAACACCAATGTCACAGGTCAGGTTTTAAAAGAAATTATCTCACACCCAGACTCTGAACATCACTTAAAATTAATCACTCGAATGTTGGTTTGCCCAAGGGTCAAACCCATTGGGTCAACATCATTGGAGTTTGATCACTTTTACAGTGGTAAAAGCATCAGGAATAGGCCGGCTCGACTCAAATGCTACCAGATCTCTCAAAAAACCGACGTAAAGCACCGCTCGCACTGTATTGATTTACACACCGAAGGCTTATAAATGAATTAAAATTTCGATAAAAGTTTTTCTTACTTTAGTAAGTACTTGTTTCTTTTTAAATTTCTCGTAAGAGAACATGACGAGTTAAACACTCGCGGGCGTATCCATAGTACTTAATGTAATTTTTAAGGACGTTGACTCTAAATTGCACTACCTAATCCGATCATTATTCCATAAAAACCGCACCATCAGGGCGGCCATTTATCACCTTTTAGATTGCTCTTACAAATAGTTACGGTACTTAACTATTCAGCTGATCACCGAAGTTCGTCACGTCGCTGCGGAGCGGTTAAGCCGGAGACTGATGGAACGAGTGAGTGAGCGATGACTCGCTCGGAGTTTGCGAACTTCAATCGTTCAAAAAATTTGATAATAAAACTTCTCACGGCGCGTGTCATTGTCGCGCGTGACTGCCGGCCGGGGCAGGGTTGACGATGCCTGGACATTTTAATGCTACATACTATGCATGTACGAGTATATTAATATCAAAATCCCTAGCCAACCTTAAATCGAAGTGAGCACAAATGTTGCATCTTTGACAATCTGGGGGGTCACACTCACATAGTATTAATTTCATCTTCTATCTTTTATTCACTCATTCATATTATAATAATAATAAATCTTTGTAATCAGGTTGGTCGCTGGGCTTTACTATAAACCTATAACACCAAACGCATTCGCGATGCTGTATACACCCAGCGTCATCTATTGGTAGAGATAGGACTAAAAATTCCATACATTTTGTATTTGTCAGGTTTAAAAAAACTAAGTGGCTAGCCGAATATTACGCCTTTCAGTCTTTTTAATTTATGACACAACTACAAGCTCCCTATTCCCTAATAATGACCCTGTGTTCAATGTCAATAACTTAAGTTCTCTGCCGAAGAGCATAGTAACGAACTTTATCTGTCAACCAAGATGCTCAACCCTGCCGTATCTTTTGCGGTGTCACACGACTTGCATACTACCTGCCTCGCCTCGCCTCTTCTGCCTCGCCTCGCCTCTCCTGCCTCGCCTCGCCTCGCGTCGAGCTGTCGCGATAACTTCACGCATCGGAAAGTTTTCTTGTTTGTACTGCATTGTCTCTTCACAGTGAACTGCTCCCAGTTATGACGTTACTTAAATGTAAAAGCTGAAGTTGTTGGTTTTTATCAGACTAAAAAGTACATCAGAGTTATTAATGACTTCATCACGTGCGAGTGGCAATTGAGAAATATAAGATGAAACTTTAAAGTGTTGAGAAAGATCTTTCTAATTTCTTCATTATGTTAGAGGTGGCAAACGAGCAAATGGATCACCTGATCCCCGCAGCACATGGTATATAAGATCAAAGGAGTCGCTGATACGTTGTCGAGTACGAGTCGTGGTATTTTAAAAACTGTTTAATGTAATTCGAAATGTTATGAATATGATTTACATTAAACTTTTATCCAAGCATCAATAATGAAATCAACTATGATATTAATCATGAAAACCATAAATTAACCATACAGCAGATTTAATCTCACGTAATAGGTGGACATTATAATGTAACGTTGGAATTTATTATGCACAAGTTAATGAGATGTAGTGATGGACTTGGGGTTGAAATTCACTGAAACGCGTACGCAAATAACTTAGTTACTCACTCGGTTTAATTGAGTCATTTCACAATCATTTCTTTCGTCTACATTTCAAGTAGACAAGTCAAAAATAAATTTACTCTTTTTAAATTTTGACTATCTGTTATTTATTAACAGTGATCGGATAAATTACTTGGTGCAATTTAGGGTCAACGCCCTCATACATTAAATAAGTCCATACTTATCCCCATCCATATTATATACCCCAGTGGAATTCCGAAGTTTTAAAATATTCAATACGTGTGAAATACACTTTTAGACATAATATTAGGACATTAGTAAATTAGTATACTGAACTGAATGTCACTAAAAAAATTCAACAGGTTGGGCGACGAGGTGAAGTCTTTACCTATTAATAAATTCGAATGTTAAACAAGAGATTCAGAAGTTTTTTGAGTCTCTTAGAGAAATGTCTAATTGTGTAAGTAGTTACTAATAATTTATTAGAATAAATTAATTTTGTTTGTAATTAATTCAGTAATGTTCTGACGAAATATCCCAAACAGCATAAACAACTTTTAAAATCCTACCAAATTTTAAGTGAAAAAAATATCTTAACTCTCTATCCATTTTAGTTTTGAATGTTTAGACACTCACTTGGAATTAAATAGTCATAAATATGTAGGTATATCGATTCGTCATCATTAAATGTATTCATGAACAAATCGATTCTACCTAACTGGCTATAGAATGGTACGACATTAAGCTGATCACTCGTTTACCTACCTTTCCTACAGCGAAATTAAATTAAAAACAACTGTTTTGTGCGTCAAGAAACCTTTTGTGGGAAATGTTGAGAGAAAAGCAATTTATGTAAACTATCTTGGGTACAAATGAACTCGAATCGCCAATTTTTTCACTCGGATACCTTTTTTCCGGCGGGTCGCATCCCTGGAGGGGCATAATTAGTGAAGTTTAAATTGGATACCGATGGAATTCCGCGCGTTTTGTCTCGTAATCCGGTTAGCTACCTGCGGCTTAATGTATTGCGTTGATCCGGTCACTATTAGCCAATGGCCATCATTTATTCACAGGTTTGATGTAGGGCCGAAATTCAATCATATCATTTGAAATTTCTAGATTCACAATTCCATATTGAACGCGTTTTAAAAAGTCATGCCAATAGCGCTGTCATTTCAAAATATCGTCACTGCCTTTTATTTTAAACCTTAATCCTTAACCTTAATTTGGTTTTAAATTCCAAAACTGCCACATAGGGCTCCTTTGCGAATGGAGCTTTGATTGGCGGCGACGTAGATAGCGCGTTCACGCTGGATCTAGAGTTTATATGATCGAAGGGGCCTATGAAGAAATTAGCGGTACCGCCCGCGGTATGTAGATTCAGTCGATTTCTCTCAATATAATATTCATTTCACAACCGAGTTCTATTGTGTTATTACCTACATCCTTCGAAGCTTGCACTTTGCCATAGACACCTGCAACACCAGGGGAGTCACAGTGCGCTGACAACCTTTAAATGTCACTTTTTCCTGATTAGGCTTCTGATACCCTAACTTACATACACGTCGCAATCATGGCGAAATCTGATTCTGTGAGGCCGTGCACCGATCACCGACTGTCGAACCGGCTGGTTCATGCCAAAGAGTTGCTCTCCCACAGTCAAAAGGTTTGCTTTAAAATTTGCACTATAAATCTGTCGACATCGTTATAAGACTCACATAATTCAGTCCAACACGGAGGTAAATTCCATGTGCCTCAAACAGATCCTTCCATTCCCTGAACGAAGATATAGAGCCCCAATTAATCCCGAACTTGGCTAAAACAATAAATACCGATAGTTCGTATTACACCTCGTTAAAGTACACGATTATGCCCGAATTATACAGCGGCCCGCGAGACATCTGCTTTCATAAACAACATACTATTGTACCGGGGACACGAGCGGACACTGGCGCCCCTAACTTGAACTCGTAAGGTTTAGATTGCAATGTACTGGCTGTATGTTTGGTGGGAGGCATAACATAGTTCAGCAGAGGTGTGCAGCAGTGGGTAAGCCAAGTTCTTAATAAGTGGCTCAGGTGTTTTACATTTCTAATTTGTTTTTACATTACATTTATAAGTATTTTTGTATTCAATATATGAAAGATGTAGATCAACTGTTTACCGTTGTTAATATTTAAAGAAGGTACTTATATCGATTTATCACGAACTTTAGCAAACATCAACATATTTTAATGATGATAATGACCACATAGTTTCAAAATACCTACAAGAATAAAAAAAGTCTCATTTGTGACTCTACTAGAGCTGCGAGTGGCGGCGGCCGTCGCTTACCATCAGGTTATCCGTCTGCTCGTTGACCACATACCTCCTAAATAATAACTCTGACAAATTCTACTTAAGATGTGGTGAAGATTGCGGAGAGTCTTACTTATGCATGTGGTACAGGGCCAATCGATTTGATCCTTGGAGCTGTCAATTAGAATAATAAACCTTATTTCATAATTATACATGGTGCACACCACAACCACATTTGCATACTTCGAACCATGGCCATAATATATAATTATGTATACCTACGTTTAATTTATATACTGTGTCACGACCCCTCGTATGGAGGGCGCGTTGTTTTGTTATCGACTGAGCTACCATAGCTCAAAAAAATAAATGAAACTAGCTACTGCTAGCTTTATTTATTTTTAGCATACTTCTCTCTTACTTAATATTCCTATGTTGGGAACTTCCTTTCAAAAACAACCAAAAAATGGAAACCAATTTTAGTGTTTACAAAGAGCTTGGCCCAATTTTCAACATCTACGTTTTTGTTGGAATTCCCGCTTTTCACTTAAAGCCTTCTTACTTGCGTTATTAGGTCGTTTTCCGCTTGTAACCCTAAATATCATATTCCGGAGTTCACAACACGATGGCGCGGCCAGCTAGCGCGGATTTTGTGATTTATTATCTTAAGGTTAGGGTTGTTTTTCGTTTGTGGGTGTAGGATAAAGGTCTGGGAGTTGTGGGACAAGCACAAGTTTTAATTAAGCGGCGTGACGCGGCGATTGATAAGATCCCGCGCGGACGGTTTTTAAAGGGAAATTCTCGAGGTTTTCATAACCTTGGGGTACGCGTAGTTCTAAAAAAACTTATCACGCTGGTTATAAATTTCAAATCCTAAAACCAATAAGCATACATACCCACACCTTAAGTAGATTAATGCGCCAAACTAATAACAGTCCCGAACTCCGAGTAGAAATACGAGGAGTCTTTTCACTTTACGAGTATTCCCTGTATTCATAGTACCTACTAGATCAGCACACCCAGAGCAGCAACAAATATTGAGTATATAGAACAATTCATCTTCTAAATTTACTCAATTGGGACAGAGGCGGATCCAGACCTCAAAAATGGTTGTGGGCGTCTAGGGATTTTCCTCCCATAGTTGTGTGTACAGCCTCCCGCACCAATCCCCCTCTCCTCTCCCTCTCTTAGACTGGAAACTGCTGATCCTAAGTTGATCGAAGAAAGTATGACGGCTCAAGTAAATTTAAGGTTATGGGCATGCCCACCAGTGCCCAAGACGGTGGATCCGCTCTTGAATCGGGAATCGAAGCGAGATCTTCCGTGCTTAGGTCTAAAACCTGAGCCACTGCACAAGTTATATGATCTATATTATTAGGGTTGCTCGAGCCGGATATTAATGGATAATATTGATAGTATCGTCTTTTTTTTGCTCGATTCTGTTAAAAATTACAAATTTACTTACTATAGATAGTACCTATTGGCGTTGTTAATAGTCCTTATCTCTCAAATTTCTCCACCGATAGTATTTATTGATTGACATGTAGCAAAACTATCGATACCATTGATTTTACATCACTAATCCATATGGCCTAGTTTTCCTGTCCAAGGGTTGCGACCGGTCCGAGAGCTTCATTAATAGTAATCCTGGATTTCGGTCTAAGCGTAGGCAGGTACAGTCAGCCACACATCAGGTTACCACAACCTCAAATCAAATTTGCTCAATTAATATTCAACCTAATGTGTAAGACAGTAAGATGAGAGTCGATTGAAGAAATTTGACAAATTTGTATACTTTGATGTGTGACTGTACGTACTGAATTCCAAAGCGAAAGCTTTGAACGCAACTGAAAATGACATGCTGAAGAGACTCTCTCTTTAGCAATTCTAATATTTTTAACTGTAATTTGCCGTAAAATACAATTATTTTTAAGTTACTTCACTGGGAGAGAATCAAAACAAATTATATTTCGCCAATTCTCATCCCAATTCGCAGTTGTACAATATCTTCAGTCTTAAGACGGTTTACACGTAGCGATGCGTGGTGCCTGGACAAAGGCTACTTTACTAAGTTTTCAAGAAATCGTAACGTTAACGTATCGTGCCCACGCTTGGATTACGCTAGTACTCATCACGAAGCGCCTTCGATGGCGTATCGTACCATTTCCTTCAAAAATGATTTGATACAGTTATATAATCTGTGGATTGTGTTCCGGTAACACAATAAGCGATGTAAAGAACATAGAAACACAACTTGCTCTCGAAACAGTAGCATACACGATAAACAGACGCTAATACAATTGAGAAACACAGCGCAGGCCTATTCATGCCGAAGCGTGGCACTCCCACGTAAACATTTTGTGCAACGCCCTCGTCCGCTAAATCGTCCTACTACACTAAGTTGACATGACATGATGAAGAACCAAGTATCACCGAGGGAGAGCCATGCTTCGGAATGAATGGGCCGGCTCGTCCGGCGTAATACCATTGCCTCACAGAAGACCGGCGTGAAGCACTTGCGCTGTGTTTCGTCGAGTGAGTAAGAAGTACCGGAGGCCCAATTGGGAAAAAGAGGGTTAAAGGTTGACTCTTGAGACTCTACTGGTGTTGCAGGTGTCTATGGGTGGCTGCAATCTCTTACCATCAGGTGATCCGCATCATCGTCTGCCACTTATAACGTTAAAAAAGGTCACAGCCCACTGGCTAGGCAGCGACTCGGACTGTGTAAACCAGTCTTAGGAATATAATACGATAATAAGTTGAGACATTTCAGAGATTCTCGCAAATAAAACAATTTCCTGAAATCAGGGCGGATTCATAAGCGCCAATAAAGCCTATTTGAATAAAATGTTTGTATTTGATTTGATTTGAAGGAGGACGAATTGTTTGGACAAAGCATTCAGCTTCAATAAATCTCGGATAAAAGAGACGCTGTGTGAGAGAGTAAACTGGGAACATTTCTAGCGTAGATTAACCCTGTCTTATCTGAGGGGTGTAGTAGACGCAAACTTGAATCCTGTTTCTAAACTGAGACTAAAGTTAGCCATAGTTTAAAAATGATGTAGTCACTTTCATAAAGATGACAAATAAAAGTACCTGTTATAAAACAAGACAAACACACCACAATTTTAATAAGGGGAAAAGAGTTATTAGATTCTGTACTCTATCTATGATCAGCCATGCTTCGGCAAGAATGGGCCCAGATGAAACAATTAACGTATAAAAATATTTTTTGATGAAATGGTTCGATACCTACGATCAATCAATCAATCAAACATTCACTGTGATAAACACTAGTGTGTAGTCTTTTAGTGTTTGGGTGTTATGTATGTATTTAAGTATTATAATTAGTTTCTTCTGTAGTCTGATATTTGTAACACAAGTGCAAGCTATTTACGTACGGCGTCAAAATGATGGTATGATTGCAATAATTTATTACGAGTATTATAGCGCCAATGACTTCTAACAAACACTTACACACACATACTAGTTGTTTACATTAATTGTGTGTTGATTGGTATGTTAAAATTATTATTAGGTAAATGCAACATAATACCTACTTACAGTTTCTTGCTGAGTGGTAGACGAAAATCACATTTTCTTATTACGTAGATTCTACCAAATTGGGTAACAACGATGGCGATAGAGTTCCTGCTGCTGTATTATTCGGGAACCGTTAAAATCTGCATTTGTAATGTGCAAAGCGCATTAACAGGTCCGCAGCGTATGCAGATTGGTATCATGGCGGAATACTACCCATTGTAGCTGCCACAGATGATAACCCCTCGCCGTGTAGGTACGCTTTATAGTGTTATTGCTTATGATGATTGGAGGATTTTCTTATTATATGATAGCAGCTTATTATAATATGATCGTTAGTCTGCAAGGGACAGTAGTAGGTCAGTAGATGAAAACGTCCCTTCCATATGGAGGGTCGTGATTCGAATCCGAACATTTACAATACTTCCACACTTTTCAAATCTATATGCCTATTTCTATTATTCATTAGATAGTAAGGGAAACATTGTGAGAATATCTACCCGTTTCGGAGCTCGTTAGGTTAGGTCTGGTGGTTTGACATGGGACTGTTAAAGGGTTGCAATTTTGCAAAGGTCAGACGGTAGTCGCTTCATTTTAATTGCCAGAGTGTTGGTTACATCGCGCAAGGTTTAGACTTTTCGGGCTTCCCATAAGCCTTGTCGTTACCCAATTTACTTCTTTATAATAGCATAGATAAGATCCAAATTAGTACAAATTGAAGGAATTTGGTGCAACGATAGAATTTTCACATAAAGTGCTTCCGAGTGGAACTCATTGTCTGTAAATCCGTTCGAAACTTATTGCAATCCCTGTCTCAGCAGCTAGAGTCGGAAAATACAGCCCTCTCGGGAGGCATGCGATAAAGACTTTAAATCGAATGCCCACGCCAGGTCTCGTAGGAATCCAGACATCGGACTGAAGAACGTAGTCGATTACGTTCAGCTCCTACATTGTAATACTTCAATGTAACATTGACTTGTGTAGTATTATTCGACACGTGTAGTAGTTATTCAACAATAGTGACATCTAAATAGACCTACAGACGCCAAATATACGTATGCATTTTGCACAAACTTGGTCGTTGACGGAAAATCCGAAGTGTTGAGTTACAACACTTACTAAGGGCGATTGAGCGTAGTATTTTGAGGATGAAAGATCAGATACGAGTACCCGACCGTAACACACTAAAGCAAATATGGATCGAACAACTGCGAAGCTCAAAATAGAAGCGGACGGATGTGTGCAGAATGGGTCCTAAAATATGGATAGAAACCATCGATATAATCTCTAGATACACAATTACTTACATACTGAAAACGTTTGAAAAAGTGAACCCAACTGCGCTTTTACTAGTAGTTTTACAACTATAGTATTTCGAATATGCCGTCGAGGTCGAAAATAAAGTGCAATATTTTATTTCCGACCCTAATCCATTGTCATTGGTTTTAAATTCTGAAAAACAGCTCTCTTTTGCGAATGGAGTCTTTTACACCGCGTGCACGCTGTATCTAATCTATCGAAAATGAAAACTAACTGATGAACGCCGACCACGCGGTAGGCCCAATGTCAATGATGATGTGGGCCCAAGATATTGGAGATCCATTCGCTCGTGAACCACCTATCACAGCAAAAATTGTCGCATAGCGTGCAATACTACACTATGCGTCGGAAATGCGGTAACTCGCCACATTTGGGGCTATCCTTTGAAAGGAACTCCATCGCAACTCCTGGGAATGCACCAAACTAATGCATCAAAATACGCTCGTCTGAAAACGACGTAGCTCTTTGAAACTTTAATGGGTAAATAGCAAACAGAAAATTAAGGTTTGCAGTCGCCGAGTCAATAAGGGACTGGCGAGTTGGACGGTGGTCCACGAAACTAACAACAACTGGGACTGGGGGTTATGTTTACTCTTTGAAAACAGTTGCAGTTTTGATTGGCATTTAAAGTGCATTTAAATTACTTATTTTACGAGTGTCATTCTCAGTTTCAGAGACTGTATTAGCTAAGGTCATGTTCTAGGTTTTGTTAGGTTTATATTATTATGTATTTAAGTATTATATTTGTGATCCTCTGTTGTTTGATATTTGTAAAAGCTAAAGCGACGCACTTTAACGTCGTTAGACCCAAAAACCTTTTAAAAGGCATGAAGCAATTGATTTTTCATTGTGTCTGCTGTCTGGGCCTTACGAAGTTACGTGCTTATGCTTGCTTAAACTAAAGCGACGCACTTTAAAACGACGGCTGCGCTTGAGGTCCCGGGTTCGATCCCTGGGTCGGGCCAAAATCCCTGTCAGCCCGAAGGTCTACCGCCGTGCTTCGGAAAAGACGTTAAGCTAATAGTCACACTGGTGTACCACCGACTTTTGAGAGTATAGGAATAGAGAGAGGACTTGTGCCTCCAGCGTTCACATGTGTGTCACATGTGTGTGTGGCTAATCGTTGAGACTGGCCGCCATAGCCGAATTATCGATTAGAAGGACATCATTATTATATTCTTACCATTTAAACATTAAACCAGCGACCGCACTCACAGTCGGTGGTTATCGGTGACCTCTGGGCGTAAAAACGTGTCAGGCGCACGGCTCAGACGCGCGGCGCGTGCGGTCGCCGCTGTCGCCGCCAGCGCTCGCGCATTTACACGGCCCGGCCAAATACAGGACGTAAACGACAGGGAAGTGCCCATACCAGCTATCTAACAAAGCTAACCTGACGCCGTCTGTACAAGGAACCAATCGACTGCGAATTGGAAAGAAAGAGGCTAGCTACTATAAAAAGATATAGATAATATTAAGATAAAATTTCTCCTAAAAATTATACGCCTTAACTCATTCTGTCGTGTAACGTGTCGTGTGACGACCTGTGACAAGTGCTCTGCCAACCTTTTGACACCCTTTCCCCCCAATTGGGCCTTCGGTACCCTCACTCGCTACAAACAAACACAGCGTAGGCGCTGCTTTACGCAGGTCTTCTGCAGTTGGTATCCACTCCGGTCCATTCATGCCGAAGCGTTTTATGCGAATTTCAAGATGAAATCAGATGATATCTTCCGTAATTTAATAAGCCTGAATAGCCCCGTGTAATTGCCAGCTGGAAATTTTACCGGTGTAATTTTTAACGCCATGTTCTTCGATATAATTATTTGCTGCGCGTATGATTGTGGTTTTCTGCTCGCGACGGTAATTCTCGAAAGTTCCTATTAATTATTATGATACTGATAAATTCATAATTCTGTCTGTAATGTGTGAATTAGTTAACGGAGTATTATCTAACTAGTTGAAGTAGTAGTGGGGCCTTTGCCTTTGATTGCGACTCTTTTCGGAAACTATAACAATAATTATATTGAAACTTGGTAAGTCGATGTAATCTGTGAAGCGCATTAACATATTGGTAGGTACTAAAATAAAAATATTTTTTTTTTCATTTCTTAGGTACGAGTGGGGTACATTATGTTTCAATGTCATAATCATTTACACATTTAAAATGTAAACCCCATGAAATACTATACGATTGAATAAATCCATTGATTTATTCAATTACTCATACCTATCATTATACGGAACCCTTCATTTTTATTCCACCAAGGACTTGTAGAAGTCAGATAATGAGAATTAAAGACATAATAAGATCTATACAATTGTCAAAGCTCAGTTCGCGTCACAAGTTTCATGTAACTTCTCAGAACCTAAGCAAATGCAAAGCAGAATCCGAGTGTCCGCCCGCTTCGATTCCCAGCGGTGACATGAAACATCTTCGTCCCGTCGGAGGTGAACCAGACAATTATCTCTACAAACATCCCCCCCACCCCCTCTCTCCGCTCCACTAATTTATAATTCAGTTGCGCGGCCCCGCCACCGTGACATTCGACGTTGATGTCGCTAGTGTAGAGATGGGACGAGGCAAACTTTAGTCGAGTCACATTGGAGGAATTGCATTTGAGTGCACTCAGATTTAAGTCACCTGTTTTTCATGTAAGCAGTACATAGTGTCGGCCTATATACTGTCCCACTGCAGGTCAAAGGCCTCCATCATAGAGCAACTATGATGGAGATTAGGCTTAATCACCACGCTTGCCTAACGCGGATTGGTGATCACGAATAGACACGAACCTTTTAACCCCATTACCCCTGATTGGACCTCCAGCATGCTCACTCACTAGGCGACCGCGAAACACAACGCGGGCGCACGCCTGTGCCAGACTTCTGTGAAGTCGTGGTTTCATTCCGGTCGAGCCAGCCCATTCACGCCGAGGCGTAGCTCTCCCACAGTTAACGGCTTTTAAGTAAAGATTTTTTTTATTTGGCTTACATTGTCCCACTGCTGGCCAAAGGCCTCCCCCAAATTATAGTTAAATTTACTTAAAATTCGAGTTCCATTACCCTCGTGTCGCATCTCTACGCTGGTGTGGCACCATTAGGCCCGCTCGAATGGGACGGTTGGGACTTGAAAGTTCAAAATGGCCGCTGTCCGATTTTAAATTCCGTTGGCTTGGGGCTTGGAGTGGGTGTTTTTTATGTTGCAATTTAATTTGCTCCTGCAGCGAGTTGTAGTGTTCATTATATGCTTAAGTTAATCTCAAATGCCTTCATTTCCCTACACTATGGAAACACAATGGATGCACAAGGAGTAGGTTCAATGTTGGATTTTCTTACATACTTTGCTGGCTCACCGAACCAAAGTATAACTTGGGCTCCGATATCAAACTGCGCCATGCGTAACTCTTTTAGGTCTTTGGCAGCAACATTTCTATGAATCACCTCACTATACATAATACAGGGGTTATAATACAGTGCAACACATTAGAAAAGATATGACTAACGTATCCTTGGAATCTTTACCATGTGGTCACCTGGAGCAACTAACTCCCGGGCAAATGTCAGCCCAGTACGCTTCGGGCATGGTCTCGAGGCACCGTTCGTTTAGATTTTATTACATTATACAGTGTCGCTAACGTGTCCTCGGAATGTTTGCCGTGTGGCCTCATAGAGCGACCAGCTAACAGGCCAAATGATGTCAACCCAGTTTGTATTCGGCAGGTCTCGGAGGCACCGTTCGTTTAGATTTTATTCCCGTCTCGTAATTACGGACAGGGCTGCGACTAGCGGCTCTCGGTGATTTGTGACGAAAAATAAATTTAAAGATTGCTGTTTTCAAATATTAATTAATTAAGACAATTTTTGTTTTAAACTTTCATGTTATTTAAGGTAGCAATCCCGTGAATGGTGTTATTTTGTTGAAGAGATAAAAGTTGTCTCTACTTTAGATAAACAGGACAACTTTTATCTCTTGATGATAGAAAGCGTCTCCTGTTTTAAATACCAGACTTATCAAACCTTGAATCGTAATATGTTTTTATATTTTCGCCTGCTTTTTATAACAAATTCCGATATTTTAGTGCGATGAATAAAGAACGTTTTTTAAATGAATTTCCGACTTTTACTTATCTGATGATTACCTCACAACAATAATTACATTATATACTATATTTTACGCATAAAATTATTGGTGTGCGCTTTTCAGCCAAAACTATTCTGAACTTTGGGCATTCCCCTTTGACAGATATAGATACCTTAAGATTTTTATGTGATAGGTAGCAGACGAGCAGGCGGATCACCTGATGGTAAGCGATAGTCACCACCCATAGACACCCGCGAGTGTGGAATCACAAGTCCGTTGCCACCATTCCCCCGATTGAGCATCCGGCATCCTCACTCCTCACTCACTCGGCTCAGCATAGCGCAGACGCTGTTTCACGCCGGTCAGCCAAACCCTTTT